>JAULSY010000186.1:0-45071 GCA_030512305.1 Cercophora samala | reverse complement strand
TATTATATAAGTAAATTATAAAGGCTTTATAAATAATAAAGTAATTAAAATAGTTTTTATAAAAGTAAAGCTTTAATATATTAGCCGCATCGTTTATAAAATAACTTTATATATAAATATACTTAATATAATTATTATTAAAGTAATTAATATTAATTTTTATTTTATTTTTTATTTACCGGTATTATATATAAAATTTAATAATATCGTTTAATTTTTTAATATATTATAAAGGTAAAAGGTTAACTTTAATATTTTTACTATAAATAATAATAAAGAAGGTCTCGAAAAAAGCAAAAGTATTACTATAGTTTAATATTATTATTTTAACTATAATATATTAAAACCAGGCAATATTTTTTTTATATTTAATAATTTATTATTAAAAATTTATTATTTTGGTAGTAATTATTATAGATTAAGTAATAGTAACTATTTAAACTTTATTAAACTTAATTTATACTTTAATTAATTAAACCTTTAAACGGACTTTATTATTTTTAAATTAAATAATTTCGGTATTTACTTTATAAAAACTTTCTATAGTTTAAATAAAGCTAGTTTTAAAGTTAAAAAAGGTAATAGTAGCTTTAACGGTATTTTCTTTATTAAAGGTAAACTTTATTATTATTAATTTATTTTATAATTATATAATTTAATATAATATTTTAATTTAAATATTAATAATATATTAATTTTAATTAAACTTTATAATAATAATATAAAGTTTATAGGTTTATTACTTTAAAACGATAATTATTAAAGCGTGAATTTTTATTTTACAGAAAAAAGCTTCGGAAGTTATTTTAAATATTTTTTTAAAGGTAAGAAAGTCGATAATTTCCTTTATAATAAAAGCTTAATTTTTAACGTTAAAAATATAAAAAGGGAAATTTAAGCCTTTAATAGTAATATAACGACTATAATAATTAGCTATATTCTAGATTTTCTTTATTAAATTACTATAAAAGTCTATATAGTTTAAAACTAAAGAATATTTAATAAAGAGTCGGTCGGTAATATTTTTATAAAATAAGTTAAAGATTTTATCGGTAAAGTTAAATTAATTTATTTAATTTAAATTAATATTATTATTATCGACGGTTTTAATATTATTATTATCGTTATAAATAATAATTATATAAACGTTATTTTAATAAAGGATTATAAGTTTCTTAATTTAAGTATAAAGTAAGGAGTCGTAACCGATTTTATTTTTTTTCGGTAAATTTTATTTAAATAAAATAATATTAAATTCAGCTTATTTATATATTATTTCGGCGTATTTATTTACTTCGGTTAAATTAATCGGTATAGTAATAGCGTTTTCGTTTAAGGTTTTTATTTTTAGTTTATTACGTAATTAACGACTCGATCGGGATATAACATTACAAGTCATTTAATTATAACTTATATTAACCTTATTTTTTTTAATATTAATTCGAATAGAATTTTACGTTTTTTAAAATAAATAAGGCAAAATTA
The DNA here is from genome assembly GCA_030512305.1 of Cercophora samala. Taxonomy (NCBI): domain Eukaryota; kingdom Fungi; phylum Ascomycota; class Sordariomycetes; order Sordariales; family Lasiosphaeriaceae; genus Cercophora; species Cercophora samala. Next base: position 43,586 of record JAULSY010000186.1, on the reverse strand, counting down.
AAATAATATAAAAGTAACGTTATATATAAGGTAAAGGCTCGAGTAAGTATAGGCTGATTTATAGGATTTTAATTTAAAAAATAAAAAAAGTAAAAGATTATAGCCCTATAGTATATATAATTAAAATAACTACTAGAGAGTAACCCTTACTTACTATATTAAGTAGGCGGTGGGGCGTGGTAATATAGAACTAGCTAGCGCCGTAATAGGAAGCGGCTTGTAATTATCGGGATCGATATAGCGCTATTGGTTTTAGGTAATAGCGCGGATACCTTTTTCGAAACTATTTTAATTTTCGGGACCGTTTAAGAAAACGGCGCTCTTTTTTTTTATTACTTCGAGGTAGTTTATAAAGCCGTTACTTAATATCGTAATAATATAAAGTTATTATATTTCGTAAGGTTAACGTAATAGCGATAGCTTTAATTGAGGTATAATAAAACAATAGTCTGACTGTAAATTGTTAAATCCGATATAGGGGTTAAAAAAGTATTTAATTCTAGTATTGTACGAGGGAGAGAACCGGGTGGCTAGTTAAAGCCGAACCTAGTGGCTCAGGTCCCACTGCCAAGGTATTAATTTCCTAACAGCGGGTCCCTCTGACTAATTTGACACCAACCCGTGCATGAACTCGATCGAAACCGTTGCATCCAGATTTGACATCTCTCCCTCCTTCAAAACCAGAGATGGCCTCTCTGCGTATCAGCGTCGTGCCCGTGCTTCTGGGAGGCCGGTTGACAATCCATCCGGTGAATCTTGCATGACTCCTCCCCTCATCACACCTGTCCAAGCATGTGGTGTAAGAAACCCCCAAGAAACAGAAAGTCATTCTCTCATTCGCACCCAAGAAGACAGGTTCGCTTATTGTCATGTGTGTGAGCGGGTGGGTTAAGTCCTTCCTGGTAATCTCGCTCTTATAATATCTCAGTCCATACCCAACCTACACGCGGGATCTAGTGATCCTCTTTTGCTTCCCGACTTTCCCGTTGTTTCTTGTTTCTTTTTCTCCTTTCCTGGAATTCTGTAATGTTGGCTAAATAGTCTCTGCCGCACCCTCCTTCATCGCATTGTGTTCTCGTCTCTCTTTTTACAGCAAACCTTTCACTTTTTATCAGCCGCGCTGTTTTAAATCATCAAAGAAACATTTTCCACCATGTCACTCCTAAAACAAGCAGCCCTAGTAGGTCTGCTCCTCACCTCCGCTTCCACAACCGCCCTCGAGTTCACCATCGCAGGCGGCCAAATCTTCACCCCCGGCCTCGCAGTCCTCAACTCGCCCCAACCAGGCACCCCATTAGGCGGCGGTTTGTCTTCCACCTTCCCATCCGTATCCCTAACCACCTCTAACACAACCCCCAAACAGACCTAATAGAAATCTCCCTCGACGTCACCACCAACGGCCGCCTCCCTTTACCCCCTTACTCCCCCGACTCCCCCTCCCAAATCCACAACATCTCCATCTTCCTCTCCTCCTACACCACCGGCCGGAACTTCACCATCACCAACGGCACCGCCACCTCGTCCAACTTTAACGAGAACGCCTCCCTGGGCAACATTTTGTTTCAGGAGCAAGGGTCGACGGTCAAGCACGTGAAGTGGATCTGGCCCGACTGCCTCGCTGGGGACGGGCAGCCTCAGACGCTCGACAGCGCGAGGGGGGCGTATAATGTGAGTATAAGACAGAGCTTTAGGCTCAATGGAGAGGACTTTTACACGGTGTTTGATGTTCCGATTTCGGTGACGAACCGGATCGGGGAGGAGGCGCCGAATGGGGTTGCGAGGCCGAGCTGTGAGGAGCTGGGGAATGAGCTGTGGGAGTGGGAGGAGATTAGGGAGGGGGCGGATGAGATGGGGGCGTTGTTTGCGCCGGGGGATGCGACTGTTCTCGAGACGAGCGGGGGTGGGGAGGGGGGTGGTGATGATGATGGGGATGGGTTGGGGCCGGTGAGGCCTGGGGCGGGGAGTGGGAGTGGGTTGGGGAGTGGTGCTGGGGGGTTGAAGGCGGGATTGGGGTGGTTGGTTGGGTTGGGGTTGGGGGTTGTGGTTTTGTTGTGAGGGGGGGTGTGATACCCGGTTGGTGGTTAGGTAAGGGTAGGTTTTGGTATGTTTTGGGGTTAATGGAAGGGAATTGTATATATGTGAAAGGGGAGGTATGGGAGGAATGTAACAGGATTGCAAAGCTACCTAGTCTAATGACAGGAAAACGCGAGGTACGCTGCGGTTGGTGCGATCCCTACGCAGAGCAACATATATAGGTATGCTCGCAGGTTTCTCGTTTGAATCGAGACCGTGTCGTTTGTCACTCACTGATTACGTTTTGCCCATTTCATACCTCATGTTTAAAGTCACTTACTTCTCCAATTCATAATCAAGATCACTGGAGCCTTGTGAGTGAAGGTTCTCATCGTGGGGCCTGCACACATCTCTCACCATCCCGCATCCTCGTGTAAGCCCTCCACGCGACATCAAGCAAGGCTGACCGCCAAGCCCAACCTACCCCACTAAAAAGTTACAAGGTGGACCCCCTCTCCACGCCAAACCTGCAAGGCTACCAAAAACTTTCCCAGCAACCCAAAAAAAAAAAAGTTGTCGCAATCGCATCCTGTGCTAGAGGAGAGCTTCGGTTCCTCCAAATCCCACCATCCCATCCCATCTTTTTCCCACCAAACAACCGCAACACCACATACACAAAACCAAAATGTCCCGCCGACGCCAACAACAAAAAGAGAAACCCTCCTCCTCCTCCGACGAGGAGGGCTCCTTCGCCCAGTTCTCCAACGAAGAAGAAGAAGACATCTCCATGTCCGACGCCCACAACTCTTTCGATACCGACTCCGACTCCGATTCTGGATCCGATTTCGACTCAAAAAACAAACCAACCCTCCTCCCCAAAGACTCCGACGAGGAAGACCTCGAGCGCCTCGTCCTCGGCACCAAATCCGCCGACGACTTCCGCTCCCGCCTCTTCGCGGGGGATGACTTCCTCCCCGACGTCACCGACTCCAAGGCCCTCGTCCCTGTCGCCACCCAAGACGAGGATGATGACGACCAAATCAAAAATGTCGACGATGCAATGCTCTTCATGGTCGACACCGTCGGCGGCGGGGAAGGGGTAATCGCCCACGCCGAGAAAAAGGCCGAGGAATCCGTCGACAAGCCCGCCTGGGAGGACAGCGACGACGAGAGGCTAACCGTCAGCCTGGCCGGGGTGGGGAGGCTGAGAAAACTCAGGGAGTTTGAAGGGGAGGATGTGGTCAACGGGACTGCATACTCGGAGCGGCTGCGGGCGCAGTACCTGAGGATGTACCCCCTCCCGGAGTGGGCCCGGCCGGCGGAGAAGAAGACGAGGAGGACGAGGAGGAGATCTTCTGCCGCTGGTGGTGGGTCGGAGGAGAGTGGATTGTCTGCGGGGGAGGAGATGGACAGTGACGAGGAAGGGGAGGAGTATGATGATGTGCTGCCTTTGGAGCAGTTCCTGAGGGACGTGAATGCTTTTGCGGAGGATGACACAAGGTCGACAAAGAGGAGGAAGTTGGCCCCGGAGACGTTGGATATCCAGCGGACGAGGGATATTCCCGATACGCACAAGTCGGGGGTGAGCTGTCTGGCGTTTCACCCTAGGCATCCGATCTTGCTGAGCACGAGTGTTTCGTCGGTGATGTTTTTGCATCACGTTGATGCGGCGGCGTACCCGACGCCGAATCCGATGTTGACTTCGGTGCAGGTCAGGAGAACTGACTTGCGGAGGGCGGCGTTTTTGAGTGTAAAGGGAGAGGATGGGGAGGGGCAGGGGGAGGAGGTGGTGTTTGCTGGTAGGAGAAAGTACTTCCACAGCTGGAACTTGGCGACGGGCTCGGTGAGGAAGGTCAGCAAGATTGCGGGACATCAGAAGGAGCATAAGACTATGGAGAGGTTTAGGACCAGTCCTTGTGGGAGGTGGATGGCGGTTGCGGCGAGTGATAGGAAGGGGGGTGGTATGCTGAATATTCTTAACGCGGCTACCATGCAGTGGGTCGCGCAGGCGAGGATTGATGGGAGGGGGGGTGTTGCTGATTTCCAGTGGTGGAGCAACGGGGAGGGCTTGACCATCGCTGGAAAGGACGGGCAAGTTGCAGAGTGGAGCTTGGAGTCGAAGAGAACGGTGGGAGTGTGGAGAGATGAAGGGTCTGTTGGCGGTACTGTCCTGGCGATGGGTGGCAGAAATGGTCCCAAGGCGATTGGACAGGACCGATGGGTTGCTGTCGGTAACACCAGCGGTATCGTTAACATCTATGACCGGAACGAGCTGTTGGTTGCCGGCAAGGACAAGAACGATGTGGAGATCAAGAAGCTTCCTACACCCCGGAGGGTACTCGAGCAGCTGACCACAGCCATCACGATTCTGTCCTTCTCGCCGGATGGACAGCTGATGGTTTTCGGAAGCAACCTCAAGAAGGATGCGCTGAGGTTGGTGCATTTACCCAGCTGCACCGTCTACCGCAACTGGCCTACAGAGCAGACGCCCCTGGGCAGAGTTTCTGCGGTTGCCTTTAGTGCCGACAGCAGCATTATCGCCATTGGCAATGATGCCGGCAAGGTGCGGTTGTGGGAGATCAGGGGTTAAATCACATGTATCTGGGAAACAATGGTTGGGATAATAAGCGGCTAATAAAAATGGGTTTAGATGTAGATATATTCAATGATTTCAGGTGCAATATGTCTTCACCCTTGTCCTCGCTGTTACCTGTGTCCTCAGTCTTCAACTTGACTGTTGCCTGCCTGCCCCTGGAAGGTCTCAACCCCGCAGTATATCCCTCATCAAAGCCTTGACGGGCCCCAGCCCGCTCTTGACCCATTTCTTGGGGTAGATCTTGTTCTCCTTTACTGTGTACTTGACGAGTTGTTTCAGGTTGGGGAAGCGCTGCGGGTAGACCTTTCGGCTCCCTCCTGCGAGATTCTTCTCAATGGCGTCGACAAGGTCTTGGATGTTGACGAAGACGGTCTTTAAGGCCTATATTTGTATGGAGACTCTTGTCAGCATCGGAAGGCTGAGGGGGGGTGAGGGTGAGGGTTTGTTGGGATTGAGATCATGGAATGGTATGTATGTACATTTCGGCATTTGGTCTTGCTGCTCAGGTTAAGGTATTCGAGCTCGTGCTCTCTGAAGATGTCGGAGCAGAGGCGCTGCCAGTCTTCTAGGTCGCCGGCACCAAAGTACTCGTCGAAGCTGGCGACGATGGCGGGGGGGTTGTCCTGGTTTTGGTTGTTTATGAATTTGTTTCTGTTTCTGCGGCCCATTGTGTCTGTATGGCGAAGGGTTGTGGTGGGTTTGGAGGAGTGTTGCTGTGAGGAGGAGGTATCTTGATACCGGTGGGATTTCTACTGACTGAGCTGGTGATGCTTGAAGCTAACGGTAGAAGTGAGGTTGCAAGTCTTTGGCTGGATATCGACTGGGGCGGTGAAATCGCTTTTCTGGCAAACGCGCAAACGCGGCCCTTTCACGGGAGCGTAGAGTTGGGTGTTGTCCATCCGGCTGCAGAATGGCATCTTGCATGATGGCTACTTATTTGATGGGAATGTCTGTTAGATATCCCAAGTGGAAGCAGATTTGCACAAAAAGGCGAAAATCCTGAATTTGATGGCTGGATGTTACCAACTTGGAACCGTAGAAGATGATGTAAATGCTGTTGTGGTTCAACATGCCTCACATCGAGGCTCTCTGAGGCTGCCTTCTCAAGGTGTTTTATCTATCGAACTCAAAGCTACAAACCAAAAATTCTGTCTTCACCTCTTAGACACTCAGTTCCGGACTTTGGATACTTCTTTGGGTATCCGAAAGCTCAGAGTTTGCATCAGACCGTCTGGAAATATCTTCGCTTCGCCTGGCATAACTCCCCTCAAATCCAATAGCAAAATCAACGTAGGTATACAGCAGCATCAGTCAAATGTTGAATTCAACTCTCCAAGCTATCAGCAATTAATTCCAAGATAAAAAACAAACACACCCCCTTACAGCACCACCTCGATCCTCACCCCCCCGACTCTGCCATTCCGCAACGCCTCTCTGACCCCTCTGCATCGCTCGCTGTCCACCTATCTAACTGCAGTAATCACTATTCCCAGCGCCAGCATCAACACAAGTGCCAGGCGCATTGCAGCTTTCAATAAAGGTGAGACTATCCCCACCCCCGCAATGAAAGAGGACATTGTCCACGCTGTTGGCAGCCAGCCAGTCGGGTCTGCCGCTGCACTCGTCGATGATGTTATCACGGGACCAGCCTAAAAGTCTCTTGTAAGCGGGAGCATTGAATAGGAAAGTGGTGGGCTGAGAGACATGCCCATGTTGAGAAGAGTGTGGCCGCAGTAATTGACGTCGCTACGGCAGCCGTACAGGGCGGAGGCCGGGGCGGGAGCCGGGGAGGCTGTGGCCAGGGTGGTCAGGATGGAGAGGGCGGTGATGAGCTTCATGTTGTTTGGAGTTGGGGTTTTGTTGATGTTTTGTTGATGGCGAGGTGATTTGTTAAGAAATGTGTACAGATATGGGAAAGATGCCACCCCTCGAGGTCTTCATCCTGGTGTTATATACACCAAATTGATCAGGTCCTTTGAGTGATCATGATACCTATTTTTTCCATTGCCTGGTAAGTCTTCCCACATCACAGTTCAACAATACTCGGACCTGATACGAGGTGTGAGGCTTCAAGTAACACACCGCATTCGAGGGTTACGTATCTACTTTTCACTGTACTCGGCCCAAGTGTTTTGGGAGCTGTTCTCTTGCTCTAGAACCTCCAAAAGAGTACAGATCATCTGAGAAATGAGATCCACGATGGCAAGACTCGTTATGATAGTGGTGTGTAGATCGGAAGATAGAAATGGCCATGGCTGCCCCGCTGTAGAAAGGTATCTTGTTCGATTAGAGACCCTTTGTTAACGCATACTGAGGCACAGGACACAAAAAGGAACTCGTTGCACCTTTATCTTTTTTATCTTTTTGTTTTTGGCCCGTGGCAACTGTTGATGGATGACACAGAAGATACAAATAGGAGTTGTGAGCGGATATGAGTTCAGAAAGACGACTTCGGTTCTTGTACGTCTAGAGACATCCCACATCGCAAATATGAGAGCAAAAGGACTTTACACAATAACTTCAGTCAAATATTGAATTTAAACCTTGAACAATTCTACAACCACCAATCAACCTTGACCATGGATTGTTCCTTCCTTCCATCTTCTTTCCCCCCTGGCTCCTTCCCACCGTGTCTGTTTCCAGATGATGCTCCTGCCTATTACACTCGCAATTAACGCATCATCCCAGATCTAACCGCAGTAATCATTATTAGCAGGACCAGCCCTTTTATACCTGCCTTAGCTTTGATTGCGTCGTGAGTTTGAGATTTCTGATCACACTCCCATGTCATGCATTGGCTTGAAATGACCGTTTGACGATACTCGGATTTGATCCAGGCTCCGTGATGTGAGTTGTACAGATCACAGCAAGTTAGCTATCACCATACTCGGTCTGTATGTCTAAACCCGTTGGCTAACCAGAGAGTAGTAGAGTTCGGAAGTTCCTGGAGAGCAGCTCTCAGTGTCATCTGCAACACGATGAGGCCGTGAGGAATGGCCACGAGCGGTCCTGTGAAAGGTCGCAAGGTCTTCAATATGAACTTCCAAATTTCATTGAATGCTCTCCCACCGGCGTGTTTTATGGATGAATCATAAACACCGAGTCCGAAGGTTGAGCAATATGAAGGCTGTTAGTTTCAATGGAAAGCCTTGCTTGTGAGGGCATGGCTGCTCTTCGCAGGAGAGCCCAAACATCCCCACTAAGGCAGCCGCTTTGTCGAAAAGAAATCGAGAACGTGCAGCCCGTATTTCAAAGCAATGCCCAGATACGCAAGCAGTGGCCACGTCAAATGCTTGAGCCGGCGAAAGCTTCGAGCGATGAACCTTCTCCGAACACCGTCCAAGCCCTTGTAAATCGTAAACTGCAGCATCCAAGCTCGAGGAGAAGCTGGAAATGGATTTGATCCGAGTTTCTGAACATGCTTTCGAGGTCGGGTATGTCTGGTCCAAAGTTGTGGCTGGCATAAATGCACATCTGCCCCGACTTATGTTCCCTCAAGTCCTGAGAATAAGAATTGTACGCCCATAATGTTTATGATATGGGCTATAGCTCATCGGACGTTTATCGGACCTGTAGCACAACATTGGGCTCGTTCGTCTATCTCCATTTCGGGCCGGCAGACCGCTTGCAGACTTCTTGTTGCAACAATGGTGGGCAAGAGGAGAAAGGCATCGGCAAACTATTTTATCCCTCAGACAACAGAAACCCAATGGAGTTTCCAAGAGTTCCAGAACACATTTAAAAAGACGATCAGGTTGTGGTCGTTGTCAAGCTGAGGTTAAAGTAAGCGTGAGACTCCACTACGGAAGCATCTCAACGGCCGCGGCGACCCCCACGTGTCCAGCTAAGCAGCGGCTAGACAACAGCGACATATTTTGCGGGCCTCGGATCGTACGAATGTAAACAAACTGCAATTGAGCTCCGCCAGAGTCTCCATTTTGGTGCCTGACAAGACGGTGATCAACTTTAGGGGTTCAGAGCTTTGTTTAAGACAACCAAGTACACAAAACCAGAACAGAGCAGAATCAAGCTGATACCTAAGCATCTGATAACCAGGATATGCAGCCACCCTGCAAAAAGACTCAAACCCCTGTGCGGCGTCGGCTGATACCTTTCCTCTTTGGCTCTGGCGTCACCCGGCTTCCCAGAAGGCCCCGCAACGGCCTGCGGTTGCCGAATTTTAGCGGGTCCGGATACCCCGCTGATCGGATTTCAGAATTTTAGCCCGCACGCCCGCTATTACCTACTCCAAGAGTCTCCAATCTGCACAGTTGTGCCGAATGAGACGTAACGTGGGAGACGATGCCCTCGACACATTGCCAATTGCTCTGATGCTATCAGAGTAGTGTCATGCAAAATCACGCACTGCCCACCACGGACAAACGGCCACCAAGCCCAACGACCCGAGGTCACCACCTCTTGAGAGCGAAAGGGCCCAATGTTTCACAGGATGGCTGACCATCAGAGCAGAGGCTGGCTGACCCTCCATGATGAGAAAGCAACACCGGGCTGAACCGGAGAGCGCGAGACCAATTGACTCTCGCCAGCTTTACACCAAGAGGGTGTTGCACAATGGCATCAATCCCCTCCCAGAATGTCGATGTCATGGCCTGCAAGCAATCGCAATGGCGATCCCAATGGGATGGTTCCCCTTCGTCGACTCTGGCTTGCGACGACGTGTCAGGCCACAAACGGTCAGCAGCCCTCTGGTTCTGATGCATGGCCGCCAGGTTTGAGGACATTTTCCCCAGCCCTGATAGCCCTGTTTCCCGATGCTCGCCCACATCTCGCCCACATCTCGCCCACATTGCTGGGCTGGCTGGGCGCACGCTTGGGCTGCTGCAGGTCGTCTTATCCCAGACGCATTGCATACGCAGGATATGTAGGTTGGAGAGACCAGAGACCAGAGACCAGAGACCAGTGACCTAGAGAGAGGGAAAAACATGTGTCTACGGCCGGTTTTATTCTCGCAAAAAGAGGGGCATATGATAACACCTACGCAGCAATGATAATCAGAATCGCCTTTCTCATTCCTCTGTCTCTATACTGTCCGTCTCACACCATCATCATCCAACATATCCAAACACTCATCACCACCCCGATACTATCCTCACGCCCAGGCCATTGGCAGTAACAAAGTGACAAACATGGTTCCCTAGGTGTGTCGGCTGCACCGTGCTTCGAGAATCCCAGCCAACCTCTTCTGTCATCTCATCGCGAACCCCTCCGTCGCAAGGATCCCCCCGCGATAGTGGAGAAAAAGTCCCCACGTTCCTGTTCTTCCGGCAATGGCGTGGTGGGACTCGCGAAGACAGAGCCGCCAGGCCCCAGCATCTTTACCTTCTGCGTCTTTGGACGATGGCGTCCTCGCTGCTGCTCGTCCCTCCCCACGGCTACGAAAGCGATTCTCTGCAGGCGATGCCTTCCCGAGGCTTGACTCCATCAACACCACCACGACACAGCGCCACACCACCTTGGACATGGACGAGAGAGCCGTGCTATCGCCCGTAGCTGAAGAAAATGCGGAGTCACCCAGGTCGCCCGCGCTTGTGATCCAAGTCGAAATCTTTTTCACCGACCCCGTCATCCGGTCTCGCTATTCACGGAGCTATGCCAGCTCACCCACCTTCGATGCCAACAACAGGATATGCCGCGGACTCGTGCGCCGCATTGAGCGCTGCTCGGAAGAGCTCATCACTCGAAAAGACTCAAGCGCCCTCACCGACTTCTCCGACGAGAGTCAAGAGACCAAGCCCTCGAGGTTCGAACTCACCTTTCGAATCTTGAAGAGGGACAGGGGCGAGTGGGCCGAGAGGACATACCGATCTTACCAGAAGCAGCCCCTGACCGTTGGACTTACCAAAGAGATCATCTCGGCCACCCACAGGATCGTTGGCCTCTACCTCCGCAGGCACGACCCGGATTTCCGATGGATCGACCACCCCGTCTCAGACCAGGAAACTGAAGAGGACAAGACCGCAGAGCCATCGTCCCTTCTCTGCGTACCCAACCCGCGCTTTGTCGAATCCACGCAAACCTTTGAATTCGTGCCCGGCTACAAGATCGAACTGTCCTTCCAGAGCCGAAATCCACAAAGACGGGCGCCTCTGGTGAGGAAATCCATCACACTTGATAGCGAGCAAGATGCCCCTTTGACACTTTTCATGAGCGAGGATCTGCTATGGAAGGGGGTCCAGGCGATCAACACGGCGCTCGACGCAAAGAAGAGGGAATTTGACCACCACTTCAGCCAGCAACAGGACGGCCAGCATTCTTGCCAGGGCGCGCTCGAGATCGAACTCAGGATATCCAACAACCTCGGCCCTCTACACGACAACATGCACAGAGACATCAAGAGCAGTCTTTTGCTGTTTTTCGATCCCGAGGCCCGCGACTGCACCGCCTTTCTCGACAACATCGAAGGAATCCTCACCACGGCAAGAGACGAGACGGACGCCAAGGTCAACAATTTGGATGACCTGGAGCTGAGAATTCGCGAGCTGAAAGGCGCCAACTGGAAGCTGAAGGACCCGGCAAGATTCAAACTTGGCTCCAAATCCTCGTATGGACGACAAACGATACAAGCAGCCCTTGACCGTATCCAAACAGGCGTCGGCGATGTGATTCGCGGTCACAATATCTCCATCCATATCGATGCCTACAAGAGAGGCCACTTGGTTCTGGAAAAGGCCATTGTGGCCCACGAAAAGCGTGGAAGAACCAAGGAGAACTTTGCCTCGCCATCCGAAGAGGAGGCCACCTTCCTCTCCAGGCTCAAGGCTCGAATTCAGCAGGATATCGACAAGGTGTTTGAGGACTCTTGTGCGATTGACGACATTCCCGACATCGATGAAGAGGAGGTCTTTGTGCGTCCGTCGACTCCTACGCGGCCGTCCACCCCCCTGCCACCGTTGGTACCTGCCAAATCGTCCTCCTCTCTGCGGCCATCGACTCCCCTGCCGCCGTTGGTGCCTGCCAAATCATCATCATCATTACGATCACTAGCATCTCTACGATCATTCGCATCTCTGCGGTCGCTAGCACCAACGCAACCGCCGACCCCCAGGCAGTCACCAAGCCCTGTGCGATTTGAGCGAGCTCCATCAGATATCTCTGTAGGGGAACAGCACTCACACGATAGAACCCATCCCACGCCAGCGCCAATGAGCGCTCCTCCCTCCAAAATGGCCAGACCCATCTCGATTCCCGTCCAGGCAACTCCGCAGCCATCTCCATCAAAGCGTCCACTCGTACAGCGCATCTTTTCTCTCACCCGCCGATCCTCAGAGTCTGTCAAGGTAGTCGACCATCTCAAGCCCAAGCAAGGCAATGACCCGTTTGTTGCCAACAACAGCAGCAGCAGCCAGCCTAGCACAGCGGCCAGTTCTGCAGCGAGCGACCGCAGCTCAAGGTCTGCAGCCGGGGAAAACTCTACTGTCGAGGACCAAGCAACCGCTGCAGCAGCAGCTAAAACCAAGCCTTCAAAGCGTTCCTTTTCTCTGTTCCGCAGGCGATCCCGTGCCAACGATGTATCGGCTCTTGCCAAGGGGATCGAAAAAATCAAACAGGGTGGGCGGAATCGAGCAGTTCCAGCGGAGCCGAGCAAGGCAAGGCCATTGGAAGTGCTGCCAGAATCACTAGAACCTGGCCCTAAGGCTAGCGGCGATGCCTTGGGCGTGATGATGACGTCGAGTGAGGTGGAGGAAAGTGCTGCACCTCACCCCGCAGGGAGCGTGCCTGTGGTCGAAGCTCTTATAACATCATCCCAGAATGACGACAGAAACGAAGAGGCATCGCGGTCAGCTGCCCATGAACCCAGCAAGGCGAAAATGGACACCCCCGAAGCCTTTGAGGATGCCAGAGAATTCGCCATCAGCCCTGCCATCGAAGCAATCGTCAAGTTGGAGACCTCGAGCTCTTTTCTGAGGGGTGATGCGAGTCCGAGGTTTGACGAATACTCAACTGCACCATCGACACCAGACTTGAGCCTAGGTTCCAGAGACTCGTCGCCACGACACAGCCTCTTGATCACACCCGTCTACGTGCGAACGAGCTCGGGCACGAACGGCGTCGTGCTGCGTGATTTCGATCCCGACGTTGAGGCCGAGGACGTCGATTCGGATATCACTTTGCCCAAGAAAGATCTTCCTCCCCCTCTCGTAACCGACGAGCATCCGAGCAAGCAGACAAGTTTTGAGCCATCAGTCCGAGACGACGGGCGAGAAGGGGAATTAGACCAACGCGTGGCGCAACCCGGCCAAACACAGGGGCCCGGATTTAATATGTCCGAATCCGTCGAGCCTCAACCAACCACATCCACGCCAACATCACTTACAACAAAGGCCCCCAATAACAAGAGCAATGTCAGTTCGTCTGGGTCAACGACAAACAATCCAACAACTGCAGAAAAAGACTTTGGCTGTGGAAACCTCGGTGCCGAGAAAACTGCAGGCCCCGACGGTTCCTTGCCGCGCCGTCCGGACTTCCCCACCGAGCAAGTCCGGGACCCGGCCCCGACCCCGAACGATGATTCAGTTGCCCCTTCCAAAGTTTCCCCAAGATTGGATTCCAACCCGCTCTCGAGTCAAAATGTCGATCAGGCCACCAGTAACCAAGTCGGTTCCGCTCCCGGCGCCGAGGGGCAATCCGTGGTGCACAAAGACAAGTCCAACGTGACCGAAGCTGGTCCCGACGGCCATCCGGGCCAAGCAGACGGTGCCATTCCGGGAGCCGAGCACAAAGTTTCTCCAAGCACGGGTAACACCAAGGCGCCGAGTACTGTTGCCGGCTCCGAGGAAAAAGAGTCGGAGCAGACTGCTCAGAGGAACGGGCCCGTAGCTGGCAGCGAGGAGTCTCAGAGCTCGAGCGTTCCTGATGATGTCGGTTCCGGAAAGCACGCCGATGGGAGCAATATTGAGTTTGAGTTTCCCCAGGGCGATGTGCGGGATTCGCTTCGGGAGCGATATGGGACCCGGGCTCAGGCCGAGAGGACTCGCAAGCGGCTCGGGAGCAACATTGAGTTTGAGTTTCCCGATGCTGGGGTGAGGGAGCATCTTGATGAGCGTCGCGGTTCCGAACAGGAACCCGAGAAGGTTCGCAAGGGTTCCGAGATTGACTTTGAACATTCCGAGGCTACTGTTGATGAGTATCTTGCTCGGGGCCGCGGGTCTGACTCGGGTGCGACGAACGGAACTGCTCCTGAGGAGACTGTTGAGTCCTCGGAGCCGGTCCCTTCTCCAAGCAAGGTTGCCGACATCCCCGAAGATATCGCGGTCAAGTCATCGGAGCCGGCAGTTTTGCCCACCGGTGCTGATATCAAGCAGCCGGAACCGGCAAGGTTGTTCGCTGATGTCGAGGTGGCGATTCATCATGTCGTGCCCGAGAAGAGGACCAGAGACTCCGAGATTCCCATCCCTGAGAAGAGAGTCAGACTGTCTGTGTCTGAGACCGCCGTCGTCGATGATGTTCTCGCTGCCGAGCCTGCGTCTCTTTCCAACGATGTCGAAGCCGAAAAATCGACCGCGGTGCCGACTGACACCCAGAATGATGAAGCGGCAGCTGAAGAGCAACAACAGCTCGCTGCCGAGCTTGAAGTCCAAGTGAACGACACTGTCAGAGATGTCTCTCCTCCCGTAACCGAAAAGACAGTCGAAGCCGAACCTGTCAAAGAACCCATCGTGCCCGAAGAGGCCAAAGAACTCGCCGAGGAACTCGAAGTCCAAGTTAGCCCCGAAGATAAGTCGGAAGAAGTAAAGAAGACCGAGACAACAACAGAAACAGCGACAGCCCCCCAAGATATTACCAAAACCGCCACCGACCTCGGCCGTAAAAGCGAGCCTGAACCGGAGCACCCCGGCGGTGAGAAGCAGCACCCTCCCGTCGTACCACCACCCGCAATCTCCGTCAAAGATTTCGACATTACCACCACCACCACCACAACAACAACAACCACCCCAGAACCACACCCCGCTGCCGTCATCCCCCCCGCCATCCCAGACACCTCCCTCCTCCAACCCAACCCCCGCAGCTCCGCCTCCACCTTCTCCTCAGGGTACACCACCCTCTCGGACGCCTCCTCCTTCGTCTCCCGCGGCTCAGTCGACACCTTCCGCCCCTCCTTTGACGAACCCATCACCCCCTACGGCGACGAACTCCAACTCCCCCACCTCGACTCCCCCCACGATCACGAGCACGCCCACCCCACCTCCCGCCCCCAGACAGCCGGCTACCTCGGGCTTAATACCCTGCGTACGGAATCGAGGTTCATCGAGCTGGGGCTGAGAGGGGCGCTGGGGGATCAGAGCAAGAGGTTGAGCCTGCCGCTGAACCAGCACTGCTTTTTTGATCACCCTTTGCCTCATCACCTCGTCGAGTCGGAAACGGCCAGTGTGGCGCCGAGCACGAAGTCGGGGAAGTTGATGAGGAAGGAAAGGAGGACGAGGCATAAGAGGGCGAAGTCGGAGGGGATATTTAGTGAGCATAAAGAGGATGAGAGAGAAAGGGAAAAGGGACAAGGGATCAAGGATGGGCCGGACGCGGCGGCGATTCCGAAGATGATGATGTTGTTTGCTGGGGCGGTGGCTTTGGGGAAGTTTTTTAGGGGAGGTTGAGAATTGGTGTTTACAAAGTGTGGTGATTGGATGATGTTTGGGAAAGGGGGGGGATTGTAAAATGTACTACTTGGGGGGCAAAAAATGGGGTAACTGGGAATTGGGGGGGAAATGGTTCTTTTTGGTTTGGGTTGGGTTGGGTTGGCTGTATTATGATATGACTTTTTTGGGATAGGTTTGGTTGGGATTTGGACTTGGGAACGGACGGGGTGGTTTATACAATTGGACAAAAAATGGGATACACGAATGAGTCAAAGAAAGAATACAATGTGGTTTATTGGGGGGAAGGGGGGTTAGTTACGCAACTAACTTGGGGGAATTATGGTCAAATTGGGGGGTTTGGTTTATGGGCTGGCGTTTTTTGGATTCTTGTTTTGGTTCTTTGGACCTTGGTTTTGGTTTTTTTTCCTTTTGGGAAACTGTCACGGCTCGGTTTAGGTTGGGGGGTTTGTACAATTCTTCTTTTTTGTACAACAAACATGACGCACACATTATAAACAACAACAAACTTGACGACTATTATGACGGGCAACCCGGATAAATGAAACATGGAGGGAGAGGAATCAAGTGGGGGGGGGGGGGGTTGATAAGCGGGTAGGGTTAGGCAATTGCTTTTTGGGAGGGGGGGTGTGAGGTTGTATGGTATATGAAATAGGGGTTATTATTGTTATGGTTTTTCCTTTTGGTTTGGGTATGAAATAGAAATATGGAATTTTTACGTTTCTTTTTGGCAAGATGGTTCCTTTCCTATGGTGATGTTTCCTTTCTGTTGTCTTGGAGAGGGACTTTTATCATTCGTCAAATATTCACGAGCGAAGGAAAGTGTCCATGTTCAGCCCCGGTACTAGCCCGTTGTCAAAGCGTTTATATCCGAGTATCGTTCTTCATCACTCACTGACCTCTAGTCGCAAGACAAACTGAACGGAAAACGACGTGACACCACTGATAGAATTAAACTTCAAATATCCTATGCGTATGAGCGTGCTATGCCTAAATCACAACTCATCCCTCACCACCTCCTGCTCAACCTCCTGCTCTTGCCTCCCCCCCTCCACATCCTCCTCCCACATCCTCTTCATCGGATTCTTCTGCTCCCCTTCCTCCACCACCTCCCCAACCCCCTCCCCCGTCTTGTTCTGCTCCTCCCTCTCCCTCTGATCCAACGTATCCTCCACCATCCTCCCAACTTTCTCCACATAACTCTCCTCCTCCTCCTCCCCCCCCTCCTCCCGCTCAACCCTCTGCTTCTCCCCCACCCCCGGCCCACCAACCTCAATAGTAGGCACACTCTCCCCCCCCATCACCACCCTCGTGGTCGTCCCCCCCGGCAGCACAACCTCCATCTCCGCCGCCCCCTTTTCCCCCCCGCCGGCAAGACTCACCACCCCCTTGGTCGTCCTGTAGCTCAGCTTCAGCGGCAGCCAGACGACCCACCACAGCGGGCCGTACAGCCACCGCCTAAACACCAGCCACGCCAGCGTGATCAGCAGCAGCCTCATCGACGTCTGCAGGTACCACGTGTCGCTCTTTTGCGTCGTCAGCAGGGTCGAGACCAAGTTTCTGGATTTGGACAGCAGCGAGTCGATGCCCTCGTAGTTCTTTTGCAGCTCCGCCAGCGCGGCCGAGGACTCGGCCAGGGTCTGGGAAGCGAAGGCGGACTTTTGGACCTCGGCGGCGATCATGGCGTGGGTGCGCCGGAGGGAGAGGGTGAGGTCGCTCGAGGCGTTGACGACGGCCGAGTTCTCGTCGGCGGGGTTGCTGGGTTTTGGTTTGCGGTGGCGGAGGAGGTCTTTGGGGGAGAAGAGTTGGGTTCGGGGGTCTTCGTTCGGTTGTTGTTGTTGTCCTTCTTGTTGCTGCTGGGCCGGGTCGGAGGAGGAGGAGGAGGATGTGAGGGAGTGAGTCGAGTTGGCCAGCGAGGCCGAGGCGGCATAGGACGCGACGAGGAGCTGGCGCTCGAGTTTTTGGGCGGCGAGGAGGGAGTGGTGGGCGGAGAGCTGGGCTTTGCGGAAGGTTGTTCGCGCGCTGGGGGTAGTAATACTTTGTAAGCTTATGACTTCTTTGGGATTGGTGACAGGGAAACAAAACGTACGTCTTGAGTTCGTGCTCCAGCCTTTGCGCTCCCTCTTTTAGCCTCTGTTTCCTGTGCTCGCCATCGCTCCCCGGCCTCCCACCCCGAAGGTCAATGATTTCCTCCTGCAGCAACTCCAGCTCTTCCTCCTCCTCCCTCAAGATCGAGCTAATCTCGGCGCTGAGCTCCGTCGCTACATTGTCACCCTCTTCCCCCTCAGCCGTGAGCGGTACACTCCCCGGCGCAAACTTCAGATTCGCAAGTCTGTGGACCAGCTCCTGAAGCTGGGCGGTCGTTTCCTGCAGCGCAGACAGCCGCTCAGAGAGCGTATCGATCGTTGCCATTCTCGCTGTATTATTCCCGGCTTAACCTGGTGTTTGTATTCTCGAGTATTGTCGTCGGGTATAATCTCGAAAATAAATGGCAAAACCTGACCTTTTGTACCGTGGGCGTGGCGTGTCGTGTCGTGCCGTAACCGCTGTCCAATATCCAACAAAACCCGTCAACTTGTCAACCTTTCTTTGGGGGGACACCAAATCCCATGTGCAAGTCAATCGTGCAACGTCACTCAATCCAGCCCACGCCCATAGCTCCAAAACGGTTCATCTCTTGGCAATACCATTCCGTTCCCACAAACGCCCCACAGTTTTCCAGCTCCGTCAGCCCACCCCCCGCCGCCCGTCAATCGGCAGCAGCAGCTCCGTTTTGAATCTTTCGAACCGCAGTCCGTAAAGTTATCGAGAGCCTCAACACCAAGCCGACATTATCACGAACATTTCCCCCCCCACGCCTTACTTACCACCAACCGAACCCTTTTCCCGACCCAATTGCGCCCCCCCCCCAAAGAATACAGACACGATCCCCCCCCCCCCAACCGCCAAAATGATAACCCGCTTCATAACCGAAGTCCAAACCGCCTTCAACCCCTTCTCCCCCCGCGCCAAATCCGCCCGCCTCTTCCTCTCCTTCCTCCCGCCAAACGCCCGCTCCTCCGGAATGAGCATCACCACCCGCCTCCTCCCCCGCGCCTCGGACGCCCCGAGCAAGCTCTACGTCAAGTTCAGTATGTCACCACCATCCAAACCCAAATCCCTTACACTATACATCTCACCTTTTAAATCTCTATATAACCCCCCCCCCCCCCCCAACTCCCCCCTGAACATATGCTAATATCCTAACCCCCCAACAGGAGACGGCAAGGAACTCAACATCGACGCCGACAACATGGGCATCAAGAGCATAATCGAAGAGGTGGACCGCCACTCCCGCATCCTCCAAAAGGCGGATGATTTGGCTGCCGCTTAAAAGCATTTCACAGTATCAAAAAAAAAACCAAAAAAGAAAGCAAAAAACCAAAAGGGCAGGAAAAAGGGGAGGGAAATTGTACAAAAAGTGTATCTACCACATATACCATTCTTGTCTTTTATACAGCATTGGGAAGGCGTTCAAATACTTTTTTCTTCTTAACCACAAACAAACGAAAGACATCACTACACACAACTTATCACTTTCTTGACCACAAGATTTTGTTTCACTGCTTTATTTTGTTTTCGCCCCGGCTATCTAACTTTTAAAACCCAATCTATATACCTTCTTTTCAAAGTCTTTTGTAAGGGTTTTTTTGCTAAAGCCTCGGCTCAACAATTCAAGCAGAAGCACCGCTGATGAAGAACCACTTGTCAATGCTGGCATCGATGGGAGCAGGGGGAAGCTCCTGGTTCTGAGGCAGAGGGGGGAGCTGGTCAGGGGAGACACGGCTCTGGGAGTGGTTGACGGTGAGGTTGGTGGTAGCGATGCCACCGGCGGGGGCCTTGCCGGTGATGAGCTTCTCCCAGGCCTCGTTGCACTCGTGGATGACGTCCATGGCGTACCTTTGCAATTTGGTCAGTAACCATCCGGTTTGAGGTGTGGTAGACAAGAAAAAACTCACTTCTTGTTCTTGCACTCGCCGGTGAAAGCGAACTGGTTCTCGGGCTTTCCGTCAGGGATCTTGTAGATGCGGAACCACTCGTTGGTCGCCCGGAGGAGACCAGGAAGATGGCGCTCGACATCCTCAACGTCGTTGAGCTTGGGAGCCAAGGGGTCGTTGACGTCAATGACGATGACCTTCCAGTCGGTCTCCTCCTCGTCCAACAGAGCCATCACACCGAGGACCTTGACCTGCTTGATCTGGCCGGTGTAGCCCACCAACTCGCCGATCTCGCAGACGTCCAACGGGTCGTTGTCGCCCTTGGCCTTGGTCTCGGGGTGGACAACGTTGGGGTCCTCCCAGGTCTGTCATATATCACAATCATGGGTCAGTTTACATTGCCATGGCAAACCCAATTGGGCAGCAGATGTTCATACCTGAGGGAAGGCACCATAGTTCCAGAGGTACCCCTTGTGGGGGAAGCAGTTGCGAACAAACCTCAGCTTGCCCTTCTTGATGTCCTGCTTGATGGGGTTGAGCAGCTCGTCCTTGGAGATCTCCTGCTTGGCGTTGGTCCAGCGGGGGATCTCGACGACCATGTTCAGGATGGTCTTCTCGGCGTTGGCATAGAGGGGGATGTCGTGGAAGGGGGAGACGGGGACGCCATCCTTCTCGATGTACACGCGGTGCTCGAGGGTGTAGGGGGCGCCGACCTTGCGGATGGAGTAGGCCATTTTGTCGAACGGTTGGCTGCTGGACGTAGACAGGTGTCGAGCAATCTGAGCTGTTCGCGCAAGAGGTTGCGAGAGGGAGGTCGAGGGATTTGAAGGAGGGGCCCCTCCTCGAGCGGTGGAGGTGGGGAGACTGTGTGACGCCAGCGAGCGGGCCTGTGATTGGCTCGGGCGGGGCTGCAGCTGCTGGTGTGGCGGCATGTTTGTAAAAGCAGTTTTCGACGTTGGGAATATTCTCGCTACTCGCGCGGGAGACTGCTGCGGTTGCCGCAGCCTTCGGAGGGCCAGCATGTGCGGCGGACCGTCTTTGTTATCTTTCTCCTCTCAGTCGTCTTGCAAGGGGGCTGCCAATGGGTTTAGATAGCCTTGTTGGCCGAGGTTCGTAGGCTCGTTTCCTCGTAGCTCGTCACTCGAGTGCCTCCCAAGAATTCTTTTGGTTTCCCGCGCCTCAGTGCCTAACACAGTTCCGATAGACCGACAAGTTGCGCCAATCCGGGAGCGGTATCGGCTGTGCAGCTCAGCTTCGGTAGCTCTCCCGACCTCTTGACGACTACCGGTGAGCTTAGCTTGACGTTGCTGGGGCCAAGCAAAAATAACCCCGCCAGACCGACCCTGTTGATGCTGTCATGCCATCAAGCCTCAATGTGGCTTGCCCCTTTTCTGTGCCAAGAGGTTGTGGGCTTGGCATGGAAGGCCATGGTCACTTCCCCCTATTCAGCCCCTTTTTTTGGTACTCGTAAGGAAAATAGGTAATTATTCCAATAATTGATATACGCATCCAAAAAGAACAGCACAACCCCCCCTTCCATCCTATCCCATCCCATCCCATTACGTCTCATCAACCCTCTTATAAACACGCTGCCATTTCCATTTCCTACTCCTGCTGCTCCCTATTTCCACAAAGGACAACCAGAAACACCCGTTGAATTCGAACAACCCCCATAAGTAAGAGAACCATAATTATACCCACCCCTTTCTCTCCTCATCATCGCTGCGGCAAATTATTCCTCCCGTACAAGGCACCGCCAAACGCCGGACCGTTATTCCACCCCTGGTGCACACTCTGCCGCACGATATTCGCTGCCTGCTGCCTCGCCGCCATCCGCTCCTTTTGCCTCTGGCGCTCCTTGAGGTAGTTGACCGCCTCGGGCCTCATCCTCAGGATCCTCATGATCATATCATCGCTCGGATCCGCCTGCATCTCCTTCCTCTTCTCCTCTTTGGCCTTGCGCATCGTGCCCAGGTTGCGACTCATCATTATACTCTTGCCGCGCCTGATCGTGCCCAAACTACCAAAAGCCGCGTTGGCCACACCCAGATGGTTTCCGCCCAGTGACGCCGGGGCCGATAATCTGTTGGGCAAAGCAGGGTGAGCTTGTTGTGCTTGGAGCTTCGCTCGCTCCATATTGGCAGCCACCATCCGCTCTGATGTCCTGATCAGATTGTCCGTCGAGTCAAAGTAGAAGAAGTTGAGCGATGCCAGTTCGTGCCACTTAGGCGACTTGAGGACATCAGCCGGCACTCCCAGTACTTCACCCGTGTCGGGATCTCTGGCGTTGAAGAAGTTGAAGAGAAGTTCGAGCCATCTGTACACAACGTCCATCTCGGTTTGGGTGAGAGGTTTTTGGTTCGAGAGCTTGTCTGATAGTGGAGGGACCAGTAGGTTTTCAATGGCGAGCAGCACCTCCTTCCACAGCCGTGTCATGACCGCCATCATGGTGGCATCTGTTAGTGTTTGCTTCATGATGGCAAAGTTCTCGTCAAAGTAGATAAACAGCGGCTGGAGAGCATTTTCAATCTCAGCTGCCGTCACTGGCGGCGCACTAGCCTGCTTCTTCTTCCACAGACTGGCCATAGAAGCTGCAATGCCCTTGCTCAGAAGGTTCCGCAATGCTTCATGAGACAGCGAAGCATTGATGTGCATGGTGAGCTACATATCGTCAGCATCATGTTTAGTCTTGTTTTGCTTTTTTGAGACCAGTCTTACCTTGCTCGTGACCTTCCGCACCATATCCCTCTCGGTCCTCTTCAGATGCCTGAACGCCTTCCCAAAGTGAAACTGGATATCATCACGCTCACCCTCCATCGTCACCCTGAACAAGATCCTGCCCTGGGTATCAAGATCCAGCCAAAACTCCCTCGGCAAGTAATCACCAAAGTGCACCGGGTCCAACTTAAGCGACGTTCGGCCCACAAAGTCGTGCTCGCCAAACATGTCATGGTCCCAGATAGTGGCAATGACATTCAGCGCCCCCGACACCGTGATATCAACCGACTCATCCCACCGCGGGTTCAGCGTTCGGGGAATCACCCTCGTCTTCGCCAGGCGCTTCTGATACTCGTCACAAAGCACCACATACGGATCACTAGTCCCGTTCGGATCGCACGCCTTCAGGTCCTCGCCCTCGACAATCTTAATCGTAAACACGTAGTGAGCCGGCCGCCTGACCATCTGCTTAGGACCGTCAACCTCATCCAGCACCTCCGCGCAGCGATCAACATTCATCAGCTTCTCCAGCTTATCGAGCGCCTGCATGGCATATTCGATATTGTTGAACTTGACAAAAGACTGCAAAAGACATCGTTAGCACACCCCCTCCCCCATCAATAACCGCCGCCAGGAAATAAAACCCACCTCGGGATAAAACTGAAAAGGCTCAACCCTCTCCTTTGTATTCCACGCCTCCTTCGCATACTGAAAAAACTTCTCCTGCGCCGTCCTCTCCCTCGCCGCCTCCTGCGCGCTCTGCCTGTCCATCTCCCTCGCAAATTGCAGCTCAACAATCTCACAATACCTCCCAATCCCCGCCGCAAAAGCCTTTGCCAAACTCGTCATGAACCTCGCCAAGTGCACCTCATCGTTCCACCCCAGCTGATAAACCTGATCGACCGTCTGGTTAAACAGCGTAAAAGTATCAATGATCGAATGACTGTGCCTCTCATCATCAGTCGGTATATCCCCCTCATTCCTCACCCTGACCTGGAACTGATCCTGCTTGATGGCCGACTCGACAAACTGCGTCATCTTTTCTTCCGCGTTCTGAATCCACCGCCAGACAAACCCTTCCAGCAGCCCCTCGATATGAAAGGCAAACGGCTTGTCAGGCAGCGACTCGAGGTGGATCTTCCTGATCTCAACCAGCTCCTTGTACAGGTCGAACCCATCCTGCAGATCAATCTCAATGTTTTGCTGCTTCGCCATGTCCAGCACCCGCTTGATGATCTCGTGCGTGTCTTCCTCGAAGCTGGGGAAGGTGGTCTCGACCAGAACCTTGAACGGGCTGACGCCCAGCACCTCTGGGTTCTTGCGGTACCGCTTCTTGATTTTCTCTGCCAGTCCAACCACGGCCTTTCCGAGGTTGACCACGTTTGCAAAGTCCCACTCTTGTTGGTTGCGAGGGATGTGCACGTCCAGGAACCCCCTATATGCTTCACCCGCCGCCTCGCGCAGGCCGTTTTCGAGCTGTTGAGAAAACTCCGTCTCATCCTCCGGTCGTTGGGAGAAGGCAGGGTCGTTGAAGATGTGATTCATGAGCAAGGCCATCACGACACCCACAGAGGGGGGTTTGGGAGCATAGCACTGGCACAAGAGAGTGTAGAGCTCCCGCAGCAGAGCTTCATGAAGATCTCGCAGCGCCTGTTGGTAGCCTGCAAAATCGACCATTGTCCACTTGCTGGACTCAATCTCACTCAGACCAGAGGTGAACAGATAGATTGGGGGCACCTTCTTCGGCTCTGGCTGGGGGTCCTTGACAAAATCCAGGTAAGTGTGCAGCTGCTCGGCGGTGATCTCCGAGTCCAGAAATTTGCGAGTCGCAACCTCAACGAGGACCACATGGCGGGTGAATTGTGGAATCCGCCATCGAACCGCCAGCTCTACAAGGAGATCGTTGGACTCCTCATCCAACGGCGAGGACGAATCTTGGGCATGCATCTCATCGTAAGATAAGACATACTGAGTGATGATCTTGTACACGCCGCGGGGATCCTGGGGAATGAAAGTATAACTCGGCTCATCCACGCTCCGTATACTGCTCGTGTCCTCCAACGAGAGAGAGCCAAAGCTAAACGAAGGGTCGAAGCCAGAAACGGGAGACCCAGGATCGTTGTTGGACAGCATCCTCCCTAGGTCTGCGTAGGCCTGATCCTCATACATGGATGTTGGTCGCGCTGTGAGCACCTTGTCGTTCCCAAGACCAGACCCTCCTTTCAGATCTGGTCGAACACTCAAAAGCTCAGAAAAGATCTTTGCCAAATGGGGGCCTTCCTGCCGCCTCCATTCTTCAAAGGCCTCGTTCACGTCGAAATCCGACTTTCGTAACGTCCCTGCCATTCCAGCAGAGAGCCTGAACTGGTACCCCTTGAAATCCTTCAGAGCATTGTCCTCGGTCCAACTTGACATATTCCGGTCAATGTCACTCTGTACTTGGGAATTGGTCACCCCAAATATCTTGGCAACCGTCTGGACCATAAACATGTCTTTGACCTCGTAGGTCAGGGGTATGTCCTTCTCCACATACTTGTGCTCCTCCTGCCCGGTGTCCAGATACAAGTTTTGGTCGTTTGTCATCAGCTTTTTCTCCAGCGTGTTCAGACGTGCGATTAGATCCGACTTCTCACTCCCCAAGTCCTTGAGAATGCTGCTCAGCAGCCTGATGAACATAGCCAGGTGCCTGTCCACCATGTATTTCCAAGAATGATCATCGGGAGCCTTTCCTCGTCCCTGGGCCTTGGTCGCAGCCGAATAAAAGATCAGCACCAGAGGCTCAACTTTCCGATCCTTGTCAATCGACTTTTGGAAATCCTTGGCGGTGAAGGCAGTGTACGCCTCCGCAAAGGTCCTCTTGACGGCAGCATCGCTGAAGCCGGGCAGCCTCTCGATTCCCTGCAGCACGCCGGACATCCGCCTCTCCAGAAACTGGCGGAACGCGTGGGGGAGCTTGATGGAGGCGGAACCGGTCAAGTCCTTCATCAGCTCCGACATGCTCGAGGTATGCGCCCTCGGAGGGGGCTTTGGCGTGTTGACATATTCCTTTCTCTTCTTCCGCGGCTGGAGGAGGTAGTTCAGGAAAGCGATGCGCAGGGCGAACGAGTATGCGTCGTCGTAGCTAATGGTTGGCGCGCGGGCTCTGGATGGTGCTCGGCCGAGGCTGCCAACCCGGCGGTTGGACTGGCCGTATGAGGCTCGCGAGGCCTGCGACATGATGGGAACTCGTGGTAGCGGACGGCTTCACGTATCGGGGAATGAAGCGGCGGTGGCAGTCGGCTGATAAGTCAAGCCCGCCCCGGCATGGCGGTTTCGAAGCCCGACCAAAATGATAACGAGTCTGGGTGAGTTTGCGGTCCGTCCTGCAAAGAGTGGTCCGGCGACTGTGTGTGAGCCCAAAAGTCAATCGCACGAAGGTTCCAGTATAGAAACGAGTATCGACGCGTGCGATGTATGGCGAGAGCAAGTCGGTGTTTTTGTTGCTCGTATGGTCTGGCGTGGTGAAGGGAGGTGCTGTGTGGTTGGATTACTTAGAAACGTCATAGCCGCCCAGGGCACCCATGAGGCGCCCCCTAATAAAGGGAACCGCAGCAGAACTGGGGGTGTTTAGGTAGCTGTTTTTTGGGCCGTAGCTCCCACTAGCTGACCAGCATATTGTGTGTTACCTAGGACCTAACACCCTGGCATTGTTGGCATTAAATCCTCATGATAATGATATCCAATCTTGCAAAATCCTACCGAGCAACCTGGAGCATAAGATAACTTCACACCTTGTGCCAACGATAGCTATTTGCTTTGCTGTCAGCACTATTGGGGCTCTCAGACAAATTATTCACCAGTCCTGCCAGCTGAAGCTATTGGTGTCAAACATTAAGCTGTACCCCTCTTTTTTGCCTTCTCGGGGTTCGCTGCTAGCTCCTTCAAAAAGGTCGTGCTCGTACGGATACGACCGCTGATCACGGATCGAGCAATTCTCCCTTGCAGACAAGAAGGTTACGGATAGTATTCCACGTCCTCGGACCTACGATATATACGGGACTCTCCCCGGGGTGTGGACATGTCCTCGACATATGCTCTAGACCGGGCCAACTCGAGCGGCTGGAACATCAAGCTCATGCTAAGTCTTTCATCAGCTCAAAATAGAGACAATCGGAAGAGGGCTGTGTGGCTCTCACGTGGCTGGCTTTGTCTGTCAAGCTCGTGGCCCCGCTTTTTAGCCTCTGTCCTCCAAGCCCGTCCCCTGGCTGTCAACCTGCAACTGCATCTTGAATGGATCAGATGCCAGGTGAAAGAGAAACCCACTCTTCACGTCGAGACTTGTTCTTTTCATACATGATGTCTTGGTCTTTGCAGGGCTCCTTCCTCATGTCGCATATATATACGACCCGCTGATCACTACAATCTCACGAACACTTCGTATAAACGATAGCGCAGGAAGGGCCTCTGGGCCTCTGACATCATATGCAACTGTTCATCGGTGGTCAACGATCGGGGCCCGGTGGCCCAGGGCGCGGGTCAACCCAACGGCAACGCTGAAAATAATATGCCCCGTCTCGTGGTCCCGAAGAGGCACAGAAGTCTCACGTCTCAGCTTCCAGGGGCAACGTGTCGTGCGACTCTGAACCAAAGCCCCTTGTGAGGACTGGATGTGTGAAGGCGTGACACGGACCATCACATGGCTTGGCAAGCAGATGACGTTCGTGAGGGTGACACACATATCCCGTAAAGGATCACCGAGAGAGAGAGACAGTGGTGCCTGGTGTATGTAGGCAGGCTAGATATCGATGCGATACTGGACAGCCACTCTGGAGTCGAGATATGTACGGGCCATGTCCCGTGTCTGGGCGACCGAAGTACCTGCAGCAACAAACGATCCGGACAACCTTCTCCGTGTAAAGACCGCCTTTGTTTCCGATGCAAGAAATTGTCGAATCTCGAGGGGTAGCAAATCATATCTTTATTTCTACTCTCGGGTACCTGGGGGCCAGCCAACCTACCTTAGTCCCGTGCCCGCGCCGTAACTGGCCGTTGAGGTTGGGAACCTGTGGTCCATAGGTAGTTGGTAGTGATCCGTACCTCCGGGGTATGCGGTTCCAGGTTGCAGGGTTTCAGACACCTCCCATGCTGCGTGCGCGGCGCCCCTTCCGACCCAGACCCCCCAGACCCCAGCGAACTAGTGGAAGGCAACCCCGCCGCGCCGCTGAGAGCCGCTGCCGCCAAACTTCGTTTGGATTTCCATCCACCATTCCTGTCCTCGCAATACCTACCGGCCGACTGTTTCTCAGCTTCCTGTCGACACCGCTGCCCCTTTACACATTTCGCATGATTAGCGGCGCCCGCTCCCAGAACTCCCACCGTCACGATGGGCAACGTCAGCAGCTCTCCCGAAGAGGGCGCATCGCTCTATCTTAGAGACCAGAACAGACGTAGGTTCCTCCTGTCTTGCTCCATGATGGGCCCGAGGTGCTCTGCTTGCTCGAACCATAAACCAGCATCAGCCACGCTTGCCCCCGTCTTGCGCCAAACACCTGTATAAACACCTCTTGCTGACTGTCTTCCCTTCGCAGTATCTATTTCTTCAGTCGTAATAACTAGCCCCAGAAAACGCACCTCAATAAACATAGTTCCGAATGCATATCCCGCCAGCAGAATAACCGCAACGCGGCAGTCTGGCGACAATGGCCCCGTCGATTTTGTCCTGGTTCGCACCCCTTTCCGTGATACAAGGTTGCCATAATGGACTGGGCTGACTTGGGTTTGCCTACAGGATCCCGAATCGATCAACTCTGCCGCCGGCCCGGCCTTCTTGTTGAAGCTCTCCAACGAAGACGATCTTGTATTTACCTTCACTTTCGTCCTCCGCAGATCGCAGCAACTCATTCGAAGTCCTTCGGGGAGTGCTGACACCGTAGCCCCTGTCGATACATTTATCCAAGGGCTTACTTTTGTGTATGCTCCGACGGCCCGCGAAGTTGAGAACTTGGTGACCCGGGAATTCCATGCCGACCCAAACCTGCACAAGAACCCCAATGTCGAGCTTGTTGGGACATATTCGACCGAGGGAAGCCCCTCGGTAACATTTGACTGGACATGGAAATGGAAACCACCAAAGCATAATGAGGATAAAGGCGGCGGTTGGCGAAACTCATGCACTGTTTGTGCTCCTACAACGTTTTGCCATATTGGAGGGTGCTAATGTGGTCTCCTAGTTTGTCGAGTATGACCAGCGCGCACACCGACTGGAACCCCTGGCTAGTTTCTCTTTTTTTGTCGCCAGTAAGTCTTCCTGTTTTTGCGGCGGCATCTCTTTGACAGGACTGTGGCTCACATCTTCAGACACATCGCCTTACCTCAGCCAGCCGAGCTCTCCAATACCGCCCATTCTTCTGAGCGCTCCGCCAAAGGTCCGCGTAGTGTCTTCACAATCTGTCGAATCCCGAATCAGTCCGGTGCCGGAGCTCGAAGAGCTGGTCTCTCCACTCACCATCTCTCATGAGCCATTCAATGCGCCCTCTCCGGCACCATCGCAACCAAAAGAGCAAATCAAAGTCGACTGCCCACGTCCCGGCGAGGACATGTCAGTTTCCGACGATGGCCCCGTTTTCCGCGCAACCATGAAGGCCCTCGAACAGAAGACGGGCAACATGCGATCCCAGATGAAGCGTTTGATCAAAAAGGCCGAGAATGTGCATGCGGCGCAACTAGAGGCCAACGATGCATTTGCTGGTTTCATGGAGGCTTTGAAAGACGTATCATCAACCAACGCAAACGCCGTCAAACCAGCCATTGAACACTACTTTGACAAGATTGCCCGCGAGATTCTATCATATGAGCGGCAGAATACGGCGAATATACAAAGGATAGTCATCGAACCGATGAGCAAGTTGTACCAGATCGACATCAAACAGGCCGAATCTAAGAAGCGGGATTTCGAAGAGGAAAGTAAAGACTTTTACGCCTATGTCAGCCGTTACCTTGGCCAGAGACACGATTCCGTCAAGGCGAAACAAAGCGACACCAAATACCAGACCAAACGAAAGAATTTCGAACTGAAACGCTTCGACTATTCCTCATTCATGCAAGATTTATCTGGCGGGCGCAAGGAACAAGAAATCCTCTCACATCTCACCAAATATGCCGATGCTCAGGCCAGGTGCTTTCTCAATACCTCAAAGAAAATCGAAGACTTGCTGCCACAGCTCGAAGCACTATCCACCGAAGTTTTGGAGGCGGATAAGGAGTATCAGTATCAACGTCGAGAACGCGAGGAAAAGAGGAGACTTCTGGAGAAGAGCAACCTCAACTACAATGAGCCAGACGTACAGCCTCCGCCCACCTCGGCTGGACCAAGAGAGGGCGCCGCTCATTCCAACGGAAACCCAACCAACTCTGACTCTGAGCTCGGTCGTGCGAATAGTACCGGCTCCCAGCTCAAACCGACCCCGTCAGGAAACATGGGCACTTCTCCTGGAGACTTAACGAGGTCTCCTGGGAGCCTTACACAGCATGTCGTGGGCAGTCCCCAGCAAAATGCTAAATTCAAGGGGATCCGGGACCTCGAGGAACGCGACCCTGGACACATAGCGCAGCTCGAAAAGGAGACCTCCAACCGCAAAGAAGGCCTGCTGTGGGCTTTGAATCGGCCAGGTGGGCACGTAGATCCACGGAATCTCAACAAGCAGGGCTGGCACAAGTACGTTTATACCCATACTCTCCTATTAAAGTACACACACTGACACACTACTAGGTTCTGGATTGTCCTGGACCAAGGGAAGCTGTCCGAGTATAGTAACTGGAAACAGAGGCTCGACCTCCACATGGATCCGATCGATCTGCGCCTAGCATCCGTACGAGAAGCAAGGAATGCGGAACGCCGGTTCTGCTTCGAGGTCATCACCCCCCATTTCAAGCGCGTTTACCAAGCAACATCCGAAGAAGATATGAATAGTTGGATCATGGCTATCAATAATGCATTACAGAGCGCCGTTGAAGGCCGCTCTTTTAAGGACAGACCGCCATCAACAGCCCCCGGCGACTCGAGCTTCAATGGTATGGACTTTGGCTCGATGTTTGTTGGCAAAAGCCCATCCCTCTCGCATGGCAACCATCACAACTCTGGGGGGATCCCCACCCGGCGCACGACTGTCGGCGCCCGCCCAGCAACGGCACGCAGCACCAGCTTCGAGGAACGGCCAGACAGGCTCCTCCAGCTACTCCGGGACAACGACCAAGGCAACTCGTGGTGTGCCGACTGCGGATCGAGCAACAAGGTCGAGTGGGTTTCGCTCAACCTGGCCATTATTGTCTGCATCGAGTGCAGCGGCATCCACCGGTCCCTCGGAACCCATATCAGCAAGATCCGATCCCTCACCCTCGACACCACCTCCTTCACGCCAGACATTATCGAGCTGCTGTTTCTTGTAGGCAACAGGGTGTCCAACATGGTGTTTGAAGCCAAGCTGGATCCGGCCATGAAGCTCACGGCCCAGGCGACTCGCGAGCAGAGACTCAAGTTCATCACGTCAAAGTACGTCGACCGGGCCTTTGTCGAGCCCATCTCGGCCACCTTGTCACGCTTTGCCACGGCGGACGAGACGCTTTTGGCCGCGATCAAGAGGAATGAGATCCAGCAGGTTATTTACGCCCTTGCTCTCAAGGCCAACCCCAATGTTACGGACAAGTCCCGCGGCACGCACGCGGTGTACCTCGCTCTTGCGGCGGCTGACCCAGCGCCGATGTCACCGCCTGTCACGCCTGGCCCATCACCAACAGTAGACAAGCCCATCCCCTTCCCCATCGCGGAACTGCTTGTGCAGAACGGGGCGGAGATCCCGGGGGAGATGCCCCAGATCCCGCTCAGCCACGCTGCGCAGGGGTACATTGAGCTGAAGAGGGGGAGGAAGGCGGCGATTGAAGCTTCTGGCGGCGGGGGTTCGTACGACGGGGTGGGATCGCTGCCGACGGGGTCGACGCTGAGTCCGGGGGATAAGCTGCAGAAGGAGAGGGAGGCGAGGCTGCAGAAGAGGGTGAGCGCAGGGGGTAGGTTGGCGAAGAGCCCGATTCCGGAACGGTAGGGTGGTTTGGGGGGGGCTGCTGTTGTCTGTGGGGTTGTGCCGTTTTGGGGGGTGGGGAGGGAGAGGGAGAGGGTTAGTGAATGACCGGGGGGGGATATCTCTACTTTTTTACTTATGGCTTTCATGATATGGGATTGGGTTTGGCGGGAGGGGGGGGGATTGTTTGGAAAGTATGGCGTTGCTTTTGGTAGTTTTTTACTTTTCTGTTGTAATGGTTTTTTGTTGTTTGAGAGAGGGAGAGAGAGTGTGTGTGTGTGTGTTGTATGGATTTTGCTATAAGGATTCATCATGAAAGCTTTTATTAATGACTGGTATGGAATTTTTTGGAAGTGGTGGGTGGGGGGTTTGAAAGAGTAGGGAGGCAAACAAAGCAAGGTGTGACGGGGGCGGCAATATGTTTCTGTTGTAGGTAGTTTTTTGAAAAAAGATAATGTTTTGTTTGGCGAGTATTTTGTTTTTTTGCTGAAATGGTTTTTTTTTGGTTTTTCCAGCTGCTTTATCTGGCGAGGTTGGTCTTTGATACCTATGCAGGCAGGCAAGCGACTTTGACTTTTTTTTTGTTTTGGTTTTTGGATGGGACTCGCCCGGGTGGGAAGTTTTGGGAACTAGCGGTTTATTGCATGTGATTTTTTTTCTTCGACTTTTTGTTTTGTAAAGCTATTTTGGGATAGGTATGATGAGATCTCAGTGAGGGGGGTTCTTAGGGCGGCGAATTTGATGTTGCTGTTTGTATGATTTAGGGATGGCAATACCTATCTAGCTAGCTGGTTCCTGGGGCGGAGGGGGCAAAAGGCGAGCGAGCACAATGAAGGGTCATGTTTTGGGTAGTTTGAAAAGGGGTGGATATAGGACTTTATCAGGTCAAAAATCTTCATGGAACATTTGCTTCATTTTACACCAGCAGCAGGTGTAGGATGGTGGCTGGCCTCTTTGCAAAATACCACAGTTGGATTTGGGGTCTCATGCCGCAATAAACTGGAAATCTCGAAATATACACAAACAAAAGACAGTCCTCGAACTTATAAGACGTGAATGTCCAGACTACATTATTTGGTTCCGGAGTAAAGACGACTTCGACGGGCGAAATTCCCATCTTGAAGCCACGTCCTATGTGTGATCTTATGACGGAGTAAAGTAGGTCACTCACAAACACCCCCCCCCGGGCGCGTTACTTACTTCTCTGAGGAAAATGATAGAACAGGCATAAACACGAGAGACGGTCACCCGTCCCCCAATGTTGCGAAAAAGTGATGTCACGATCTGTAAAGGAGGTCTTGCATGACTGACCCAGCATAGAATCCTACCCTACTCGTACTACCCAAGACACAATAACATCTCGCCACTTCAAAATATAGAAACACTCGATTTTACCCGCTATCTAATATTATGAATCTCACTCTCTGCCTATCTGCCCCGTCGCCATGGGCGCACCCATTATATAACCGTTTTGCTCGCCTTTGTGACTCGCTGAGAAAATGACAAACAACCAACAGTAGCAGCAGTTGTGCAGATGAAGGTCAAATACCGTCAGTAGTAAGGAACATAAAACTAATACAAAACTCCCGAGAATCATACCAACAGAGACCCATGCCGCTTTCCTCCATGTCATCCCATCCGACCAACAGAGAGATATCAGAGTAGATGATTAGTTGACCGACACCAACCATGTAGAGATGAAACCCCCAGTCCTGAAAAACTCCCCATGAAAACATTGTATGAAACTGCCATCAGATCTGATTGGCATCTGTGCTGTTCGTCCAAATCCTCCATATAATCCCATACCGCAAATATTAAGCATGTGCGCGTTCCTTCCGTCCCATCCCAAACCCAACAGCTTACTTTCCACCGTTAGCCTTCCCCTTCGTTTTCTGTTTGGCAATATCATTGACTGAATACCGGCTGTCACCATCGTCTCCAAAGAGCACTTGGTCACCCTTTCCTCCTAGTTGGGAAAACTCATCCGCGTCTCTAGCGTCGTCTGGTCTAGCCTCCTTTTTTGGCGTGGCTCCTGGGTTCTTGGCATGGACCTTGACGTCTGGCTTGTCGCCTCCTGGAATCTGGGTGACAACCTGAACCGTGTTGATCGAGGCTAAGAGTGTCCGTTCTCTCTGGACCCCGCGGCGGGCAACATCTAAGCCCTGAATGCCACTGACAAGACCATTAGTACTGTCATTGACACCAGGTGTCTTCATGGTCATCCAGGGATGAGCCAGGCACTGGTCGACTGTGAAGCGCTTCTCTGGGTTGACGACCAACATGGAGTCGATGAGATCCACTACATAGCTGTTAGTTTCATCCTGACATCTTGCGGCATCTGTTCCTTTATCCACAGCGAGAATGGGCACTTACAAGCAGGGTCACCAACTGGATCCCAGTATGGAGACGGGTAGTCGAATTTCCCTTTCCTGATTTGTTCCGACAGGGAGTATGGGAATGCGGCACTGGTGAGTTCGTCCGAAAATGGAGGGAAACCACAAAGGCAGATGTAAAGCACTACACCAAGCGACCAGATATCAACGGCCTTGGTGTACTTGCGATTCCGGGTATCGGCGAGGATTTCAGGGGCCACATAGCTGGGCGTGCCGCAGAGCGTTGTCGTGAAGGATTCCTCTCCGATGATCTTGGCCAACCCAAAATCTGCCAACTTGACGTGCAAGTCACGGTCCACCAACAAAATGTTTTCTGGCTTGATGTCTCTGTGCACGATGTTTCGATCGTGCAGATACTTGACACCCTGGAATAATTGGGTGAACAGCTTGCGGCACTCGGCCTCGGTCAGCTTTTGCTTCTTGACAATGTAGTTGAACAGCTCTCCTTCCGGCGCAAGCTCCAGCACCAAATAGACAGCGTTGGGTTCGTTGAAGGTGTCCTTAAGA
Source organism: Cercophora samala (assembly GCA_030512305.1). Taxonomy (NCBI): domain Eukaryota; kingdom Fungi; phylum Ascomycota; class Sordariomycetes; order Sordariales; family Lasiosphaeriaceae; genus Cercophora; species Cercophora samala. Next base: position 9,722 of record JAULSY010000186.1, on the reverse strand, counting down.
CATAGGACATTCGGGTGGCTAACACCCATGAGCATGGCAATTTCTTGCTGCAAGCCCTCGTTCTTCGAACGCTCCTCCACCCCTGGCGTTTTGGTGAAGACTTTGACGGCATAGCGCTGACCAGTGGATTTCTCAATGCACAAGTATACTTCGGCAAAATGGCCTTTCCCTAGCTTTTCGATCGGCGTGTATTGCTGCAAGAAGGCATTGGCATGCCGGTTTTTGGGGTACCGGAAGATGAACCTGGCCTTGTCCATAACAGCAATCTCGTCATACTCTTTGAGCTCACGCCGTTGGTTCCGCCCAACAAGCTGATCATTGACGTATGTGCCATTGCTGGAAAGATCCTCGATAATCACAACCGTGTCGTTCCCCTTGTGCTCGGTAAACATAAGACAATGACGATTCGAAACTATCGGATCATCAACCTGAATGTCTACTGGCTGTCAGTTTGACTTCCTTCCACACTGTAGTAGCTATGCGCTGGAAAACCTACCGCATTCGGGGTGTCTCCCGATAAGATAACCGCCAGAGGAACGCCCTTTGCTAGACTTCTGCTTCTGGTCGAAAGCTTCCTGCTCCTTGAGGAGAGCCCCCCGGCCTTTTCTAGCAGGCCGTTTCGCCCCCCCGGAGACAGCGCCAGCCACGGTGTCTGACGGGGGGCAAGACCCTCTCTTCCTCATAACCACACACGTGCCCCCGTAGCGAGTATCCATGGGCAGGAGGTAGCCCCAGACCCCTTCTTTTACCTCATCCTCGACTTCGTCGGAAAGTGGTGCGTTGGGATCCACGTGTGTCTGGCTAAATGCCTGGGTATCCTGAGGAGGTGAGCTCAGAGCGGCCGCCTGAGAGTGCACGTAATCATCACGACGCTGGCTAACCCGCCCCTCGGAAGGCGTGGCCGTGGCTTCCTTCGCGAACTCATCGGTTCCCTCGCTCGCTAGGTGCGTGACTGGTGACGGGAGGTGCTGCTTGTTGATGACGGGTGTCTTGACAATGTCATTGTCGGTGCGCTGAGAGAGTCGCTCGGATCGGCGAGGTTTCTTGAAGGATTCAGAGGCGGCATCATCGCCCGTAGAGCCCTGAAGCAGAAGAAGGATTAATCGGCGGAACATGTCTATGTATGACAGTGACGCCATGGAAGAAGAGGGTACATACGGCGCGACCTCGCTTGAGCTGACTGGCCTCGGATCGTGGAGCCATAACGGCGTAAGCTATGCGAGCCGGTGACGGTGTGATTAAGTAGGGGGTGTGGCAGTCGTGAAATAGGCAGACGGCCAAATGGGGTGTGTTGTGCGGGTAAAGTAGGTCAGGTAGGTCAGGTAAGTTAGGAAGTAATGGGATGCAAGTTGCGGTGCCTGCCTCGAGAAATCATAGCATCACTCGACGGGAGCTTGGTAACCAGGAAGGAACCGCGCCTCAGCGGCCTCTTCCAGCAGCGCGCTAGGCTCCAATGAGCACCTCCAATCGCCGGCTGACTCAGGGTACCGGGGTGTACAATCACGCAGTGTGGACAGAATAATAAGTATAGCCAGTTCCAAAAGAAAAGCCTAAATAGTGGTCAAAACCTGCTGTACATCAGTTATGAGGTATCAAATACAGCTGTAAAGCGTTGAGAGATATCTTCAAGATGTTTAAAAACATCGGGAAGTGTTGAAGCGTTGTTGAGCTGACAGACGTTGAAAGGAAAGACAGTTGATAGACGGTTCATATACATCAGAAAGGCGTTTACAAATGGCCAAGGCGCTAAAGGACCGTTGAGAGATGTTGAGAAATAATTGACAGGCCTTCCAACTTCTCGATCAAGGTTGTGCAAGGGAGTTGGAACGTGCTTATCAAGATGGTGATGACCTGCGTACATTGCGGCGGTCCTCAATTTCTTGTCCAAGGTGAACACTGAACGGGCGTTCGAATGATCCGTCGCAATCAGGATGCTTGGCTGATGCAGGGGCTGACACCGGGGGCGTGCCGTTGTCTTGCCGTAGGGCTGGTCATGTCCAGATTTCTGGGGTCAAGTGGGCTTCGTACCGAAAGCTTGCTGTGACTCTTTTCAACTGTCAGCTGTTGCCCTTGGTGTTGGAATTATCAAGCTTTTCTGAGACTTCAAGACCCAAATTCTGAACTTTGTTTGCCCAGCGACGTCTTCCTCTGACCCTTCGCTCTCGGTCAACAGCGCCTCGTGGTTTCCTTTGGGGTACGGTCGGGGTAGGAGACCCGCCCCTTTAAGCGGCAGATCGGCAGCTGTCAAGCTCCGCCTCCATATAGAGACCAGTTTGTGGCTTGACTTACATCGCATGTGGCGCAATGGAGTTCAGTTCCACTTCAAGATGTCGTCGAGGCAGGGTTGGCATCTGGAGCTTAGCGGTGTCCATAATGGTGTTCTGACTGGATGGGAACTTGTCGACTTCCATTTCATGATCTCGCAAAGAGATAGCTACTGATCCTGTGAGAGCCGCAGTGCTGGCGATTCTCTCAGAACACCACTAAACAAATGGCTCTGCTCGATCATTCAAGTCGTGTTTTAGCTAGCCGGCTGATACCATCGATCGTCGTTTCTCGATCTTATGTCGCCTGTCAGCATCTCAGGCGCTGCGTTGATGTTGTCGCCGAAGAAGGAGCTATTGTCGAGCCCGCCATTGTTGTCATGCTATTGTTCATGGAAATGCCTTCAAGTGAATGCTCAGCTCGCTCAGGCTGGTGATACTGCCCCGCCTTCTACTTCTAGGTTAGCGCCTCTCGCTTAACTATCTTCTTATCGCTTAGCGCCATCTTCACGTGATTTATCGCCCACAGATCCAGAGAAAAATGGCATCGAATGCGGGGCAGCAAGATTCTGCCGCTCCAGGGTTTGACAAGGCGAAAGCAGCAGAGGGCCAGGAATTGACAAAGAAAGTGCTCCCACCGGTCCGAACCCTCCCGCCGGCCCCCCTACCGCCCTACGAGTCTCTGGATGCGATTTCTCCGCCAGCAATCCCAGAAGATTTTCACGATATCGGTCGGTCCAAGCCCCTCTCTGACCTCCATTCCGACCGTACCCCGTCCGATTTGAGCGACTACTCGGACCGCAACACCTCCAAATACACCGACTCGGTCGTCGAAGGCGCCGCACTTTTTCTCGAATTTTACGGCTTATCCTACACACCCCACGCCGACAACACCGCGAGAATGGCTTCCCCTCAGCTGATTTTCGTCGATGGCACCTTCGCCGAGCTGGCGCAGGAGATGGCCGACTACATCCAGACCAACTCGGCCAAGACTGAGCACGCCGTCCAGGTTGGCGACGAGGTCAGGCCTCTGTTGGAGAAGGAGAAGAACGAGGAGGCTCTTGAGGCTATCGTCAAGGCCGCCGGCGTCTTGAACACAGTCCCCGAAAAGGAGTTCACTGGTGCCGTCAACCTCCTTATCCACTTGGTCCTGCAGTCCAACGAGCCCAAGCGACACCTCCCTGCTGTCTGCAGCAACCTCCTCAAGCCCATCACATCCTCGCCAAGCCACGGCTTCACCCTTGCCGCGAACGCCCTCAGCACCATCTTCAACCTTCTGGACAAGACGAACCCCGTCCGGTACAATGTTTTCTTGCAGATCATCCGCTTCATTCGCCAACACGGCCAGTACGAGTTGCTCAAGCCCCGGTTAAAGAACTTGGAGGCGTGGTTCGCCGACTGGGAGACCAACGCGGAGGATCAGCGCAAGCTCTATATCGATGTGGCCGATGCCGCTGCTGAGGCTGGTGACGATGAGTGAGTGTAAACAGGATCCATGGCACAAAAATCTTAGCTGACCATAATTTCAGGGAGTCATACCACTACATTCTCAAGGCTCTTTCCACCTTCGACCGCGAGGAAGCCGAGGGTGAGGAGGCTCAGAAATACTCCCTCAAGGCCCTCAAGATGGCCATTTCTTCTCCCACCCGGTTCGATTTCCAGGATCTCCGTGCCCTCCCAAGCGTCCAGGCGCTTAGCGACTCTCAGCCCGTCTACTCCCAGCTTCTCGACATCTTCACTGAGCAGGATCTTGAGGACTACAACGACTTCAGAGAGGAGCACGAGGGTTGGATCGAGAAGGAGAAGCTCGACCACGAGAAGCTGCAACGCAAGATGCGCCTGCTTACCTTCGCCAGTCTCGCCGCCAGCACACCCAACCGCGAGATCCCCTACGCCAACATCGCCAAGGCTCTCCAGATTCCCTCCGAGGACGTTGAGATGTGGACAATCGATGTTGTCCGCGCCAAGCTTGTCGAGGGCAGACTGTCTCAGAAGCAAAAGGTCTTCCTTGTCCACAGAACCACCTACCGTGTTTTCGGTGAGAAGCAGTGGCGCGAGTTGGACACGAGAATCGACCAATTCAAGGTGGTTGTTGACCGCCTCACCAGCACTGTGCGCAGGGCCCAGGCTGAGGTTGAGCAGGCGAGGAAGGCCGAGGAGGAGCAGCTTGCTAAGAAGCTCGCTGGCGCTGGTATCAGCAGTGGTAACCCCGGTGACCGTCGGCGCCAGCCAAGGCAGCGGACGGATGATGATGATTGAACGAGCACAGTTTTCGGGACATATCGGATATGAGGTGGCATCAGGGACATGGCATATGATCTCTCTTTGGGCGACCTAGGTAATTGACTTGGTTTGGCCCTTTCTGGCGTTGAGAACCAAAATGGCTGGGCGGGGTTTATCTAGACTCCTTTTTAAACGGTTGCTTTTATTACATCCACGAGTAGATATCCGGGGTCCCATAAAATTCATCACTTTGGCTGCAAACAGCGGGTTGGGCTGGGAATAGAGGGCGCGCTGAGTGACATGGACATAGCGATTCCTGCGTTGCATATTTTAACAATCAAAAGAGTTGATTCCACCACATGTGAAGAGTGTGATTCGGCCAACCTCGAACATGTCTATGCAACCACTCGAGCTCCCCCAGAGCTTTATCCAATATCATCGTCCCTCGATTATAGACTTTTCAGTCTTGATGCTATGGCTTTTGTAGACACAGTAGAGAGGCACGTGATTCTGTGAATATTTCTCACTCATAGCTGGTCTTTTCACTCATCTTACTTCTGACCACAACTTCAAACGTCGCCAACTCAAATTCCCCCTCGACTCAACACCATCACCACTACTTACTTAACCTATCTACAACAAAAAAGAAACCATCAAAGAGACATCTCACAAAAATGGACCACCACCAACCCAACCCACCACCAAACCACTACACCACCCTCTCCCTCTCCCCCTCCCTATTCACCTCCAACCTCCCCCCCCAAGAAATAAAACAAACCCTCAAGAAATCCTACCGCCGCGCCCTGCTGGCCCACCACCCGGACAAGTCATCCACAACTCCCGCCACCGCCCAAAACTCCCCACCCTCAATATCAATAGACCAGATAACCCTCGCCTACACAACCCTCTCCACCCCCTCCCTCCGGCAAGCCTACGACCTTTTCCTCCTCTCCTCCTCTTCCGACTCAGCCCCCAGCGGGCTAGGCAAGCACAAGCTCCAACCCGGCATCGAAACCATCGACCTCGACGACCTCGTCCACCAAGAGACAGAACAAGGAGAAGAAGACGAATGGTACCAGCCCTGCCGGTGCGGCAACCCAAGGGGGTTCCTACTCCGAGAGTCCGACCTCGAGGAGGCGGCAGAGTCAGGGATCGAGGAGGTGGTGGTGGGATGCGCGGATTGCAGCTTGTGGCTGAGGGTTGTTTTTGGCGTGGTTGTTGCTCAGGAGGGTGAAGTACAAGAGGGAGAAAAGGAAGAAAACGGTGGACGGGGCTAGGAAAGGGGGTTAGGGGATAAGGGGGAGAGGGGGTATGATACGGGGTAGTTCGGAAGAGAAGAGATGTGATGTGATACCTAGAGGGTATGGGATAGTGAGAATACAAAAAGGCTGGTGATATACCACAGGCACATCACACTTGTCATTAGGAAGGTTGAAAGGAGAACCCCTGACACACACACAAACAAAGGGTAATATAACATTACGCTGTTGCTCAACTCTATTCTGGCGGTGCCTAATGGAAACTAGCAAAAGTCCGTGTATATACATCACAGCCCCCTATACAGGTCGGGGAAGGTAACGAACACGGCACCTGTGAAATTTAACCTCAGAGTAACTCACTAAAATATAATCCTGTACCAAAGGGCTATCTCCGACCTCATTATCATAGGGGCACTCCTGTCGTGGTGAAATTAACACCGACTATAAAAGACCCACCCAGAGTTGGAGGAGAGCATGCAGGCGGCTACGTCACACGTTGACCCGAGTCAGGGGTGGAGGATCTCAGTGTTGATCAAGATCTCAAGCTAGATGATCAGGATCTTAAAAGATACCGGCCATGATCCGCCGGACAGAAACATTAAATATTCATTGACACATGTCACAATGCCAGATCACCAAAACAATCACTTGGGTATATCAGAATCTATAGGGCAACTTAAGCGTACAAAAGACTGCCGATTACAAGCCAAGTATAAAAGTACTGCCGTTTGGGGGAAGGGGTTTTCGGATTTTCTTGTCCAGACGGTCTTCCCGTCTCGAAGAGTCTAAAAGGCAAGCAAGGTGAGAAAGGAAAAGCAAAACCCTCCGTGTATGCTGCGCTCTAGCCCTCAAGGTACCGTGAATCACCGCCTCATACAAGTCCTCACAAGTCTGTATTTTGCCTAAACACATGCAACGACCCGAGAGCATCTCCAGTCCGCACTCCAAAGACACCAATTCCGCCGAGGGGATGTACCAACCATAAGCCAGGGTTATCACTATCAAGAGACCAGAAAAACAAACGACACATTTTACTCGGCAGGCTTGGGCGCCTCCTCGGCCGGGGCATCGGCGGCCTTGGGCTCCTCAGCAGCCGGGGCGTCGGCAGCAGCAGCAGCCGGTTCGGCCTCGGATGAGGTCCAGAGGGTCTGTATAATCGTTAGCACCTTGCACCATCCCACTTCGATCAGGCTGTACATACCAAATTATCGCGGAGCAGCTGCATGATAAGAGTGCTGTCCTTGTAGCTCTCCTCGCTCAAGGTGTCGAGCTCTGTGATCGCATTGTCAGTACTTGATGCTCCTCTTAGCTAGATATTCCTCTACGTACCAGCGATGGCATCATCAAACGCCTGCTTGGCGAGATGGCAAGCCTGGTCAGGGGCGTTCAAGATCTCATAGTAAAACACGGAGAAGTTGAGGGCAAGACCAAGACGGATGGGGTGAGTGGGAGGAAGCTCGGTCTGGGCAACCTCGGTGGCAGCCTTGTAGGCCTCGAGAGACTTGTCGGCGGAATCCTTGCGCTTGTCGCCAACGGCGAACTCGGCGAGGTAGCGGTGGTAGTCACCCTTCCTGTATGATTGTTAGAGGCATGCGTCAAGACATCGAAGCCATGGGGCACATACATCTTGTGGTAAAAGACCTTGGACTCGCCGGTCTTGGCGGAAGGAATGAGGTGCTTGTCGAGAACGGAGAGGATGTCCTCGCAGATCTTGGCCAGCTCGGCCTCAATCTTCTGGCGGTACTCCTTGATAAGGCCGACCTGGGTAGAGTTGCCCTTGGACTCCTCCTTCTGCTCGATCGAGGTGACAATTCTCCACGAGGCGCGTCTAGCACCAATGACATTCTTGTAGGCGACGGACAGAAGGTTCCTCTCCTCAACGGTGAGGTCACGGTCCTCGGAGGCAACGATCTTCATGTTCTCAACCATCTCTGTTGGGCGTCAAACCGTCAGAATGCGACCCTTCAAGAACCCAAGATCATCTCGACAAACGTACCCTCATAGCGCTCAGCCTGCTCAGCGAGCTTGGCGAGGTAGACAGCATCTTCGTGACCCATTTTGTCTGTTGTGATGATTGTCTGTAAGTTGAGGTGCAAGTTAGCGCGCGCTGGTTCACGGACCGTCCAAGGCAGCAGGGCAATGTCAGTAGGTGATCGGTGAGCTCCGCTGCGGGAGTGGATGTTGTTTTGTGTGTCGTTGTTTGTTGGCAAGTGCAGGCGAGCACGATGAATTATGAAATAAGGTAATGGCAGGAAGCAGTGCCGGTCGTCCTGGACAATCTCAACAACAGCTTGCGATAGGGATGCGATTGCGCAAGCACCGTGCTGACTTCATGGCTTGGGCGAGCAAAGGATGCTCCCCGCTCTCGGTGGGGCATGCGCAGCGCAGCCCTGTCCAGGCCTTGGGCGTCGTTCGTGTGTTGGCTGAAAAGGGGCAATTGAAGATGCCATGAGCTCGCCGCGTCCGGGGGGCCTCTCTCGATGCCGTCTTCCACAACTCGTCCAGAGGCAGGATGCGATCGCGGTGACGATGACGACAGAGGGGGAGGTCCAGTGGTGTGCAGCGGTGCAGCTGGTAGATGCAGCGGAGGACGGGGCACGGGGGACGGGGGATGGCAATGCTGCAGACTCACCTTCGGGAGAACTAAGGAGTCGAGTAATGTGTGTTGTTTCTGGGGGACGGGGGCGCAGTGTTCGCGGAGGGAGGTTCGTGAGCTGAAGGTTGGTGGACGATGTATAACACCTTAGGTTTTTTGGGGGATGAAGAGTGGAAATGGGCAGAGTCACCGGTTTTAGATGCAAAGTTGGAAATGAGGGAAGGGGCAAGGCGGAAAGCACCAGCGACAACCACAAGGCGAGCGGGATGCCGTGGGTGGGCTGGCCTGGACGGGGTGACGACCAGTGAAATTGGGTGGGCGAGGGGGCCTGTGCAAAGCCCCTCTACCCCCTCGTCCACTCCTGTTTGGGACCCGATTACCACCCGATGGAAAGTAGGATCAACACGTGACAAGTCAAGCGACGCGCCAGGTCCAAATACGTCACTGCTTTGACTGGCATCAGACAGCGCCAGTTTGCGACACTCCAGGAGTGGCGTCTCTGAAACTTGCTGCCTCGAAATCCTACTAAATGTCAAGACACATCGCCATAAAAAGAAACACCGAGCCATATCCATCACCAGACCAGACCACCTCACACCGGAGAATCCAAAAGTCCAGGACCACCTCCCTCCAGCCCCCAACCTACAACCCCCAAGGTTTGTTTGCTCTTACCTACAGTTTATTATGGCGGTCAGGCATATGCCAGCACAGAGTCGGGCAGCCAGTTCCACCGACCGCTACTATCGCTTAAGTTTAGGATTCTAGAACTTTCAGCAGTCCAAGAGTGATTGGGGATTCATATCCTCATGGTCATTATGATCGAGTGAACAGGGTTTGATATTTATCTCACCGTTGGGAGTTATAACACCGCATTCTCCAACTTCAAAGTTGGCACCTTCGCATTCCTAGGGCATTTCATTAGCACAATTCCAGTGTAATGCTGGAATAAATAGCAAATACTGTCAAGAGTGTTAATTTCAATGAATGCAAAATCACACTCTTTCATAAGTATTATATTCAGCCTTGCCTCAGATCTCCAGGACCATGCCATCCCACGTCCACCATTGGGCCTATAGACATCGACAGCGGCTATGTAGAGTTTCGGACCATACCTAGTGAGTTAACTTTCATGGGCCAAGGCCCAGAACAGTTTCCATACTTCTAGTCCATGTTCTAGAGCTGTCTACTCTGTTGTATGGTTATCACGAGTATCGAGGGGATACAAACTGCGGGGCACCGGGCATCCCCGCAAAATGACATCCAAGCTTCGTTGCCTGTCACCAACGAGGCGGGCTAGCCATATTGTCTAACTCTCCTATCCGTAGTGGCGCTAACCGCCTCAGGCATTTACACAAGGGTGCATTGAAAAACCCCTTTTCC
>JAULSY010000185.1:0-45194 GCA_030512305.1 Cercophora samala | reverse complement strand
AAATTTATTTAATATTTATAACGTTAATATTAAATTATAATATAAAAGATCTAATATAATAACGAAATTATATTATCCGATAAAATAAAGTATTTTTTAAACGACTTTAAAGTTACTTATAAACCTTTTACTTTTAATCGGTAAAATTAAAATAATAAAGTTAAATACTTAAAGGGTAAGATTAAAAGGAAAACTACGGTATTAAAAATATTAATTAAATTATTTAAATTCCTATAGTCTAAGATTATAAAAGTAGCGATTTACTTTAATAACTTTATACCGAAAGTTCGGCTTAAATAAAAAACCTTTATTTAAATCTTTTATTTAATAAAAAAAAAGATTAATAGCTTTATTTATTTTAAAGTTTAAAAACTTTATTATAAGTATTTTAAAGTATATAATTATAAGGCTTATTATATAAGTCTTAATATAAAGAAAGGTAAAGAAAAGAAAAAAAAATTATAAGTTAAAGCTTTTATTAATTATTTAATTAAATATAAAGGAACTTAGATTTATAGGATTTAAAACCTTTAGATTAATATTATTATTAAAAGTAAGGACGTATTATTTAAGGAAAACGAAAGGTTAATTAATAATATAAATAACTTTAAAAATAACTTTACTATATTATTACTTATTAAATTTCTTAATCTTATTTAAGAAGTAAATTAATTAGACTTTATAATAGATTTTATCGAAAGTTTATTTAAGTCTTTAAGTTTTAATTATATAAAGGAGGATTAATTAAATAAGTAAGCGGAAAACGTATTTTTTAATTAAAGTAATTTATATTTATTAATACCGGAAGATTCTTTTAATTAACTATTTTATTTTTAATTAAGGATAAATTTAAAAGGTAAGGCCCGGTTTATTAAGTTTAATTACTTTAAATCTTTAAAACTATAGAAAGCCTTTTTAATATTTAATAATACTTTTCTTTATACTATATATTTAATAAATACTACTATAATAAGTATTATTAAAGAATTTATTAATTATAAATTCGAAAGAGTATTTTTTAAATATAACCTTCGAGTAATTTAAAACCGTATTAGACTTTAAAAGGTAGTATTTACTATTAAAAAGTAAGTAAGTAAATTAAAAAGTAATTACCGTAAAATATAGCGTTTAATAAAAGACCCTTTTAAATTTAAAGTTAATAATAAAAGTAAAGTCCTAATAAGGAATAAGCCTATAAAAATAACGTTTTTACTATAAATAAACGTCGCTTTTACTATTAAAATTTATTATTATAAACTATTTAACCCTTTTAAAAACTATAAATAGTTAAAAAGGTACTTTTATAAGAAGTTTTTTAAAGTAATTATTAATAATTATTTATAAAGCTATAAAGAAATAAAATCTTAAAAGGTAATTAATAAAAAAAAAGCTTTAAAATATTAAATCTTTAATAATATATAGGTATTTATTTATAAGTTTAATAAGTACGGTTTTTTATAAAAAGTAAAAGTAAGGTTTATTATAAAAGGCGATTAATAATTAAAGACTTTAATTAAAAGTACTTATACCGCTATTTTTATTAGAAAATCGTTTAAGACTTTAATTACTATTACCGTTAAATTTAATTTAAAGGTATTATAATATAACGTTATTAACGCCTTTATTTATATTAAATTACCTTATAATATATATATATAAATTCCTTTAAATATTAAAAGGACCTTAAGTAAAGTATTATTATTTAAAAAAATACTATATAGTCTTAAAGAGTCTTTACTTCTTTAATAATATAATTTTATTAATATACTTTTTAACCTTAAATATTAACCGGTCCTTTATAAATAATATTACTATATTAAAAATAAAATTATTATTTTCTTTTATATAAATAATATTACTATTATATTTTATAGAAAGAAACAGTTTTAAATTAATAAGTTTATAAGCGGCTTTAAAGATTACTTTACTCTATAAAATAATAAAAGTCTTTAATAGTTTTTAAAAATAGAGGTATTATAAAATCGAAAAAAGAAATTAAATTAACTTTCTTAATATAAATATATTTATAAACTTTCGAAATTCCTTTTTAATACTCCTTATAAAACTTTTTATACGCTAATAATTAATAAAAAATTTATACTTTATAAAGGTCTAACTATTTATTAATAAATCTATTATTATTAATAAATCGTCGGTTTATTATTATACGTCGCTATAATTAATAGGCCCGATATTACCTTTATAGTTTCTAAATTTATTAACTTTAATATAAACCTAAGCCTTATTTATTTATTTATAATTAAATAGGTAATTATTTATTTATTTATAACTAATATATATATTTTTTAATTTAAAAGTAATAACCGGTTTAAAGTTTTTTTAAATATTTTATTTACTAATAATATAATTATTAAAAAAAGTTTATAAAGCTACATTATAAAGCTTTTTAATAATATTATTAAATAAAAAATTAATAAATAAAATATTATTATTACCTTTATTATTAAAGTAAAGTTATTAATGCTTTTATAAATTATTAAAAAAGCTTTTTATTAAAGCCGGTTAATTTAAAAGTTAGGAATTATTTTAAATAAAGAAAAAGGTCTTTAAATATAGTATAATAATATTTAAACTATTCGATTTATTATAATAAATATTAATACTTTATAAACAAAATTACGTTATATAAATATTTATAATTATTAACTTTAAAAAAAATAATAATATAAGGAAATTATAGTTAAATATATAATAATTAATTAAATACTTATTAATAATTTAATAAAGGCCTTAATAATTAATAAGTTTATTAAATTTAAAGACTTTATTAAGATTAAAAATATAGGAGAGAGGATTTAAAAAAGAAAGTTAAAGGACTTAAACTTAGCGCCGTTATAGGAGGAAAAAGACGATATAATAATAAAGTAACGTTAGAAATTAACTTTAACGTAAAAGAAAGTAAAGGTAGTAAAGAAATTAAAAGAAGATATAGAAAGTAAAGTTATTAATATAAATAAGCCGATAAATATTATAAAATAACGGAAATAACGGTAATATTATAGGATAAAAAAACGTAAAGGATTATAAAGTTTAAGTTAAGAAATAGGTACTTAATAGCCTTAAATAAGGCGTTAGTTAAGGAGTATATTAAATTAATTAAAGGGACTTACTATTAAGAAATTAATACTTTAATAGTAGGACTTAAGTTACTAGGTTCGGCTTTAACCAGCCACCCGGTTCTCTCCCTCGTACAACACCAGAATTAAGCACTTTTTGACCCCCATATTGGATTTAACATCTGGCTCGTGCAGAGCTGAGATTTTGGAGAGCCAGGGTAAAGACTGGTGGCGTCTGGTCTGTGCCAGCCATGAAATTGCCTGATCGAGTAATTGTGTTATTTGCAAGTATATACGGTAGGACAGTTATTCTGCTTTGTTTACATATCAAATATATCCTCATCGAAAATCAAGAATACATCACCTCGACTTACTCAGAGCCTGCTCCCGCTCCCAGTCTCTCAGCCGCAGCCCTGCACAGTGTTTCAAAAGCCTCGATTGGTCGTCCTCGCTGCCGGATAGCGTTCGATGAACTCAGCCCCCTCCAAGCCCCAGGCAAAGTCGGGACTGCAGCGGCACAGCGCCAAATGCAGCCCACTCAACGCCTACAACCTCGAACTCTCGCTCTCAAACCGTCGCACCCACCTGTTGCGCTGCATATGCTCCCAAATTAAGCATACTCTATCCCGCACAAACCAGGCCCCGCCAAATGTGGCGTCAGATAGGTCGCTGCTGCGGTCTCATCCCGCATCAAACATGAACATGATAAGCTGCCGCTTCCCCGGGCCTAACATTTGGATACCGTCTTTTACTCACTTCACCACCAGGCTGTCCCCATGCCTGATCCCCTCCCACCTCAACCCAAAACGAGACAGGTGAACTCGCGCCATCACCGGCATGGAGAACCCCACACTCTACAATCCAAGCAACATTACCCACCTCTCCAACCTCAGTGTCTCTTATCTTGCAGATGTGCTTCTCGCCAAAGGCAGCAATGCCACCCGCAATGGCTTCGGCTGCGGCCCCGCCTCCTTGATCCTTCCGCTCGACAATTTAACCATTTTGGATCTCGAACCCAACCCCGATATTAATATGAATCTCACTGTGAGAGTCGAGCCAACACAGCTTGATCCCGGTGTCACTCAACTGAGGGACATGGCCCGGGGTCTCTTTCCCTATCCTCTGAATGAGTCTAGTGTCGGAGATATTGTCACCTGGTGGATCGACAACACCGAAAACCACCCAACCGAAACAAAGCGGTTTCTGGGCGCCGTGGTCAACATGTGTGGTGGAGAGTATTGCCGCTCAGGGGAAATCACTGTTGGCAACCCAGACATTGTCGGCATAGGGGTATGTTATTTGTTTTGCAATCATCACTCCCGTCGGTAGCCTCACTGACATCACCACAGATGATAGTAGCGATAGGCATGCTCCTCTGCCTCACCGTCGCCTTTTCCCTGCTCTCCTTTGGCCCCTTGGTCGACGTTGTCGCCCGCGCCCCTTACACCTCCCGCAAAACCCGCTTCTCCCTCCGCGTTTCCTGCATCGGCACTGTCGACGAACTCTTCTCGGCCGTGTTTGTCTTTGCCCTAGCCGTCATCGTGTCAACGTTTGTCTTCCGGTACCGAACCGACACCCGCTTTGATGCGCTCATGGCGAACGCGCTAAGCCAGCTCTGCAGCACCACTGTCGTCATGCTCGCCGCGGTGTATTGGTGCCACAACCAGCACCGCCCCCACGCTACCGGATCGGTGTTTCTCATCGCCGCCCTCACCATCGCCCTGTATGTCACCCACGCGGGGGTTGCAAACATGAGAGCGAGCGCGGCCGAGATGGCATGCGGGATAGGTAAACAGAGGGTGAGTCTGATGAAAGGCGACCCCTTTGACATGGAAAAGTTCCACTTTGTTCCCGTGGGCTTTGGGAGCTGGTTTTTGGCCTTGATTGGTGCAGTGTTTCACCACCCGTGGATGAACAGGTTCCGGCCGACAAAGGACAAGAAGAGAGTTTGGAGGCTACTGTGGAAGACGGTGGGCAGCTTCCCGGCGGTGTTTGGGTTGATTGGCCTGGCCGTGTACATGGCGTACTTTATGAATACATGGCAGATGATGAAGGAGAACTATGGCAAGACTTTCAGCCAGAATGTCAAGGAGTGGGGGTTTGGACAGTATCTGGCTGTGTTTACCTGGCTGCCACCGATATTGACGTTTGGCCACTTGTTCATCTCGGGAATGGAAAAGGCGATTGAGCAGAGACTGCCGCATGGGTGGACGGCTGTCAAGGTCCCTGGCACGGTCGACTATCGCGGTGATTATGAGAAGGATGATGACCAGGGCGAGAGCACCTGGACAGGAAGCCGGAGTTCGCGGGCTCGAGTGCGGGAGGTGGATAGTTTGGCACACGGGCATGAGATGGGGCAGCTTTTGAATACCTCGCCAAAGACGAAGAAAGTGACGCCGCAGGAGACAATCTACCCGTTTCCTGAGCAGAGGCCGGGGCAGATGGCGAGTCCGATTATCGTGTTCCCAGACAGCCCTGGGCAGATGCCAACAGCGTATACGCCCGGTGGGCTGTATGATCCCGCGTATCCTCAAGGGGCTCTGAGGTCTCAATACAACCATGGAGCGGGCGGTGGTTTTAATGCGACACACATGGAAGCGAACACAGGATACCCTCCCACGCCCACAAACGCGCCTGGCTATCATGGGCCACCCCATTGATGTACGACTACTGTATGATATTTTTGGGGATATACCCGGTTGGAAACTGGAGTTTGGAAAGGAACGGGCATATACCAAGGGTTTGCTAGATTTTTAACGAGATACTAATACACTTCAAGTGCACCACACGTCCAGGTTACTCATGCAACCTCCAATAGTACTCCCCCACATGCTTCCCATCCAGCACCCGTTTGAAGACCTCATAATTAAACTTGGCCGCCGAATTCGGGGCTGCGCTAGGCGGGGCATGCACAGCAAACACCACATCCGTCCACCAATCCACCGCAAACTCATCCTCCCTCAGCACCTCGAGCCAACACAAGGCCACATCCTCGGCCGGGTTCTTGTACCGGCTCCCGCACCCGATCGCCCCCAGAATGAGCCTGGTATGCCTATACGTCCCCGCCACCCTCAACACCAACCTCATCCTCAACTTGAGCCGCTCCCTGTCCACATCCCAGTGGAAAACCGTCTTCGGCCTCACCCTCCCCGGCTCATTGCCCGCCGGCACCATGAACGTGTCCGTCTCCGGCTGCAGCTGCGCCGAGATGGTAACAGCAGCCACAACAGGCAGCAGATGAGGCCTGTCCAGATCCAGAAAACTCTCCATGTTCTCCCTCACGACCTGCACATACGGGCTGTACAGCGCGGCGGTGTAACTGAGCGGGTACTGGCCCCGCTCCAGGCTCATCGCCAGCGAAGTCCGGTAGCAAAGCGCCTCGCTCTGCGAGAGGTCCCCGTGCTTCCACCCGTTGCCCGGCCGGGCCACGTCGGAAAAGTTGAGGATCAGCGGCCGGAACCTCACCTGCTGGCCGTCCGCCGTCATTGGGGGAGGGGGCCGGTCGGGGAGGGACATGGCCGCGTCTAGGGAGTCCATGTTGACGACTCGGATGGTCACTTGGGGGTTTCGCGCGGGGCGGACGGTGGGGTCGAGGCGGCGGGTGGAGTGGAAGTCTATCCTCTCGCAGGTTTCGGCCTGGGCGGTGCGGCCGAGGCGGTTGAGGAGGTCGGGCAGGACGCGGCGGGTGTCGGCGCCGAGGGCGGTCAAGTGCGCGCGCAGGACGGGGTTGACCGAGGTGTCCACCTGGGGGAGGAGGTCAAACGTGACTCTTCTGACGACGATGGGCTCAGGTTCGGGATCGGGATCGCCCGGGAGTAAGGGCTGAGAGCTTTCGGAGTAGTCAGTCACTGTTTCTGCGTAGGGGGCCGGGGGCCGGGGACGGAGGTGGTCGGGGACGGTGTTGGCGTAGACGTCGCGCGCGGGGGG
Source organism: Cercophora samala (assembly GCA_030512305.1). NCBI lineage: Eukaryota > Fungi > Ascomycota > Sordariomycetes > Sordariales > Lasiosphaeriaceae > Cercophora > Cercophora samala. The sequence continues at coordinate 38,190 of JAULSY010000185.1, read as the reverse complement.
GAGACCCCAGTAAGCTATTGGTGGTGCTGGGTGGTAGTGGTTGGGGGGCCTCTGGCCCGGGAGGAGAGGGACGGTTGACCGGCGAGGACCAAGGGCTTCAGGGGGCGATCGTCTGGTGACAGGCACAGGAACCGAACGCGTGTATCTATGCCCAACACCAGGAGGCGAGCGCCTAACACCAGGAGGCGATCGTCTAGTGCCAGAAGCAGAAGGTCTCTCCCTAAGAGGAGGAGGTCGACCAGAAGGAAGAGGAGTTCTCCCTGGGGGTCCGTCAGGCCTGGCAGGGGGAGGAGGTCTTGGACCTATGGGCAGCGTGTGAATATCAGTTGACGGCGGTGGCTCGGGACGAGGCCCCCCGCCGACGCGGTTCTGGCGCTGCCATCTCCCGGGAGGGTTGTAGTCGACCCGTTGTGGCACCCGGGGGTTGACGTGATACCTGCGTCTGGCCTCGCCCGGGTTCAACCTATGATCCCAGCCATCTGGCTCGCTCCGATCCCGTGGTGCCCTGCTCCCGCTCAAACTACGCCAAACCTGGCCAAGCCAACCGCCCGCCATTATGAAGGGAATATATCAAAAGACTTCAAGATCCGAGGAACCAAAGAGGTTGGATTTACCCAGACAGCTGCTGATGACTTGACTCTGTTTTACAACAGATGTTGTTTAAATCATGGTAAGTGAAAGGAATTGTCTACTCTATGGCCGAGAGCCCGTCAATATCTCGAGGTGTCGGTACAAAGAAGGTCGACTCGTGGTGAAAGGAACACTTGCCGCATCCAAGAACGGTCACAAAGACACAATGTGCGGGCCGTCTAGAATCGCGAGCTCCGAACATCCCCAGTGCCAAACAATGCTTTCTAGACTTGAGAACATCCAAGTGTGCTACCTTCAAACAATATGACCCGACAACCATTTGGTAAGCAAAACCCAAGTGGCGGCTGCGTATCTGATGACTTTTCTGCTAGGTTCATGATTAAGAGGCTGAAAGGAACCCCTACCCAACGGTTTAACGCACAGCATTCTCAATTTTACCACGTTCTACTTCACTAGGTTCAATTATTGTATACCCATTTCACAAAAAAATGAACAAAGAATAGACCTTAAAACTGAGTGTATTCAGCTACAGACCAACGAGATCAACTCCTCCTATAGCGCTCAACTTAAACCGAGTAACTACCCCTGAATGTTGCAGACAACGGGCTCCAATCAGCAGCTGTCGGTGTCCATGCGAACAATGACGTTCCACTTGTCCTTGTAAAAAGCCTGGCCCTTGACATACTGGGCATCCCGAGAGCACTTCTGCAAGATGTACAGCGCGCCATCGGCAATGTCATTCCAGCCAACCTCCTTCTCGGTGTCGTTCTATTCCATTGTTAGCTGAGCACGGCCAAGACATCTTGCATACGGTAGATAACTCACATCGTTGCACCACCAGATAGCCGAGGTCCAAGAGCAGGAAACACGACCGCACTCGCCAGGGCCGGGACCATTCTTGGCCGAGCCAGTCAGACTACGGAGATACTCGATGCCACGGAGAATCGAAAGCTGGCCAGCCTCCTTCCACTGGTTGACCTTGCAAATGTAGCTCTCGGGGTCCTCGAGAGCGGCAAGGGTGACCACATTGCTGTCAACGGTAGGGGGAGGGGGGAGGTGAGCCTGGAAGGTCTCGTTCCAGCCGGGGTAGCTGGCGTCCATCTGGGCGATGGCCTCCTCGATGGTGCCGGTCACGGTGACGGTGGCGCCGGTGGGGTCGTCGGCCTTGACGGGAAGCTCCCAAGTGATGGGGACGATGGCGTAGTTGGAGACGTCAGGCTGTTCATCGAGGGAGGAGGGAGCGCCGTAGGCAACCTGTGTCGGTTGTTAGCAAGCTGGTGGTTTGGATCTTGGTGGTCAAGAACGTACGCTGGCGAGGGCCAGGCCGCTGGCAATGATGGTAGTGATAGAGAGCATTTTGTTGGAGTTGTGAGTTTGTCTTGTGGTTGTTCTGGTTGTTGATAGTAGACTGGGAATTGTTGTCGAGGTTGGTTGTAGAAAAAGAAGAGATTTGAGGGAGGCAGGAAGGAGAGTATATATACCTGGAAGACCGCTTGCACAGACCATCAGGAACATCTCGGGCGGCCGCATATCTGCACCGAAATGTTTCCGTGTGTTGCTCCTGCAGTTCGGATGATGCTGTCGGTAGAGGTCTTGTCGTACCCGTCCAATATCTCCAGAGCAGGTATACCGTTCCGTCACGCGCTCACGAAACAAATATACCGCTTCTCTACCCCACTTGGAGCCACAACTGTCCGATATCTCTTTGACTGTTTTGTTGACGCTCTTAATCAGGCCTTGTGACCCCTGGGCTCAACAGTCCCAACCAGCTCGCCCCAACATTGAGCTTACGGTTTCTGGGCTACGCGGCAGGAGCGCTTCATGAGCGGACCAATATCAGAGGTCTTCGCCTACGTAGCGGGCAACGACTCTCCACGAGCCCCAGATATGATCGAGTGCTCCTGCTGTCACTATGTTCTGCCGTGAGCCGCTGTGGGGGTTGCATCACAGAGTTCCTTCAGGGGAAGGTGTTCAAGATGTGAATCAGGAGAGAGCAGATCATCAATATCCATCTATTGCCGGCATCATGGTAATCAGTCAAGTTGTGGATGTTCCTTGATCATGGCATAAACAGAACGTGACAATATCTTAAGGTAGAACAAAACTAGAATTATCCCCTCTACCTTATATTGTTGGTCGTCTATGAGAAAAAATGGAAAAAGGTCATTACCGCTCATCGAACTCTCACAGAATCGCCTTCACACTCTCCACAAAATCAACAACTGTCTTCTCCCACGGGATATACCCCTCTCCGGTAGCCCTCACCACCTTGCTCCCGTCATAAACCTTCTCTTTCGGGTACCCATAACCCTTCTCATATCCCTGTCCAGGCTCGCCCTTCTCAATAATCTCCTCCCTCTCAGGATACCTCTCCCTCAAAATATCCGCCACCGCCTGCGCAGGAACATGATAGCCACTCAACAGGAACCTCTCCCCATCGACCCTATCTGGGTTCTCCGCCCCAAACAAAATCACCCTCGCCACATCCCTCACATCAACATACGACGGAAACGAGCCCACCAACCCCGACTTGGCAAGCTCAGTACCCAAATACACATCACTAATCAGCTTGGTCGTCCCGTGAATCTTCTCCCTCGACTCCGGCACAACAACCGGGGGACCGGCAACATAAACAGGGTTCACCGCCGCCATCTTGAACGCTGGCTTGTGCTCGTCCTGAAACTTCCACAGTGCCTTCTCCGCCGCGGTTTTGCTCGCAAAGTAAGTGATATATCCCGGCGTCTCCGCTCCCAATTCCTTCACCAGCCTCTCCGAAGACTCATTCCAATCCGACTCGTCAAAGCGTGTTTTGGTCGACTCGGTGTCGAGAACCGCAGCGACGGAGCTCATCAAAATGAAGGATTTGACCGTTGATTCGGTGAGGGCTGACTCGAGGATTCTCAGGGTGCCCTCGATGGCAGCCTTGAGGACGGGCTCTGGGTCCCTGGAGGTGAGGAAAATGGGAGAGGCGAGGTGGGCGACGGTGGTGACGCCTTTGATGGCTTGATCGAAGGCCCCGGGGGCGGTGATATCGGGGACTTCGACTATCTCGAGGTTGGCGGCTAGTTCGGCCGGGATGGCGGAGAGGAGGGGCTTGGTGGTAGACACAGAGCGGGCGGTGCCGCGGACGCGGTAGCCGGCTTGGAGGAAGGTGAGGGCCGTGCGGGCGGCGATGAAGCCGTTAATGCCGGTGATGAGGGCGAGGCCTTTGGACATGGTGGTTGATGTGGTGGTTATGTTGGGTGCAAGGCATAACATAAATCAATCAAATCAAATCCGGCTTGGTATTTGACTTGATTTGGGTTAGAGTAGGTTTCTTTGATTTGATTTGATCGAGTTTGACTGTGTCAAATACACATATAACCCTAACCCTACCACCCGACGTGGCTAATAACGAGGGCCCGGAGTGTAATTTTGGTGGTGCAAAAATCCAAATAGGGCTACCAAATCCTATCAAATCAATCAAATCCAATTCTCAGCCTATATTTGGCTTATTTGGCTTGGTTTGGTTTGATTTGATTTGGTAGTATTTGATTTGAGTGATACCTTGGTTGGGTGTCTAGCAAGTAATCGTGATGAGGAACTTGATCAACTTGGCTTGATGATTGTTTTGTTTGTGACTTCGAGGATGGATTGGCTTTGGAAGAGGAAGACTGTCAATTCTTAAATACCTTACTCGTACCGAACCGAGCCGCATTCCATGTTGATGCGGGAAATTGTCATCACAATTTCACAGGATCGCTCCTTACAAATCCGAAGACCCAAATTTCGATATATCTCCATTCCGAGGGAATCCCGGTTCCGAGTTCATCGTGGAAGGTACCCCTGAGGTGCAGCGATGAGGCTCGGGGATGGTCGCCCGGGCCGGCATTCGCTGCTGTCGGGATTGAGTGCTGTGATTAGTGAACAAAGAATGGGCAGGCTGTTGAGTAATCTTTATGTTCTTAATAAGCAACCACTTCATTGTGCGCATAAAGCCTCGGGTGACAGTGGGGCCTTGGTGTAACCATTGGGTCGGTTATCACCCACTGCTGCGAATAAAGCACCAAAGATTTGAGAACATCTCCATTCATCTTGGTGCGCCTAGGAGTCGTTGTGCCATTTTAGCTGCAAGGCGGGTGACTGAGACCCCAGCTGCCAGGTAGGTACCTGGTATCATGCATTGCTAGGTTGGATGTTGGCATTGCAAACTGATGAACCTAGGTTGCCAAAACCCAGACCATTTCTGCCCACCAATGTTTTGAAGGTCATCATTCATTTACCGCCAACCCCATATCCCTCACCCAAGGCTTCCAAAACCCTTCCACGCCCTCCCCAAACCTCCACCCATTCCACGTCCCATTCAGCAGTCCCCAGGTGTCTTCATCCTGCTGTCTCCCTTCTCGAATCCGATAGTTTCCAGCCAAGCTCCACATCGCCCAGCTCACACCATACCTCTTCGTAAACTCCTTCAGACAGCCCAACAAGACATCGCTCATCAACCCCCCATCCTGTCTCCGTCCAAACTCACTCAAAACAACAGGCGTCAACCTCTGCGCAGGGGCACACCACTCCTCCTCCACCCCGGACGCCCTCAGCGTTGAATTACACGCCGCCGGCCTCCCGATTCCCAGAGCATTAAACCCATTCCTGTACAATCCTGCCTCAATCATCCTGCAATTCCCCGTATCCATATCTTCACTCCCCTCGTACAGATGCATCTCCCAAATGACCTTATCCCCCCACGGATAGTCCCCCAGGTCAAAAGCCACCGGCTCTCTCCTGAACCCATCCCTCACAGCATCACACTTGTAACACCCCGCCGTTAACAAGTTTCTCTTCGCAGTCAAAGCCGATAGATCCTGCCCGTATTGCATCCCACCCCAAGAGATCAACACCCCCGGATTAGCGGCGTGGACCACCCCAGCAGCAGCACTCATATTCCCCACAAAATTCACCCAGTTGTAACCCCCCCTCGGAATCACCCATGACTCCCGCAGTTCGTTCCGCAGCGACATGCTCACAATGTTGGTGTGGTTCCCCGCCCAGCTGGCTACATACCCCAGCCCTCTTTTCCAACTGTCCACGTTGGAATGCTCGTCCCCGAACCAGGCGTTCCCGTCCGTGTGGGAGCAGCACCATTTTGCTTTGGAAACGTGGGCGTCGGGGTGGACGTAGAGCTTTTTGCGGGCGGCGATGCGGACAATGTCGGACCAGATCTTGAAGAGGGTCGTGTTGCGCGTCCAGATGGGGTTGTGGAGCAGGATCTGGGAGGTGACGAGGGTGCCGTTGTCGGGGCCGAGGGCGGAGATCAAGGTTTGGGGGAAGGGGGTGTCGGTCTGGTTGTTGAGGTAGAAAAGATCGACCATTTCGATGGCGTATGGCCTGGAGCGGGAACATGAGAATACAAACTGGGATGGGAAGAGGGATGAACTAACATTCGAATAAAGTTGAATCCTGCGGAGGCGATGCGGTCGAGGATGGAATCGGCAGAGGCATGCTCAAGACCTTCGGGGATCATGGTCTCGCCGCTGAGGGGCCAGTTGACACCCGCCCAGGTGATCACTTCGCCTCGGGCGTTGATGATATTGCGACCTCGGGTGGAAAAGGGGCCGTATGGCCAGGTTGAAGAGACGTTTTGCTGACGGGGGGCGATTGTACTGACAGCATGGTCGGCAGCCGTCGCAAGTATGCCGGTCAAGGCGAGCATCCAGACAAAAATGAACGTCATTTTGTAAGATATGATGCTACGCCTGGCTTACTGAAAGGAACAGCGTCTGAACAAAAGTGAGAGGTCGAGTCAGATAAACAGCCCGTCAACACCAACGGCCCCTCTCAACTACTGCTTGGCTGCCTGTGCCACATGATCTCCCCTCCCCTCTCATAACACTGTTGAGCAACCTGTTCTGCATCTTGCCAGTAGAACTGGATGCTCTATAGTAGTGTCTGTCTCGGCAGTGGTTGCTGAGCAAGGTTGCAATTTGTGGGGATGAATAGAATTACCCGAGTGGCTATCCCTTGCATATACCTTCGGCATGTCGCTCGCAACCTGGTGGGATACCTTAGGTGATGCAAGAAGATTGGCATTGCAACGGCCTCTGAGAAACTTGATATCGTTTTAACTATCCTGGGTGCCTGGATAGAAAAGCCGTTAGATCTCACTCGGCATTTGTCCCCGAATGCGAGGTCGCATTTGGAAGATCCACCAGGATGACCTTGCCAAGTCCAAAGACTCCAAGCCAACGACACCCCTGATGCTGCAATTTCCCAAAGATCCCTTAGTGTACGCATGTGCCTACGGCATAAAAACAGGTGCATCCCCACCGAGTATGACAGTGTCCCCGTTCCCTTTCCACCACCAGCAGGCAGCCGACGTGCATTTCACTCGTTTCCTTTTCACTCCGCACTTTGCCTCTCAAGATCCAAATACCGTGGCCCGACGCCAAAGAAAACCCCCCCAGCCATAAAAGAAATGTTCACCTACACACTTGTCTCAGCCCTCATTGGCGGCGCATCGCTTGCGTTCGCCTCCCCGGCCCCGGTCATCACTCCAGCGCCCATCTATGAACGCCAGAGCGAAAGCGCTCTTGAGCTCAAGTGCCAGGCTCAATATGAGTCCATGATGGCAAGGGCCCCCGACCTCCCCACCAAACACCCGATCATTCAGTGGCTAAACCAGCCCGAGAATATCAGGCACTTCACCGACTACACCGACATCGAAGCCATTTGCGACGCCAGATGGGGCAAAAACGCTTTGCAACCGCCCTCTTCTCTCGCGTCTGAGTGGTCCAGCTACATGTCCGAAGCGGAAAGCTTTGCCACATCCATGATGGGCCCCGCGAACGATCTCAAGTCCATGGGCTGCCCTTCCGTCATCGCGGCGGCGGCCGGACTGCTGGCCATCACCGAGGAGGTTTCGTGCACCAGGGCGTACCAGGCTTACATGGATGCCGTGCCGATGCTTACCGCTACTGATGATGACGACTCTGCTACCACCGGTCCGACTCGGACAAACGTCCTTGTGCCCGCACCTACTGCGACGTCGGGACCAAGCCAGGAGACGGATGCTGCCGGGAATGATAGCGAGTCCGACGACGCTGACGGGAACGGAGACGCTGCCGACGAGGGAAGCACCGAGACCACCAGCACGTCCACGGCGGGTGGCCCAAGGGAGACTGCCGGACATATGGCTGTTGCTGCCGCCGCTGCTATCGCCGTTGTCGGTGCTATGGTTGCGCTGTAAAGCAGGGCTGCCGGGAATAACACATATGGCTACCTAGGTTACTAGCATTGTTTATCAAATTCAAAGTCAGCATTTAAGCCGCAAATCGGGACCGCCCCCCGAATGCGAGGACAGGACCTACCAGGGGCCTCGCCAAGCCTGACTTAATGCCACCTTCCCAATGCTTCTTAACCCCGAGAGTTGCACCGCCACCATGGATGACATCGTTGAGCTCCCATCTGACATCCGTATCCAACGCCAACTCTCCTCGAGGCTTATGAGGCTTGGACGAACCCGTCCACAAAAAATGCGCGAATAGCCAAGGTTGATACCTTTACACTTCCAAGGTTTGCTGTGGCTGGCTGTGAACCAAAGAAGCACACTCAAAACCCAACGCTTTGCTAAAGCTCAAGAGTGGAAAGTAATAACCTCGAGATAGGCGTTCTGGCTTTCCCCACGCATCAGTTCCTCGAGGAATCAAAAGACCTTCTCTGTCAATACCCCCCCCCCTCATCTCTTTTCTTCTTCTTCATCCAGCAACGACAAAACACGCCAAGACCACCAAAGCCGTAGACATGCTCACCTACACTCTTGTCTCCGCCCTCGCTGGCGCATCCCTCATCCTCGCCGGCCCGGCTCCGGCCCCAGCCCCAGCCATCACCGCGGCACCCATCTTCAACCGCCAGAGCGAGCACGCTCTCGAGTTGGAATGCGAAGCTCATCTCGCATCCATGCTGGCGCGACAACCATCTCCCAGCCAAGATCTCCTGGACTGGGTAAATCCCGAGGATGAACAAGACCAGTTCGGGATCGAGGACGAGGCCGTCAACTGGTGCTACGTCGTATTTGGAATGCCGGCGCAGGATCCGCCTCCTTCTCTCACGTCGCAGTGGTTCAGCTACCAGTCGGCCCAAGCCAGTTACGCCAGCTCCGTCGCCCCTGCTGTATCCAGCCTCAAGGCCAAATGCAACCGTGATATCGCCCCAGCTTTCGATATGCTTGTCGCGACCGACATAGAGTCGTGCCACACCGCCGTGAAGGCTGCTCACAGTGTCCTGAGTGGCGTAGACACCACCACCACTGCCTCCCCAAGCCCATCTCGCACCGTCGTCCTTGCGCCCTCGACTACCATCGGGCCAAGAGAGGAGACAAGTGCTAGCGAGAAGGACACCGAGTCAAAGGAGGGAAGCGCCCAATCCACCGGCACGTCTGCTGCTGTTGGTGCCAGGGAGACAGGATACGTCGCTGTCGCTGCTGCTGCCGCCGTTGCCGCTATCGCCGGTGGCATGGTTGTGGTCTAAAGGGCAGGATTGGACTTGGGTGGTGGATAGCGTTGAAGACAGACGATAAGCACTACAATACTCGTAGGAATGAACTGAGATTGGCTTTCGATTTCGGGCCCGTCGTCAATGTCTCATCTGGTAGTGGAATCAAGCGTTGACCAGAAAGGAAGTTGATCGCGCGATGTGTGGGTTGTATGTATATGTGATAGTGAGCTGGTGAGGCTTAGCCGGTAACACTAACAGCGGGTCCTTTTTGTCATTGCATCATCGCTCACCCTCGGTCGAGATGCCCCGCAATCGGCATCGTTGCTTGGCGCAGCAGGGAGAGCCGCCAAAACTTTGGTGACTAACAAACATCTGCAGCATCTCTAGAAACAACCCATCGCAAGCCCGTTCCGCCCCTCAAAATGTCGTCAGCACCGGCCAAAGACAACAGCGACCACCCGGCGGTCAAGGGGCCTAGCGCTCTTCGTTCCATCATTGCCGGCTCGACCGCGGGCGCTGTCGAGATTGGTATGTGTTCCCTCCAATGAAGTCATCGTCAACAGCCGCTAACCCGGGCTTCCTTGTCTCCAGCCATCACCTACCCAGCCGAGTGTATGTGACTCCCCCACGACGACCAATTGATACCTCCCGCGAGACTCTGACACGATGCGACAGTCGCCAAGACAAGGACACAGCTCAACCGCAGGTTAGCAGAGGGCAAGAAGCTGCCATGGCCGCCTTTCGGTGCGCAGTGGTATGCCGGGTGCACGACGCTCATTATCGGCAACTCGGCCAAGGCGGGCATTCGTATGTGGTACCTCGGGAAGATTTGGAGGGTGAGATAGGGGGCTGACGGATTGGGCGCACAGGATTCGTTGCCTTTGACCAGTACAAGAAGATGCTGGCCGACGCCGACGGCAATGTCTCCGGTCCTCGGACCGTGATTGCGGGTTTCGGTGCCGGTGTGACCGAGTCTCTGCTCGCTGTCACCCCAACAGAAAGTATCAAGACCACCCTGTATGTTTTCTGTGCCATGGAACCACCTCTTCCTCTACTGACCCCAATCCCCAGCATCGACGACCGCAAGTCGGCCAAACCCCGCCTCCGCGGATTCCTTCACGCCGTCCCAATCATCGCCCGTGAGCGTGGTATCCGTGGCTTCTTCCAGGGCTTTGTCCCAACGACCGCCCGCCAAGCAGCGAATAGTGCTACCCGTTTCGGCTCCTACACTGCCCTGAAGCAGCTTGCCGAAAGCTACACGGCGCCAGGGGAGAAGCTCGGTGGTGTGGCTACCTTTGCCATGGGTGGTATCGCAGGGTTGATTACCGTCTATGTGACCCAGCCCCTCGATACCATCAAGACGCGCATGCAGAGTATCGAGGCGAAGCAGCTCTACGGCAACTCGTTCCGGTGCGCGAGCATCATCTTCAAGCAGGAGGGCGTGTTGACTTTCTGGAGCGGTGCGCTGCCACGGTTGGCGAGGTTGATCATGAGCGGTGGTATTGTGTTTACCATGTACGAGAAGAGCATGGATCTGTTTAACAAGTTGGATCCGGAGGGCAAGTTTGTATAATCGAGGCGACTTGGGGGTCGTGTATGTTTACAAGGCGTTATGGCTGGCTGTCTTGCTCTTTCTTATACCCCATTTTGCATGGGTAGACAAAAGGGGTGTGGTATGTACATTGGAATACAAAATATGAGATTATGGCTGAGTGCCCTCTTCTTTCCCCCCCGACTCCAAACGCCGTGTTATGCAGAACTATCATATCGTACAGCAGTGTATGTACATGGCCGTCAAGACCGAGGCATTATTCCAGACGGAACATACCCTGCACCCTTTTGGCTACTCTCTGGAAGTATGAACGTTGGGGGGCTTCGTCGAGTTCTTTGAGAATGTCGCTGTAGTAGTTGGGGTTGAACTTGGGCTTGAGGAAGGACTCGGGAACACGATACTGAGAGCGTTCCGTCCCTGGGTCAGCAACAATGTTTGACTCGCGGGTTTGCGCTGGCGTGCACCCACCTTGTTCTTGTAACGGTTCTCGGTGAGGGAAAAGAGCGCATTGGTTTGTCTGAGATCGGCCTGTTCTTGGGTCAATCCCTTGATCGGAGTTGGCGCAAGAGGGCCTTTGGTGAGGCGCTTGGCAAGGACATCTTGGAGCTGGCACTCGGGACGGAGGGGATCCTTGGGCCAGCGCTGCAGGGCAGTCTGGAATAACCTGGCTGTGCTCTGGAGGAGGGTTAGTCTCCGTTTGAGGTCATTTTGATTCGAGATGAGCTATCCAGAGGAGAGGCAGCTACATACATGCTTGGGAACGGCAGACATGTTGGCGACGGTCTCGGAAGCTGGGATGCGGCCTTCGACTGGTCAAAAATGTCGACGTCAATCTGGGGAATTTCTCCAGCTCGAGGTGCCACCAGCCACAGGACCCCAGATTCCGGGTGCGTGTACGCCACAGTCAAATCTGCCAAGAGTTGGTCACCCATGTTAAGGGGTGTGGCGCTAACATCGAAAGAAGGAATATGTGGGGCAAGAGGCAGCCGCTTGGCTTCTGCCGGGATCGATGCACCACGCAATGCGCATTCTTGGTCAGCCAGGCGCCTGTCCACAGCACTGTCGCACTGCTGCTGCACACTCTCTCCAACCAACCTGATTCCTCATCAAACCGACGACTCCCTGACGGAGCCACGCGCGCTCTTTTTCTTTGCCTACCGTTTTCCCTTCAAACCTTGTTCGATTTTGCTTCAACTACTTCCATACCTCGTCCTTTTCCAACGACGCCTTTTTCGACTGTTGACCTTTTACTTCCGCTCGACGCCCCTTCAAACTCCTGCGACACTCGTTCCGTTTCCTAGCACATCTCTGACATCAAAGAGGGGGGGGCGATCCCATCACATCTCAACAAAGTTTAACCACACCACATCGACCTACGACGCCCACCATGGCGGGTCGATACGAGCGGGTATGTCTGTTTCTGACGACGGATTTTCTGTCATCGCTGGCGGCAGAGGCCACTGACATTTTGCCTAGGTGAATACCCGCGACGAGGAAGACCACCAGACACCTGTCTCCAATGCGCCAAGGCCGACATATCCCATCCCAAATTCGCCACCACCGTCTTTTCACTCGAGAGCGTCGTCCATAATCGGCAGAGACAACGAGAATCGCCAAAACCAGGACCTGGACGACGCATTTGGAAGCGAGGATGAGGATGCGTGGGACGACGAGCCGGATGACAGGCGCAGGCTGGTGCGCGACAATACAACACCCAGTGCGAGTGACGCAGCATCGATAACACCCTCAACAACAACAACGACGGCACAGACGAGCGCGCAGGCTTCGCAACCTTCGAGACCTGTAGGGCAGGCGCCAACAACGACGAGGGTGTACGGTGGTGGGATTCAGTCTGACGGTGTCTTTTCCAACCTGGCTGCGAAGCCCGAGACGGGAGAACCGGAGAAGGAGGAACTTCCACCAGTATGTTTTGGCTGGATATCTCACCTTTGATGGTAGAATGGGGTACTGACACTAGACAGTCCTACGAACAAGCAGCAGCCGATTCTGCGCCCCCTTACTGGGAAACTACGGTCCTTGCCCCGGGTCTGGGCGGCTTTGACGACGTATTCATCGACGGAATGCCGGTCGGTTCGATCTTCAGCTTCTTGTGGAACGGCTTCATCTCGATGACGTTGCTTGTTGGCTTTCTTCTCTGCTACCTTCTCCACACCACCCATGCGGCCAAGAACGGAGCGAAGGCTGGTATGGGCATCCAACTCATCCAATACGGCTTTATGATGCAGAGTGCGCCGCCAACGTCCGGAGGTGGGTATGATGACCCGACTGTTGATAGCGGCTTCATCAACCCGGTGGATCCAAATGCGCACGACTTTGACCCGAACAATGTGCAGGATCAGAACGGCGGCGGGGGAGACGATCTCACAGGTGCCGACTGGATATCATACCTCATGATGATTGTTGGTTGGTTCGTTCTCATCCGGGCAGTTAGCGACTACTTGAAGGCGAGGAGACATGAGCAGCTTGTGCTTCAGAGCCCAGACCGGGGTCTTGGTATTCCTGTTATTGCCACGGGCGAGCGTCCTGACACGGTGGTGTAGTCTTTTTTTCTTGTTTTATACCAGTCAACATTACTGCCTCTCGGGTTTCGTTTGTAATATTTGCATCTTAAGGTGGGATTATGGGCATTCTTATTGAACCCAGTACAACAGCAACATGGCGTTTTATCTCAGTGACTTTTGCACGGCGCCGGTTTTAGCTACAGACAGACTCGACAGTGAGACATTTCTAAATATACCGGGTACATGTCTCCATTCAGGTGTTGTTTGCACTCGTGGCGGCCCCCCAAATGCATTCCAACCGCGGGACTGAGCGGCGGGATGTTGAGGGTGGGGTGAATGCGGGGCTGGGTCATCAACACCTCTTTGGATCGTATTACCTACCTACCATTACATCACATGTCGTCAACTGACCATCAGCTTTGTTGTTTGAAATGTGAGAATTCTCTTTTTCTTGTCGCCACAAACATTCTCACTATTCCTACCAAGTTGAAGCTCGACTACCACGCCACACCAACCTGTGAGTGCATTCGCTGCTGATCATTATCATCACATTCCAACACCACGACAGAACCAAACCCTATCACAATTGCATTCAGCTGCCGTGGCCACTCTACGCAAAGCCCTCACCTCCCGCCTCGCGCTCCTCTCCTCCCTCCCACCCTTTACGTCCGCCCTGTTGATTTACGAGTACCAAACCCGTCACCCTCTCCACCTCCCCTCTGACCAGCACCACCCCCAATACCAACCCTACTCGTCGCTCACCACCCCCCCGTCCAAATTCGACACCATGGCCTGGCGCAGCTCGGGCACTTCCAATTCCGAACTCATCGAAAACCTCTGGCGCAACGAAATGATCAAGCACCCCGAGGTGAAGTCGGCCTTTTTAAAAGTCGACCGCGCCCACTACGCCCCCCGCTCCCCGTACGAGGACTGCCCCCAGCCCATAGGCCACCACGCCACCATCTCGGCCCCGCACATGCACGCCTCCGCTGTCGAGCACCTTTTGCCCTTTATCAAACCTTCGCGGGAAAACCCGGCGCCGAGGGTGCTAGACATTGGCAGCGGATCCGGGTACCTCACTCATGTGCTTGCCGAGCTGGTGGGTGACGAGGGCAAGGTGGTGGGGGTGGAGCACATCCTGCCGTTGAAGGAACTCGGGGAGAAGAATATGAAGAAGTCCAAAGAGGGGAGGGAGTTGATCGAGGGGGGGAAGGTGAGGTTTCGGGTGGGGGATGGGAGAAAGGGGTGGAGGGAGGAGGAAGACGCAACGGGGAGGAAAAGCTGGGATGCGATTCACGTCGGGGCGGCGGCGGTGAAGGTGCATGAGGAGTTGCTGGAGCAGCTGGCCAGTCCGGGGAGGATGTTTATCCCCGTGGATGACGAGGATGATCCGCAGGGGTGGGGGCAGCACATCTGGTGCGTGGACAAGGATGATAAAGGGGAGGTGAAGAAGAGGAAGCTGTTTGGGGTTAGGTATGTGCCGTTGACGGATGCGCCGAGGGCTTGAAGCTTGGGTGGGTTTGAGTTGGGGGGAAATAGATTGTATGGTAGGTTGATGTGCTTGTTACGGCATTTAATTACTCCTTTGCAAACGAATTGACTGCTGGGGATGAGGTGTGATATTTTGGCAACTTTTGCACCATTTATATGTTTGAACTTGTCCACTTTCCAGTTCGCTTTGTGAAGTGACAGGCCATTGCTAACTGTCCACTAGCATCGTTTTAATGGAAGTCAAAGGGTCTTATAAGTGTGTTTAAGTTCGTACTTGTCAAATAAGTATATTTCCAGGCCTGCTGACTATACTTGAATCTATCCCATCCATCCTTTTCGGTGTAGTTCAGGATGCTCTGTTGAATTGATTTTCTTTGTAGTGCTCAATATTCTAAGGTAGGCAAGAGATGTGTTGACATTGCTACCTCACACTTGAGCCGAGAACTGCCAGAGGACTTGGCAAGGTACCTAAGAGCTGTGGTAGGTAGCTGCAAACAGCAGAGGCTTCTCCACCATCTCAGTCACGAGACCTGGAAGCGGGCTCCAAACAGAGCAGTCTGGTGTTTCATCCTTTCTCCTCCCTGTGTAGGTAGCATCCCCCCGCGAGACAATCATGGACGCAAAGGTTCGCTCGTTCAACAACCTCCCCAGGTCCAAGAAGACACCCAGCGGCTTGGTGCCCAACCACTGGGTTTTTGGCGTTTGCCATGTTGACATCCAGCCACGCGGCGACATCCTCCTCGCCGTCAACCCACAGAGTCAATATATCAACCAGGCCGGACCGGGTCAGATCCTCTCACTGCCAACAACAAGCGAGAAAGCTGAAGCCATCATTCCCTACCTTCTAGATGCCTTCGCCAGCCCAGCGCCCGGGGATCCTTCCGCCCCAACCTTTGCACCTTGGACCTGGTCCACCCTGGATCCCGACATGGCAGAGGCGATCGGGAATTCCCTCAAAAAGCACGGCGTGACGCCCGCGCTCTGCAAAGTGGGCGTTTGCACCGCCGAGGAGCGGGAGGTCTTGGAGACGGCCCGAGCTAGCCTATTCGGCAGGTTGACTGAGGCTTTGGAGAAGATCGACCGAGATCCGGTTGATCTGGGCGACTCCTCCAAGTGCCATGGCTGCGGCATGAACCACCAGTGCTTCTTCCAGCCGCTCAAGCGATGCGCGCGGTGCGGCCAGGCGTCTTACCACTCGAGAGAGTGCCAGAAGAAGCACTGGAAGCACCACAAGTCTGTGTGCCGCGCACCCGGTGCCGCCCCAAGCATCGACGCTCATGATTATTACAACACAAAGGCGCCTGCCGACCCGCAGGCTCGTGCTCTGATGACCTCGCTTCGTCTCGAGGGGCATCCGAACAGCAGAGGAACAGCGTCAGTCTCCCCGCCTCTCAGATTCGTGCTGGAACCATGGTAACTTACACAGTCTCTAGCCTGCCTCTCTACCGCCTCGTTCTCACCGGCCAAGACACGCCCGAGAACATGCGGCTGCTGTTTGGCCCGCAATATGAAAGCACCCTCAAGAGCGATCACGAAAACACCCGTGTCGAGTGCCTTCTCGACCCGCCCCCTGGTTCACCATCGCACGTCATGAATTCCTACATGAATGACCCGTCTGTTGTTCGGTCTCTTCGTCCGGCGACCGAGGCTGAGCAGCAAAAGGTCGACGAAGTCAGAAAGATACAAAATTTGGTCCGGCAGAGAGTGGGCGCCGGCAAGTCCCCTTCCTCGGCCGACATGCAGGCCATTCTGAAGAACTTTGGGCCCAAGTGGCCTGCCATGTTGCCTGTCTATACCCTGGCAACGAATACCATGGACCAAGGGGTTCCGGTTGGTGGACACCGTGGTTTCTAGTTGACTGTTGGTTTTGATTTGCAATGCTGTTGTAGCAGGCAGAGTTATCGAACTGCCGTTGAGCCTGTAAACGAGTGGAGTAGAAGGGCAAAAATAGCAAAGTACATACAAAGTTCGTGATATCCGCAATGTGTACGTGCGCTTACGAATGACGATTGGGGAGAACTGCCGCTGGGAAGTATGAGTGACAATGACACAATAGGTACCTGATATATTCTTCACTACCAACCAGAAAGCCTTGATGGATACATCAGTTGGCTTCCACCAGCCATCCGTGTATCTTGGTACTAAAAAAGCCATTAGCAAGCATGAAAAACTATGGCACTACCAGTCATCCTCCTCCAACTTGAACCTCGGCAGCGGTTTTGTTTTCGGGGGAGGCATAGGCATGAGCTCGTTGTCTGGGTCTGGTTTGATCCTGACCTCCCCATTCCCATTCTCCTGAGCCGCCTCCTCAACCGCCGGCACCGCCTTCTCCACCTTGACCTTTTTGTTCGCAACAGCGGCAGGCTTCTCCTCAACCTTTCTCTTCTCCTCCTTCTTGACAGTCGCTTTCACCACTGGCTTCTTCTCTTTCTGCTCGGCCTTCTTATCCCCCCTCCCCGCGTTCTTCTTCTCCCCCCCACCTCCCCAATTCGTAAAATACTCGGCCCTCCTCTGCACCGTAACCCCCCATCCCAACTCCTTCCTCCCCCTTTTCCCCATCGTCTCCTCATGCCCCTCCAAACACTGCATCTCCGTCATCCTCTCATTCACCTTCCTCGCCCCCGCCCTGCTGCTGCTGCCGCTCCTGCCCCCCACCTCCCCTTTACTCATCCACCTCTCCCACCCCACCGCAAACCTAGTCATCTCCCCGTAATACCTCACCCTCTTGAGCGTCAACCTCCCCTTCTTCTTCTCCTCCTTCCCCTCCCAAGCCCTATCCCACCGTTCCACCAGCTCCGCGCCCCTAGGCAGCTGCACCCACTCCTCCCTGCCCTTGGGGCCCCCCCCGCCCATGAGGAGGTACACCTTCTCGCACCGGCTGTGGTCCAGACTGCCGGGGCAGTCGGGCGTCAGGATGCTCATACAGTTGTCGTTAGTGATCAGCTGCATAAAGGGCAGCTCGAAGGGGGCCTTGTAGGAGATGATGTCGTCGGCGGTCAGGCCCGGCTTGGAGTAGCGGTAGCGCGCGAGGCGGAGGAGCAAGGGCTGCGAGTGTTTCACGTAGACGCGCCAGGCGGGCGGGCAGGCTTGGAGGAACCGGACGAGGGTGGTGGTGGAGGTGATGGCCTCGAGGATGTGAAGGAGGAGCTCGGGCGCGAGGGTGGAGAGGGTTGGGGTTGGGGGTGGGGGTGCCACTTGGGCGGTTGGTGCTGGCGGGGGTGTCATTGCGGCCGTCTCTTCGGGTGTGGCCATGATGTTTTGGTGTGACTGAAAGAAACGATAAAACAGTTTATTGTGTGGGTTGTCGTTTCTGGGTATACGATGCGCGTGTGATTGTGGTGATGGGTGATGATGATGTGAAAGAGGTGCGGTTGATTGTGGAACCTGGCAGCAAAAAGTTTTTCAGGGTTCAAGAACCACCCAATGTCACTGCTGCATTAGCTCAAAAGCTGAAAGAATGAAGATGGAGGGAATTGAAGGGTCAAGGTAGATTTATATAAGGCGTTTTGGCTTGTTCAAAACCTTGTTCTGCACCTGGAGTTAAGTTCATTTTAGTGGAGAGAAACGAGCGCCACTCCCAACCCTCCACTGGCGGCGCATCACAAAATCCGGTGGGCGACATTCAACAACAAGAACAAATAACCGCCACAATCGGGGACAAAAGTTAATTACTCTTTAGAACACTGGCTGCATTTTTCTCCCTGATAGACAAATCACAGAACAGCAGACAGATGACGCACCCTGCAAACTCCAACAACATTGCTAATATACACAGATATTGAGTAATATACAAAACGCATCGCCTTGGTGGTCACGATGACCAATTCTTTATGCCTGTCAAATCCGCTGCCTGGCAGCCCCTCAAACCCTGTTAGACTTTTCGTCAACCACAACAGGGCCTTGCTTGGCAGCATCAACCCCATCAAGCTCATCCCCCGTGTTGAGCACAAACTCCTCCTTGTCAATGTGCTTGAACGTAAAGTAAAAAATGACCGTCATGACAGCCCCAACCATGGTCGGACCCGCAAACACCCAAATCAGGTTTGGGTCCTTGATCGCAGGCGCAGACGCCAACCCAATCGCCGCCGACACACCAACCATCATGAGATTCAGACTCGAAACAAGACCCTTCATGTTCTTGGGCGACCGGCTGTATGCAATGCCATACGACGTGACATTGACGAAAATCTCCGAG
Organism: Cercophora samala; assembly: GCA_030512305.1. Classification (NCBI taxonomy): domain Eukaryota; kingdom Fungi; phylum Ascomycota; class Sordariomycetes; order Sordariales; family Lasiosphaeriaceae; genus Cercophora; species Cercophora samala. Next base: position 19,370 of record JAULSY010000185.1, on the reverse strand, counting down.
ATGGCCGTCATGATAATAGGGATGGAATACCACAGGTATGAGATCTTGGAGACTGTTACCGAGCCCTCAGGCATGATGTCTGCGCACGTTGTGGCGTTGAATCCACAAGGTGAAGTCTTGTAGGCCCAATACTGGAGGATGGCGAAACCTGATGACCCTACGGTGCAAAGAGCGAAACCGAACGTCATGCGGCTGATAGGCCCCCATGAAATTCCGCGCCTTTGCAGGAAGGGGTAGACGATGTGATTCATGACCGGCACCACTGCAGGTTTCGGTTAGAAAGGTGACCATGTTTGCTCAGTACAGAAAGGGACGACAACTTACTAATTACAATACTAATAGAATTGAGATTATCCAGCAAATCATTGGGCAGACCCTTGGTGTCAAGACTGGCAGACAAAGCATTGGCTGCGGCGCCGATACCGCCTCCGTTGATGAAGTAGATGGGCGTGAACGCAAAGATACCGCAGGCCTGGAATGTGCGACGGACGTCGTCCACGAAGCTGTCGTCGTACCCGTACTGCTTTGTGCTGCCAGCAGCAAGACGCACACTCGGCTTGCCCTGCTCCCAGAACCCCCTGCGTCCGATGCTCGTGATGCCACCGTGGCGCAGGCAGTCTCCCAGCACCTTGAACACATTGCCTAAATCCGACCCGCCGGCTTGCTGCTTGATGAGCCTTGGGTTGAGGTACCACAGAAGTGGGGGGAGCATCAAGTACAGGATGGTGGGAATCAGGTAGGCGGCCCAGTAGCCAACAAGCTTGGCCAGATAGGTGGTGGGAACACCGAAGCAGGCGCCAATGTTGATCAGGAGATAAAACCACAGCATGACGCTGTTGATTGAAGCCTCGGGGTCCACGATGACCTTTTCGCCGTTTTGCTCAATCACATGTGCGACCTTGTGTGGACTCTGGTCCATGACCATCGGGGAGATGTTGGGCTTGAACTGGGCTACAAAGGGGTGTCAGCAATGCTTCAAGTTGTGATCATTGTGGATTGTATGTACTTACCAGCTCCAATGGCCAACATGTACAGAGACAGGGCAAAAGGGACCATAGCCTTGCCCGCCACGAGTACAGATGGGAGAGAGGACATAATCATCATGACATGGGCAACACCGCAGATGCCCACACCCCAGCAGACCATCTTGAAGCGACCATACTTGGCATCCGCCATCCAGCCGAACAGCACAGGCAAGGTGTAGGCCATCATCTTGAACGCCTCCGTCATGGCGCTGGCAACAACAGAGCCCTGGCCAAGCGCACCGGCAGTGTACAGCGAGCCGGGGGCCGTGGCACCAGTCCCGTTTCCATCGGGGGGAAGAGGCGCGCGGATGAAGTTCTTGTAGACTTGGTTGCAGCCGTAGTAGGAAGCCCGTTCGGCGAACTCGACAGCGCAGAGCAGGTAGCACGTGTTGGGCATCTTGCCGGCCACGCGGCGCAAGGTCAATTTCTCCTCCTCGGTGGGCAGGACCAGGCCGTTGAATGTCTCGCGGACCTGCTCCGACGAAGACTCATATTGGGGGATTGTCGTGATCTCGGTCGATTTCTTGTGCACGTCGCCGACCGGGGCCGTGAGCGTGGCGGTTGTGGTGGCGGTATCCGCTGTGGAAGCAACCGTCAGTCTTGCTTTCTTGTGAAATGCTGGAATAAAAAATGATGAAGTACATACCCATTGTGTTTGCAGGTCGTGGTTATGCCACCTCTTTGAAGGGAAGGAAGTAGCGGAGGAGGAGTGGGCCGAGAAGGTGCAGGTGGTGTTTGGGAGGAAGGAGTGGCAGGTTCCAAGACAGATTCCTGCTTCAAGTTAAGCCGAACGAACAGACAGGAAGGCACGGGTTACTATGTGGTCCAGTGAAGGTGCTTCTTCGTGCCTTGCTCCTGCTGTGCTGGCCCTGAGAAGGTGGGTAGGGTACAGGTTGCACCTGCCACAACAACAGAGAGAGCAGCGGGGCCCCGGGGTCAGTCAACACACTTGCCCGGTCTGCGGAAGTTGGCAAGTACGATTCTCCCTTGGTCTTATCTAAGGTTTCGCCATCGATTGCGACATGGCTGATTCATTCCGGCCGTATCTGGCATTCTTGCGTTATTCTCTCTCCCTGCAGCCGTTCTTGCTGGTGCGAGATTAGAGGACGGGACGTTCCATCAGAGATTGACGGTGGGTGTACCAACACTGATGCTGGACGGAAGAGCATCCTGCGGCTGGATCCTTGAACCCGGTGAACACTGGAAATGCACATTGCCCCGCGTCGTCAACGGCCCAGAGCCTCATTGTTTCCTCGAGACTCGGCCGAGTCCCGTCTTGCTGTAGGGACCTTTGGGTTGAAATGTCTCGGGCAGCATCCGCGTGAGACAAGTGTAACATCCCGCTCTCTTCATGACGTCGACATGCTTCTTCCGCCGCGATTAAAGTTCCCGAGGAATTCTCTGGGTCTGCCATGGCAGTGGTTCAGTGGGGAACACCAGGGGCACGCCATCATCGTATCCGTGGAACCAGAACGCCACCGTTGGATAGCAACGGCTGTCTGGATAAGCATCAGATAATCATGTGAAAAACGGGAGGAAACTGGCCCAAGTTGGGGATTCCCGATTCGACAAACCTGAGAATGATGGGAAAACTTGACAAAGGTTCATAACAAAAACACATAGAAATCCAAGAGCAGGGGTTCCAATACATGTGGCTATGTATTTCTTACAAAACTATACTCCAACAGCCAGCCATGACCCCAGCGCCTTAATAATGTATTTATCCGCTCCAATCCATCCATCCCTCGGGTTTCATTATAAAACTACAAGCAAACTCCCTTTGCCACACCATAACTCCGTTCCCATGCAAGTAGAGCAAGGCATCATCCGCCGCGTCGCGCCGCTAATGCAATGCTGGGAAAGTATAAAGCCACCAGAAAACAACCCCTGAATATCATGAACGTTGGTCTTGTCCTGCCCGGCCCGACTTTTCTCCAAAGCAATAAAAAATGTTTGGTTACCCTTTCTCTGCCTAGAAAGGGTAAAAGCCTCACAAGATGAGGTAAAAGAGCAACGAGTGAGTCCAATCGCTGATGCCAAATTTTCGGGAAGACCTTGGTGTAATGATTATTTGAAGAATGGAAAGCAATCAGCCCTCATGTCTCTCTCCCACTCCAGAACCAGCCCTCTCCTTCCCCTTCCCCTTGTCAGTTTGGGACTCTGCCTCTAGCTCCTCTGGCTCCTCGGGCTGCTCGATGCTCTCCATGGTAAACCCAGACCCCAACACTTCCATATCAATGTCGCCCTGTTGACCGAAATTACCAGCAGCCCAACTCTGGGGGGTGCTGGTGGGCGTAGATGTACGATGGGGCTGGCTTGGCCCGGCAAGGGTGGGTGTTGTGGACGGTGCGAATCTGGTGGTGGTGTATCTCCCTCGGATGAAGCCTCTATGGGATGGGCCGGGGCTTGAAGCGGGGTACACAGCGCTGGTGTAGGATGGTTGGGTGCTATCATGTGTGCTGTGAGGGCCACAAGGGGTGGAAGAAGCACCTCCCCGACGAGCAACGCCGAATTGGACTGGTGCTGGGGGGATGAGAAAGCGATGAGGAGTTGACCGCGACGGCGAACGCAAAGAAGCTGCTGACGGCCTGGGCGGAGAGGAAGCTGATTCAATGGTGGTGTAGCGTGAACCAGCTTTGTGGTCAAGGTCCATGTTGATCTCAGACAGGGGGCTTGACAGAGGGCTTGAAACGGGGGGATTGGCTAGAGATGGCCCAGGGGTCTCAATTTTGGGAGGGGAACCTTGATTTTCCAGGTACGCAAAGATGCTCCTCCCTTTGTGTGTCAAGTACCCGACTCGGATCTGTTTGCTGGCGTTGACGTCCAAACGATCGTATTCCTCGAGCTCGTCGCCCTTCCAGCACTGGTACCCTCTGCGCGTTGGGCCAAACGTGATCACCAACGACTTACGAGGCGGGGCCGCATCTTTCATTTCTACGTCGGGCTTCTCGGGGTCGAGTTTTACTGGTGCCGGTTTCTGGCGACAGTCGTTGAAGTGCAAGTCGAATCCAATGTTCATTTGGTCCTGGAGATCATCTCCACCAGGGGAACCAAACAGTCGATTCGTGGCCTGATCAATCAGCATGTCCTTTGTTGCTGCTATCGCCTTCCACACCCTGACCTCCTTCTGCAACGCCGCCGTCTTGATGCTCTCTGCCTTGACACGGGTGATGAGGTCCCGGATCGTGTCGTCAACCCTCTCGTGCTCCGTCTCTAGGTCTCTGATGGTCTTGATGAGGTTCTCCTTCTTGAGAGCCTTCAGTTGGGCATCTGGAACCGGCTCAGCTCGGAGGGGCATGAGGAAGGGTTTGGCCTCATTTTGGATGGGTTTCCTGGCAGAAAAGAAATTAGCAAAGAATGAAAAAAAGCGAAAGAGACGAAAAATGGGATTGACAAACATTGAAGAAACTCCATTCCCAACCTTTCTGGGGACGTCACCAGCCGACTGGATCCCTCTGGCCTTTTGAAGCATGTCTTGGACCACTGGGTCAATGCCATTCCCTTCACCCATCGATAACGAGGATAATTGGTTGTTGAGGTGTTCCACGGTTAGTTGAAACTCAGCCAACTGCATCTTACTGGCCTCCAGTTGCAGAAGTACATCGTGCCGTTCCCTAGAGACAGTCTGCAACTGCAGCCGACACTCCTCCGCCTCTTTCGACGCCTCTGCCAGCTGGGCCTGGGCATCCCTCAGTTTAGGCTCCCATTCACTCTCCAAGTACGCAAACTCCGGATCACCGCCTTCGTCAAGGGCCTTCTCCCGTCTTCTCAAGAAGTCGGCACGCTCCTTGGTCGCGGCAAGCTCGTCCAGCGCCTTGTTCCTTTCTCCCTCGACAGTCTTCCAATGCGCTTCCAGCGTCTGGTTATTGACCACCTGGAGCTGGAGGCGCTCCATCAAGTCGGCGATTCTCTTTTTGTCCTTTGCCCGCTCGTCGGTGAGCTCGCTGTATTGGCTGTGGACCCGATCGAGTTCTTCCCGAGCCGAGGCCATCTGCACGGTCTTCTCCTCGATCTGGCTCTGGAGATGGGCGATATGAGCTTGCATAGCGGCTTGGTTATTAGCCTCTCGCTGGCCGGTCATTTGCGACGGACCGGCCGCCCTGAGGGCCTGGAGTTGCCCTTGACGTTGCAACAGCTCTACATTCAGATTCGTCACAGTATACTCCTGCCGCTTGATGGTCTCCAGATTTTTGTCGTCCTGCGCCTTGAGCTGCTGAAGTTGCTCCTGGATTTGTACTTTCTGCGAATATGTCTCATCCGCCCAGGTTTGGCAAGCGACGAGCTGGTCTTCGAGACCCGCGATTTTCTTTTCGAGTTGCGCAATCTCAACGTCCTTCGCGGCCAGTTGGTTCTTGAGTGACGCGGCGTAATCCCGAGACATGTCCGATGCGGTCCTGATCGATTGGAGCTGGTCAGCTTGGCGTAGGTAGCTGCCGTTGAGCTTTTCCACCTTGTTCACAGCGTCGTCTCTCTCTGCTTGGGCCCGGGCAAGCTGCTCATTGACGCTTTGGAGACTGGCCTTCAGGGTCTCTGTCTCGGGGGCTGCTTGAGACCTGAGGCGGGTCAACTCGTCTTCGAAACTCGCGAGAAGGGTCTCCATCCTTTCGTTTTCCTGATCAAAGGCTTGTCGTTGCTGCTTAAGGATCGCCTCCTTTTGTTGATCAAATGAATGCTCCAGTTGTTTGATCAAGGCTTCTTTCTCCTGCTCAAAATCCTCTCTCTGCTGCTCAAGTCTCGCCTCGCACCTGGCAACATTCTCTTCTTGTTGTCTAAGCTTGGCTTCACACTCGGCCAGTTGCCGCTTGTTCTCATCAAGCTCCTTTTCCAGACCTTCCGCCCGCGTAATCGCTTGATCCTCCTTCTCCCGTGCAGACCTGAGGTTATTTTTAAGCCCCTCCTTTGTCTCTTGATCCTCGTGGTAATTCATCCGAAGCTGATCACATTCCTTGTCGGCCTTGTCGACGCGCTCCTTTAGCTTCTCGATTTCCTGCTCAAAGTCGGCCTGCGTGGCCCTCAGAGCCTCCTGCTCAAGATCCGGGAGCCCATCCTTGCCTTTGATCGTGCCATCAGAACTGGTGCCCTCGCTGGTAGCGACCTGGTCTTTCAGATCCTGGATGACTGTCCCGTTGACAAAGAGGGTGGTGCGAGCGTCGTCGAGCTTCGCCTGGCCGTTAGCCACTTTCTGCTTGAAGTTTTCAATGGCCTTTTTCAGCTCGTCCGTGTAGACCTTTTCCTTCTCTGATTTCGACCGGGCAGCCTCCATCTCACGCTGTTTGTCTGCAAGTTGGCGCTGGAGATCCGCGATGGTGCTGTCATTTGTCGTGATGGTGGTGCGGGCTTCAGAAAGCTCCTTGGCCTGGGCAGAACACACTTGGCGCTGGGCGTCAAGCTCTTGGTTCTTGGCAGCAAGCTCATGACCCTGGGCAGCGAGCCGCTCGTTCAGATGCTCGAGAGTGAGCTGATTGTTGGCCAGGGCATTCTGGAGGTCCTTGACAGTCGCTTGCTCAGCAGCTACTTTCAGGCTCAACTGGTCGATAGTAAGCTTGTGCTGAGTTACCGCGGCACGTTCCTCAATTAGGGCTGTCTCGGCTGAAGTCGCTTGCACCCTGAGTCCTTTGATCTCATCGTGTTGGTGCACGATGGTGTTTCTCGCCTTGGAGACGTTGACGTGGGCCTCAGCTAGGCTCTTCTTGAGGTCATTGGTCGCGAAGCAAGTGGTGCATGCCGCGGCTTGTGGCGGCAAAGCCGGCTGCTGCTGGCTGGGATGTTGCTGGACCGGGCTGGTGTTGGCTAAAGAATTGTTTGCGGCTGTCTGCTGATTTCGCTGATTTCCCTCGATAATTGCGCGCAGTGAGGCTATCTCAGCATCCCTTTGAGCGGTGACGATGCGCAGATCATCCATTTTCTGCATCAACATCGAATTCGCGTCTTGAGCTTGATGAACCTGAGCAACCAGTTGGGACACCGTGTCGGGCTGCTGAGGAGGGGCAGGGGGAAGCATAGAGCCACTAGCAGGAACCGCAGCGCTGGTGGTAGAGAATGGGCATTGATTGTTGCCAGCAACGGAGGTGGAAGCGACCCTCTTTGGAGCTGGACCGTTATTGGGGCCGTCGACGCGACTAACGTTTCTTTTCTGGGGAGGGGCTTTACCGTCCGCCTCCTCCTCCTCACTATCGGAAAGCAGCGAGACATAGGTCTTCCTCTTGCTGGGCCGGGGCGGGCGATCATCTTCCTCATCGTCGCGGCCGTTGTTATTGTTGTTGGAAGGTTTGGTCTGCAGCATGTAACCGCGGTTTCCATTTCGGCGGGCGTTACTCCGCGGGTAGCGGGCGTTGCTTGCCATCTGCAAAATCAGAATCGGTTAATGAAGTGAGGTGGTCAGAAAGAATCAACGGAAAAGGTGTCTGGAAGTAAGAAGTATATTTTACCCCCAAAAGAGAATGAAATTATGTGGTGCCAATGTTGTAACTGGGAGGCAGAGGGATTCGGATTGTAGAGATAGGTGGGTAAGGATTTGTGGAAGAGGTGGAGGTTTGGAAGAATAGAGGGTGGATAAATAAATATTTAGTGAATTAGCCAATGGAAGGCTACCGAATCCAAGAGCAAGAGAAGGAAAATTTGCAGTGTCAAGTGAATTGTGGAGGTGAAGAGATGACGTGGCTAGGCAGGTGCTCGGGTGGTTCAACACTTGGGTTTTGGAAGGAAGGTAGAGTTGGTGAGCGTAAAAGTTCGAGGGTTGAGCAGAACAGATTCCCGAGAAGCCAAAGCAACTTGCAACTTGACAACAGCTGGGATTCCTTCGCTCTGTCGATCGGGGAAGAGCTGGTGTTGAAGTGGATGTTTGTAGATGGGATGGAGTTTGGGAAGCACAATTCATTGAATTCTTACCCTGGAATTTGCAATCGGCAGACTCCGACTGATTGTGTTAAAAGTGTTGTAAATGATGGAAAGGGATATTTGGCAACTTTTAGTTTCTTGGGGGAGGGTGTCAATGTTCGATTATTGTTTATTTGTGACGTTGTGAGCACCGGCTTAAAAATAGAGCGGTGAATTGCTCGCAGGGAAATGAGAGCCCGAAATAAATGTCAGTTGTGGCTTGTTTTCTTGCCCATCGGATGATTGGCAGGATGGTTTGTATCTTTCCAGAAACCAAATGCCAAGGAATGCCTTCCAAAAATGCCTCGATAGGTTTCACAGGTTGTAATCACTACTCAGATTACCAACCTACCTATCAATATACAGCTAAAGCTCAATTAACAAGACCTCCTTCCTGAAGCCATTCAATTGGACATGCTCAAGATTACTCAGGTAGGCATACATTGGAGGGAATCAATTACAAAATTTACTTTTTCCCATTTTTTAGTTCACCTCCCAATAATATCCTTTCATTGAAAGTTCACAGGGCAAATCCCGAACTCGAATCCATGAAGTGGAAGGCATGTTTCGAGAAAGTGCTACCGAGATGACAACAGACCTCCACGTTCTGAAATACTCTTCCTTCAGTCTGATTTTAAATTGGGGCTCCTGGAACCTCTAGAACAGCAGTTCCAAAATGTGCTCATTTGGCTGATTTGCAACCGCTCAAGAGAAGAAAGGAAATTCGAATGGGCTAGTCTTGAAATCCTTCACGCACTTTCACCATTCACAAAAAGATTGTTTGCCTTTGAAGTTTCAAACTACGGTACTTTAGGTCACGTGTCAACATCATAAGTAGATATTGGCATTTCTAATACTCCATACCCTTCACTTTGCATACATGCTTACAGTAGTTTTACCCTGCCATCACAAGACGTCTCCAATGCCATGTTCACATTCCAACAATACCCCCTCCATCAACTGACACAAATAGTGTTGAAATCTCAATCGATCACAGCGAATCAGACCTTCCCACTTATTCAGCCCCCTGTCAGCTTCCCAAGTCACCACCTGGATGGTCGGTGATTGTGGGCTTTCGACCAATGCATTGCGACGCTAGATGTGCTTACATGCATAGTCTTCGGCTGTTGGTTCGTGATTTTCGTTCGCTTTGCTTGTTTGGGCCAAGCCCGCTGCTCACCCAACAGCTAACAACATCTCATTGTGGTGTTATGTATGGTTGAGACTGAGAGAATGACCTCAGCTGCGGGGTTCAAAAGGGTCTTGACGACCCAATTTCAAATTCTCTCATATGAGCCTCTTCTAAAATTTCTTTCATCAATTTTCATCCCTTGTCCGCCCTAGACAGTCCCTATCAGCTCTTGTCCTTTTCACCAACCCCCTCCCAAAATGCCCATCGACTTTCATCTGTCTGCTTCCCAGGAGGGAACTTACCAAGCTGCCCGCTCGTTGGCCCGCAATCTCTTGCTGCCAGCTCGGCAAACCTACCTCCAGCACCCACCCAACTCCCCTTTACGCTTCCAATCAACCCAGCCCACCTATGCCGCCGCCGTCTCCGCCGGCATTCTCAAAGGCCAAGTCTCCCCTGCCCTTGGAGGCACCGGCGGGACCCTCATCGAGTCCGCCATCCTAGTAGAGGAATGCTACTCCGTCGAGCCCTCCGCCGCCCTCACCATCTTCGCCACCGGTCTCGGCCTCACACCCCTCAACCTCGCCGCCGGTCCCCAGCACGCCGAATTCCTCGCCCCTTTCCTCAGCGGCGAAGGCAGCCCCCTTGCCTCTCTTGTCTTTTCCGAACCAGGCGGTGTAGCCAACGCTCTGGAGAAGGGAGCGCCCGGCTTCCAAACAACCGCCAAGCTGGAAGGAGACGAGTGGGTCATCAACGGGGAAAAGATGTGGGCTACCAACTGTGCGGGCTGGGATTTCAAGGGGTGTGACCTCGCCTGTGTTGTTTGCAGGGATGTGACCACCCCTCTCGAGGAAGGGCAAGATCCAAAGGACAAGGTGATGATTATCCTTGTTACGAGAGCTGATTTGGATAGGAATGGGGAAGGGGCTTTTGAAGTGTTGAGACATGTAGCTACCCCGGGGCATACGAGCGTTTCGGGGCCGCATGTGAGGTATACCAATGTCAGAGTTCCAACGAAGAATGTGCTTTGCCCGCCGGGACAGGGATCACAGGTCGCGTTTGGGGCTTTTGATGGGAGTGCTGTCTTGGTGGGGGCAATGGGGGTTGGGTTGATGAGGGCGGCCTTTGACGCTGCTCTGACATTTGCCAAGGGAGACAACAGAGGAGGGGCGGTGCCCTTGCTGGAGAGGCAAGCTTTTGCGGATTTGCTGAGCGGGGTGAAGATGCAGACTGAAGCTGCGAGGGCACTTACGTGGAAGGCTGCTCACGCCATAGAGAATGGGCCGGGTGACTACGATGCGAGGAGGGAGCTGGCTCTGGCGGCCAAAGTGTTTTGCAGTGAAGCGGCCGTCAAGGCTTGTACGGATGTGATAAATGCTGTTGGGATGTAAGTGTTTTCCTCACAACGATAAAGATGACAAAAAGTATTAATCTGTCCCAGCACGGCATACGACCTCAACCAACCCTTCTCGGACCTTTTGAACACAGCAATCGTATTGCCGATTTTCGATGGCGGAAACGTTGGAATAAGGAGGCGGCACATGCAGCAGCTGATGCTGAAGCCCACATATGATGCCTGGGCGGCAACGTATGGACCCTCAGTGTCAGAGTAGTTTACAAAATGCTGGTGATGGGTTACAGAACCTGGCCGAGGTTGCGGAGTTTATTACAGAAACTCTATCAGATGGGTTTCATTAGGTAAAAGAAACCCAGCTGAGCCCAAATCACAGACAAATACATCAATCTTCACCCCGTGGTCAGAAAGAATTGCTCAACATGTTTCTTTTGTTGCATGTCGTTCCCAAGCCTTCACGGCTTGAGGCAGTTTCTACACACTATAGCTAGCTACATCTGCCGGTCAAAATTTACTTTCCCATCATAATCATCGTCCTCCACAAATGTTTCCAGCACATTCAAAAGAGTGTCGGTTCCATCCGATATCAATCATCATCACCATCGAATCTGGCGGCGGAGTGTCCCTTCTTCTGCCTCCACCTCATCTTCTCATTCTGTTGTTGCCTATCTAAGCTCTGAATGGGCGAGGTGGGGGAGGCCTAGCAGGAGCTCTGGGAGGGGGCCTGGCAGGAGCTCTGGGAGGAGGCCTGGCAGGAGCTCTGGGAGGAGGCCTGGCAGGGGCTCTAGGAGGAGGCCTGGCAGGAGCTCTGGGAGGGGGCCTGGCTGGGGCTCTAGGAGGGGGCCTGGCTGGGGCTCTAGGAGGGGGCCTGGCAGGACCTCTAGGGGGAGGAGGAGGAGGTCTGAACTGTGGGCTCCGTGGCTGAACACCGGCGGGGTTGCCGGGCTGGCTGTCGACCGAGAAGACAGAGTCGTTGTCGTCATTCGACAAGACTGAGTTGGCATCGTCGGCGGAGAAGACGGAGTCGTTGTCGCTGGGATCCCTTGCCTCGAGCTCCGCAGACCTCGCGGCGAGGTTTTCTTCGGTCAGGGCAAACGTCCGTGGCTCAACAATGTCCGAGTCAATGCCGTCAGTAGCTGAAATCGCGCTTGCTTCGGAACGTCTGAACGGCCTTCCACCACCACGGCCACCAGGGGGCGGCGGGGGAGCACCGCCGCGATTACCGCCAGGAGGTGGAGGGGGAGCACCACCGAAGCCACCGCCCGGGGCACCACCGCGATTACCGCCAGGAGGCGGGGGAGGAGCACCACCGAAGCCACCACCTGGGGCACCACCGCGATTACCACCGGGAGGCGGGGGAGCACCACCAAAGCCACCACCCGGGGCACCACCGCGGTTACCACCAGGAGGTGGCGGGGGAGCACCACCGCGGTTACCACCAGGAGGCGGGGGAGGAGCACCACCAAAGTTACCGCCCGGGACACCACCTCGATTACCACCAGGAGGTGGTGGGGGAGCACCCCCGCGATTACCACCAGGAGGCGGCGGGGGGGTACCACCAAAGCCACCACGCTGAGGACTCCGGGCCTCGATCACAGGATCACTATCTCTCTTGGTCCTGGGCCGGCCGCCCCGAGCACCCCCGGGAGGGGGACGGGCAGCTCCACCACCTCTGGGCGGTGGAGGCCGAGCAGCTCCAGCCCCTCCACGACCACCACCCCGAGGAGGTGGGGGAGGGCGGCGCTGGGGATCACGAGCCTCAATGACAGCCTCCTCAGCATCAATCACAGCACGAGCGGCCCTGCTGATGCTGGAACGGCGACGGCCAGCAGGGCGGGCAGCAGGAAGGGCGGTCCTCCCGTCACCGAGAGCAACTCCGCGAACAGAGTGCCCATTGGCTGCAAGGTCCCTGGTGTTGAGGGCCTGAGGAGCAGCATAAGCGCCGAGGGCTGCGGCAAGAACAAAAACGGAAGTAATCTTCATGTTGAAGTAGGTCGAATTGCCAGATGTGACGCTTGTTGTTGTATTCTGGTGTGTTGAAAAGAAAGGTTGGAGTTAAAAGGGTGTGTATCGTGTGAACAAGCTGTCAAAGCTGCAATGAAAACGAATGGCTGACCGGCAGTCAAGACAAAGGGTGGGATTGAGTGCCAGACTCGAAGGAGTGAAGGTAAGGGGGAGATGAGAGATGTGTGGGATGGGCGTGAGGAGGAGGAGGAGGAGAGAGAAGGTTGATACGAATGCGAGATGGCGAGGTCTTTATAAAATCTCCGATGTCTGCGACCCTTGCCACTCAGAACTCCCAGTGGTGTCGAACATCTGGTTGGGCGCCCGTCCTCGGTTCGGTCATGGATGACGGGAAGTGGCAAGTCTTCTTCTTGGGAACTTCGAACGTGCATCTCGAGGTAAAAGCTGACTCCAAACAACGGAACAGACGTGGGCCGGGGGAAAATGGTCGAAACGCCGTGTTCTTGAGTCTGTTTGTTTTGGGAGCTATTGGTTCCGGTTTGAGATGGCCTCGGTGGCAGGGAAGCGCCAGTAATAAAGGACAGGGAAGGGTAGGTTTCCTAACGGATGAGTCCATTCACGACGGTGTCAGGAAAGCAGGCCGATGGTATCTGCAACAGCTTTTGTCCAGGACAGTGTGTGTGTGACAAGCGAGGTATCTATTTTGTCAGTGTTTGGCCAATAATAAGGTACTCGGTTCATGTTGAATTGGATAATTATCCTGGCCAGCCACGTTGTGTTGCTTGGCAAGCCCTTACCTGCTGCTTGGTGAAGCTTGACAGAAAGCTTAGAAAGATCTGTCGTGCGTGTGACGGACCGAAAACATTGTTCGCCTCGGCTGACCACGTGGAAATCGGGGGTAGGATAGGGTGTTGTGTCGCATGGTCGATCCAGAATGGCCAGGCATGAGTCGGGCTGTGGTAGGCATTGTGGCAATCGGTGATGTTTTTGAGACGTAGCTCCGAGGATGTTGCCAGTTGGAATGAAACCTAACCTGGTGATGATTTTGCAAAATTGGAGTGTCTGGAATGAGTGGAGATGCAGACAACCGCTCGTCTGCATGTGATCAATCTGGATCCTCCTGTCAACCCCAGCCAAACATCGTCAGGATGCAAACAAACATCTTGATGTGGTGGTGCTTGGATGTTCAGAGCACAGACCATTTGTGCCCACCTACGCTCTGCCAAGAATGACCACAACTCATCAAACTCAACTTCGACATATCTAGATTGTTTAGAAGTAGTTGAATGAAATCCAAGGTCGTGCCGTACAGGTGCCTAGGATCTTTCGAACTGTTGGCTTGCTGTTTGCTCTGCTCTTGTGAAAAATCCTTTCTGTCCAATTCCCTGTAAACACCCAAGGCCATCTCAACCCAACTTGGCGCTCAAGCCATTCTTGGCAACAACCAAACTCACCCTCACCATGGAGAAGAAAAGAGAGTGATACAGCCCGTCTTCGCGTCTAAGGTAAGAAGCTTAGTAACTTCCCAACATAACAGCCAACCGTCCACCATCATTGACCAGCACCATCCCGTTGCAGAAGCTCCCGGCTCGACTGGCAAGATACAGCACCGTACCCGCCATCTCCTCATCACCACCAAACTTTCTCGCTGGGATGAAGCGCGGATCATCGGTCGATTCAGTTCCAGGGTCTCGGTTTCCGATCAATCCTGATGCCAGCTCCGAGGGGAACAAGCCAGGGGCAAGCGCATTCGCACTACAGCATAAATTAGACTTTATAAGGTGGACTCCAAAAGCTGCAATGAGCGACTTACCGGATACCAAATCTGGCCAAATTGGAGCTCGTCTGCTTGGTCAAATGCAGAATAGCGGCTTTGCTTGCTGCATACGCCGGCTTGGATGCCGGGTGCCGGCTGTATGCAGCAATACTGCTCGTAACAATCACCTGGCTCTGGACGCTCGGGACATCACTCCCGCTCTTGACTGGCCTCCCAAAGACCTTTGCTCCCTTGCCGCTGACAGCATGCTTGTTTCCCTTGTCCAACAATTCCAAAAAGGCCACAATCGTGAAGAATGCGCCTGTGGTATTGACATTCAGACAGTCAGTCATTCCGTTCATGGTCTTTTGGCTGAACATGCTAGAGCGGAGTTCGGAGATGGAAAGGGTGGGGTCGAAGCCGTTGAGGGGGCCGAGGACGCCCGAGTTGGCCACGAGGAGGTTGATGAAGCCGGATTGCTCGGTGATGGTGTCGACAGCGGCCTGGAGGGAGGACTCGGAGGTGACATCACACTGGAGAGGAATCAAGACGGAGGGATTGGTGAGTGCGGCGGTCTCGAGGACTTCTTTGCGGCGGCCGAGGAGGTAGACCTTGGAGGCGCCATTGGCTGCGAGGGCCTGGGCCATGGTGAGGCCGATGCCTGGGGCCATAACATGTCAGATCGGAGGGGCTCTTGATATTGGTGTTCACTGAAAAATACCTGTGCCACCTCCCGTGATCACCGCGACCATGCCTTCCACGCTGAAGAGCGAGGCGGCACTCAAGTTGACGGTGTTGGATCCCATTGTGGCTGGTTAGGTACGGGAACTTGTTGATCGTAATAAGGTAGTTTTGTTGTTTTGGAAGAGATGCGGCAGTGAGAAGTGAAATGTGCTGGGACCGGAGTCAAAGAAGGACTGGGAGGGGGTTCAGCTGCTCTTCGATGGCGTCACCTTTTAGCGTCGAGCTGTCGTCAAGCTAGCTGAAGAGCTTGAGTCGGGAGTATTCAGGGGCGTTTCCAAGACCTTGTTCGCCTCTGATATCTTTTATGGCAGTCACTCACGGGCACATTACGGATGCTTTTACTTTAAACTTTATCTCATACCAGTTGGCCTCGGACGTCAAATGCCGGAGGTCCGGAGCTTCGGACTTTGTTTACAAAGTCACTTTTGTCAAAAGCCGAAGAGATGCAGAATGCAGGTCCCGGTGTTGACTGCTTCATCTTCCTCAAGATCATGTCAAATTTGTCCGACCTCATTCGGGAATGATTCAACAACGAGATGTCAGGAGGGGGTCTTAGCCTCAGGCCGCAGCACGGAGCTGCAAGTGTGGGTATTCCCGGTCCGGTGTTAGGAACACCTTATCGCCGTTCACACAGCAGCAAAGCCCAGACGAAATTGGAAAATATTCGAAAGAGAAATCATGCGTTTTAACAAAATTGAAATATAGGTAGACAACATAAAGACCACGACCCAACCCAACCCACTCTCTCCCTTCTCCACCAGTTTATTTCATCCCATTCTCTTCGGAGTCGTGTTCTACTAAAACACATTCCACCTGTTAATTCGCAAACGGGTTGTTGTGTGAAAAGGTTAGAATAAAGCCTTTGAGATTGGTTATTGTGATAATTGCGGCGGCGTTAAAAGTTTCTGCCGCTGGTGGCGTGAAGTCATTGTGCCTGAAGACTGGAAGAGACGGGAAGGAATGAACCAGTGGGTATTTCCAGTCCCCATCTTTCAATCCTGCTTTCTGCAGGAGGAAATGTTACAGGTGCCAAATATCATCAAAAGACGAGAGCAGCAGAATACACATTTCCAGTCCCTTCCTGCAAAATCAAAATGGGCAAACAACAGCGGCAAAAATAGGCGTCGAACCTCGGGAGAGAACATGGATTCTCCATCACACGTGGGCGGACGACTATCACTGGAAAAAGCCGCAATCCTCTGGATTTAGGGGTATCCTGTACTGTTGTCTCGCCGCCTCTGGCTCAGGTCGCAAAGTTGGGTCATGTCTTGACCCTGGTGGGATGACAACATCAATCATTTCGGGTGCATTTCCTTTTCCAGTCATGTTGGCTGCCGAAGATGGTCTCGCAGACTGCCTTTTCTTAATTTTGCTGGGCTTGGGAACGCTGGGAAGCGGTCAACAAGTTGCGCTGGGAGCAGGCGGTTGAGAAAGCAGTTGAGACCGTTGAGCTTTTGACTTGGGCGCCCTGCTTCTCAGTGCCAGTTCTTGTCCATGGGCCTCCGACAATCCGTGATAAAAAGGGGTATCAGCATGGTCCGTGCGTCATCCGAATCCCAGGCCAACAACTGTGTCCAGGAAGATATTGGCTCTCACATTGTCACAGGTCAGAGATGGGCCGTACAGCATGATCCGGCACATCTCTTCCATCCTGTGCCTAACATTCTAAAGCTTCATTTTCGTCTTTTTGTCCTTGCAAATCCTAGCCTCGTCATATTGCTTGAGTCTAGCTCCTATAATCCGGCGTTTAAACTTACAACGCCCAATCCGAACCAGGAGGCTGACAATGCCTTTTTTCTCAGATTGTGAGCCTGAACTTGAGAAGATTCTTGCTCAAAATCTCATTCTTCCGAGTCTCCAGCTCATCGACATCCCAGCAACAGCTAAAGAATCTTCCCGCAAGCCACTCTCTCCGTTCTTGCGCAAGCCAGATCATTGCGTCGGCAGGCAGCTCAGGCGTATCCCCGAGGACGGAATGCTGCGCTTTGGGCATGTTCAACGCCAGCTCTGTCTTGACCCCACCTGGATGAACTGCGATAGCGATCAATCCTTTATCGTGGTACTCCTGGTCGATGAACTCGGTAAATCGACACTGGGCAAACTTGGTTGTCTGGTATGCCGAGGCTCCATGGAACAGCACGTGCGCTCCCCCAGAAGAGACGGTGATGAATGTCATGCTGGACGACTTCAACAACAGCGGGATGAAATACTTGGCGCAGAGATAAACACCCTTCATATTGATCTCCCATGTCTTCCACCACTCCGTCGGGTCCGACTTAGCAACGGGTTTCCACTCCGGCAGGTAACCCGCGTTGGCGATCAGCACATCCAAACTCCCTCCGAATGCGTTGCCTACTCTGGCAGCAGCTTCCATGACTGACCTCTCCACCGTAACATCCATGTCTAGGGCGAGTACGAGGGGTTCCGGTCGGCCTGCACCAACGGCGGCAGCTTTGACCTTTCTCTCGACTTCATGAAGAGGAGATCGTGCAGCCAGAGCAATTTTGGAACATCCAGCCATGGCAAAACGAATGCTGGTTGCCATTCCTATTCCTCTGGAAGCGCCCGTGATGAATACTGATTTTCCCGACAGGTCCGCATTGGTCGGGGAAATTGACGGGTAGGTATCATGGCGAGGTGTTACGAAATTGACAACGTCCCAGACATTCGTGCTCCGAGGAAGTGAGGTGGCCATAGAGGGCGAGTTGCAAGGAGGGCTTTACAAGTCAATGATATTCGAATAAGAGTATCTAATTTTGCCAAGTCGGCGTGAGGATGTCCCCAGGGTGCAGGTGCAGGTGCAGGATGAGGCAGCACATCCAGGGCTGTGAATCGAGGATTTGACTGGGCTTTAATGATACATCACCTTGGAATCATGATAGTTTGTTAAATCCTTGTTAACTCCTAAGTCCGTATAATGTGTGAGGGCGCGTTCGGACTTGTGCCGTCCATAACTTCAACATCAGTCCGAGCGTGTGCAAATTAATCATGGGACACTTTAGGGGCGCACCCCCCAGATCTTAGGGGCGCATCCCCCCCTATGGGGGTTAGGGTTTTGAGTGGTTATAATAGATATCGCCTATAATTAACAGTAAACAACATCACTACGTTTAAAGACAATATAAACTATTAAAAAATTAAATTTATACCTTATTTCTATATAAAGTTATATATAGGAAAATATTATTATAATTAAACTAGTTTATTACAGGTTTTTAAACGTTTTTCACGACCGCTTTACTATACGCCGAAAAT
Source organism: Cercophora samala (assembly GCA_030512305.1). NCBI lineage: Eukaryota > Fungi > Ascomycota > Sordariomycetes > Sordariales > Lasiosphaeriaceae > Cercophora > Cercophora samala. Next base: position 1,266 of record JAULSY010000185.1, on the reverse strand, counting down.
AATAACCAATACTACCTAGACCGGGGAAAGTTACTTATACTGTAAAAAGCCACCTAAACCGTGGAAAGCTACCTATACTATAAAAAGCTACTTATACTGTAGAGAACTACCTAACCGTAGAGGATTATTGAGCCGTAAAAAATTACGAATTTAAGCTTAAAATTCGTATTTCTAGTAATTAGCAATTAGCAAAGGCGTAGGTAAAGGCAGAGCGTTAGGAGTAGTTGATTGACGTGGCTAAAGTTGGTTTTTTGAACCTATAACCCTAACCCTACAGGAGGGTGCGCCCCTAAGATCTGGGGGGTGCGCCCCTAAAGTGTCCCTTAATCATTTAAGGCAAAGGAATAGGGGGTTTCAGCATCAGCGAGACTCCCATGTCAGGTTCGACAATGGCATAGTAAATGTATGACACAAGATAGTAATTCTCATATCAAGTAGAATATACGCTTGCCCGAGAGTGAGAATGTACCCAGGGCTACCAACTAACAAATTTTACAGATGAGGCTTACACAACTTTCAATCCTTCCTTCCGATGCTTGTTTGGTGGATTTCGAGAAGACATACCTTGTACCTCACTTGCCCACCCATCCATTCCAGCATATCGAACACTTACACATAACCATGAACGCCATTCCAAGCCTTTCAAACCTTCAACATCCCCGTAGAGACAATTAACCCCAAGGTACTCCAAACACACCTTTTTATCCCACAATAACCCCCCCCCAGCTTAAACCATTTCCTCCGTATCTAGACAATTTCTCTACTGTTCGAGACTCCCCGCAAATTTCATCACCTCCATCTCTTCCTTCATCCGCCGAATTTCAGTCCTCATCCGCTAGATGATCGGACTGTCAACAGACGTTTCCGAGCGAGGAAAGCGCCAGCTCCGGATCCGAATCAAGAGCAAGCGAGTGCGAGCAATCAGCTTGGCACCCGAACGCAAACGATTGGAGCCATCGCTGGCGGGCAACGCTGTTGGTGTGCAAGCGGTGCTGGCACTTGAGCTCGGACCAACAACAACTTTGCGTTGTTGAGAAACTTTAGGTACCCACATACCCACTGGGAAGCAACGTATACGACGCTGCGGCCGCCTTGTATCCACAATGGCTGATGCTCTGGCCGAGTATGAAGCTCGCAACATCAGCGACGCGAGCCAGAGCTCTAGTGGAACAGACGACGAAGAGACCAACTAGCTCCACAAGTACCTAGGCCACTGCCTATCCCCACTGTTGACCTGCACAATAGTTTTTAGTTTAAGTGATAAAC
>JAULSY010000184.1:0-45203 GCA_030512305.1 Cercophora samala | reverse complement strand
TGTTGTTGTTGTTGTTGTTGTTGTTGTTGTTGTTGTTGTTGTTGTTGTTGTTGTTGTTGTTGTTGTTGTTGTTGTTGTTGTTGTTGTTGTTGTTGGTGTTGTTGATAGGCGTTCTACGCCATTTTCTATCTGTTGAATCCCCCCCCCCAAAAAAAAAGCCAGTCCCGCGGCCTGCAAAACAAATCTCAAGTCAAGACCCAGATGTTGCAACAACAGAGTCGACTATTGACTGTGTGTCTCCTGGCATACAGATTTGACTGCAGCTAAACAGCCCCGAGAAAGTAACAAAGTTTACAGTTTACAGCTGTCATGCTGCCATATCCCCCCGCCCACCCATAATCCCTTCCTCGCCCAGTTCAAATCCCAAAAGCAAGCAGTCTATAGCACCCAACCAAAACTCGATCATGGCAACCAATCTGATGGCCTTCACAAGCAAACACAAATAGTACAACATGGCACAAAAACAACGAAGAGAGCAGGGTAAGAGGTGTGTATGTATAATAACTCAAACAACAAAAGGCGAGCAGCTTGAAAGCAAGGTGTGGTGAAGTGAGGAGGAGTAGGTATGTGGAATTAATTGCCATGCACAAGGTGAGGAAGAGCAAGGACAAACAAAACAGAGACAACAAGAAATTCTCAATAGTAGCAATTTAGAGACAAACATGAAAACGAAAACAGGAAAAAGAAAACACCCACATACCCCTTTCGCTGTCCGGTTTCGCTTCCCATCCCTTCCTACCGACCAACCCAGACCCCAACCCCAGTCCCAAAGCCAACACCCTTCGCCCCCCCCCCCCCCCCAATACCCGCACCCTTCCCCCGTCCAGGCCATGAATGTATTTTGATTCCTCCGCAGAAATGAGTGTCTTGAAATACGCAGCAGATAAAGAAAAGAAAGAGAGCAACTGAAAATCAAACAAAACACAAAAAGTTGAAGGGAAAAGCAAAGTCAGAAACGCACAGAAAGGAACAAGACTCTTGACCAGCAACGCTGGTCTTCGAGCAAGGTTACATATACCCTGTCCACGCCTCGCTATGCACGCCCGCCCACCTGTCCTGTATAGCCCATCCTGTATGCCCGAACCTTGAACCATGGTGTATTTTCGAGCTTCGAATGAAATTTGATCAGAGGCGTATTGATTCGAGTGCCCTTGAGTGACCTGGTGCGGATTTGGACTCCCATGCGTAACGAGAAACATGGAGAGGTCGACCCCCAGCTACTGCGTGTTTGTCGGTCCTGAAAAACTCCGTCCCACTGACGCCTTGTAAGTATGGCATTTGTTCTTTTGTCTTTCCATCCCGTTGCAACTTTTTTACCAACCGCCTCCCCGCCGCCCCCCGCACGAACCCAGTAATAGTAACCACCTTCCAAAGTACAACCCTCCAAAAAGCCCAGCACAGACCCCTAAAAAACAAGTGTTGAAAGGTTCCCAGGACTCCAGCGCCAATCTCAGTCCTCCTTATCCCTAGGCGGGAGACTTGTTGGGAGGCGCCGAGCCGCCATTCTGACGGGCATCCTGGTTGCTGACCGAAAGGTTGCCGATTCCCGAAGAGAGGAAAGCAAAGGGATCGCTTTCGTTTTGTCCGTAAAAGTTGTTGCCAGGACCGGCAGAGGCGGGTCCATTGCCGGCGGACTGGAAAGCAGTCTCCACAGCACGGCTGTCAAAAGGGCCAGCCGAGTGAGATCCGGGGGCGGGTCCAAAGTGCGTGTTCAACGGAGGATACGGGGCAGCGCCGCCGCCAATGCCAGAGGGCAGAGCGTATGTGCTCTGGGGGCCAGCAAAGTGCTGACCATAGCCAGCGCCAGAGCCAAAGCCACCAGGACCAGCAAACGAGCCAGGGCCGGGGGCAGAGCCGATCGAGCCGTGGCCCATGTTATACGAGGACCCGGCATCCATCGGGGAAGGATACCCAGAGTCAGCGACCACTGCAGCCGTAGCGCGGCCAGCACCGCACCTAAGGCAGTTCTGGTTCTTCGCAAAGTTATGGTAGCCGCAAACCTCGTTACCACACTTCCAGTCACCGGCCCGGAAGGGAACGACGCCGGAGCCACCCATGCGGCCGCCACCGTGCCCGCCACCGTGTCCGTGGTGGCCCATGTGGTGAGGGGGAGGACCCATCATAGCCGGGGGGCCATAACCATATCCGTAACCCATCTCGCCGGTGGGACCAGTGCTGACGGCGGGGAACGAGCAACGGAAGCATGCGGTGCGTCTTTGGAAGTTGGAGAAGCCGCATGACGGGCAGGTCCAGTCGCCGGGGCGAGGCCTGTTCTTGCTGGGTGGGAAAGGCATCAGGATGTTAGCGGCCTTGTCGAGAACGCGACTAGAACTGGGAGAGACTTCGATGGCCTTTTCATTCAATGCACGGCCGTTCATGCACAGACTTTCGGCAGCCTGTTTTTTTTTTTTTTCAGTTAGAGCGAATCAACAAAGACATAGCGCATCATAGTGGGTCACAGGGGGAATGGGCCACTGGGCGGTGTAGGTGAAGTTGGGAGCTCCATAGAAACAAGCGGTGACTTACCTCTTCGTGGGAAGAAAACACGGCGAAGCCGCTGCCGGTGGGCTTGGACTGCTCAGGGGTGCGCAGAGTCCAGAAAGCGATGGGACGGCCGCCAAATTGAGTAAACCAACTTTCCAGCTCGCTTTGAGTAGTGTCGTGGGGCAGGCCAGACATGTGAAGGATCTTGCTGCGCTCCGAGAGGAAAGCTCGGACGTCTGTACGGGCATCCATCGGCTGGCTGAGAACACCGGGATGTTCGTGGGCCGGCTGTGACTTCCTGATCAGGCCCCTAAGCACACGGGTGAGGGTGACTGCCTCGTCCATGGCACGGCGAGGGGAGGCAGGAGCCAGTGCCTGCAGGTGAAAGGGGAGGTTGTGCTTGATCGGGGCACTGTTCTGAACAGGCTCGACTTCCAAAGCGGCACAAATGTTGGCCAGGGACGAGGGGCCAAACGGGAGAGATTCGGGATGGTGCTGCTGCCATCTTTGATATTCGGTCCGGAGCTCGAAGGTGCGGGAGTGTTGAAGATAGGGGGGCAGCACGACCGACTTGTCACGGGCCTCACGGGGAAGCTGGACACGCAGGTCCCAAGCTTCGAGCGTGACGAAAACGAAGTCGAGGTCGTTCGAGATCAAGTGCTCCGAGGCAAAGGCGTCGAAGCGGTTGATGGCATCCCGGAAGGTGCCCGCGTTCCGAACGTGCTCCCATGTGAGGGTGGTCAGGCTCGCTGGTAAACAGGATCATCAGTCAGCAAGCTGAACGAAGGGTCCGAGGCAGGAGGCATTGGGCATCGGTAGGACGAGAAGGGCCGTGACTCACTGCAGAGGGGAGTAATGGGGGTGTTGACAGGCTTGACGAGCACACTTTCGCGGTGAAGCTGACGGTCAGAAGCAATGGGTTAGAAACATGTGTTTTTTTTCCTTCTTCTCTCGCTCTCTCTCTCTCTCTCTCTCTCTCTCTCTCTGCCTCTCTCAGGGGCTGTTGGGTTCGGATTTGGCTCACTTCTTCCAGGGTGTTAGCGTCGAGCAGAATCCAGCCGAGCTCGATTACCTCGGCCGAGTCCTTGGTCACATAGACGCCGTGTTCATCGCAAGTGGTGGCGACGTGGATCACAACATAGCGGTCGGTCTTGAAAGGGGGGGTTTGCTGGGGAGTAGCCATGTCTCCGAGGACAGGCAGCGTGGTCGAGGTTGGAACTCGAACAGCGCGATCAAAACAATTCGAAAGGGCGGCGACAGGGAAACTTAATTGCTGATGAGGTGAAAGGTTAACCGGGGAATTCTGACGACGAGGCTTCCTCAGACGTCTGCGGCTTGCGGATGTCGGGGATGGCAAAGCTCAAGGAGCAGGGCAAACGAACGGCGGGTGGCTTTTTCAATGACCGGGCTTGGTTGCAGGCCACCAGAAGGTCGTTGCCGAGTCCACTAGACCCACCCTGCACCCACTCTCAGCAGGGGGTGCAGCGCTGGGACAGCGGACGGTGGACGCTGGCACTGCCAACACAGGTAAATCTGGTATTTTATGCACTTTTTGTATGTATGTACATACCTGAACTTCAGATACTTTGGGTTTTCGACATTCTCGCCAAAGCTGCCCGGTGAGTCTGGGGTGAAGAGGTGAAGGACTCGGGAAATGGAGATTCAGGGAGGGTTCAGGTTCAGTATGGGCAGGAAACGACAAGGTGAATAATTAGGGGACCGTCAGAGAAGTGCACGCTACCCACCCAACATACCTTCCATCTTATTACAGACGGATGCATCCCGGCCATTCTTCCCACAAGTCCACAAGGTGTTTATTATGGAGCCTCAACAACAAGCCAAGATGGGTGCTGACCGCTTCCACAAAGGTAGAAGATCCTTGGATGATGATAGACTCTCGACAGCACCTTGAGAACGTCAGTAACATTCTTGTGCTCTCTGGGTATCGGACAGTTGCTGAGCTCTCAAGGTGCTGGATGAATCGTGCCGAGTCGGGGTCTACCACAGTAGTCAGCGAGTGTTTTCGTGACGCGAAAACACTCGACCGAGTCAAGATTCGGAGGTGTCCCAGACGGACGAGTTGCGAACTTTTTAAACAGTCGTTTGGAACCTAATAAATAGAGTGCGTGCCCCAACTTTGGCGTGCCCCAACTTTGGCGTGCCCTAATCTGGAGGTGGAGGGTGGTGCCGCTCTCATGGAAAGTTTATGTCTAGTGTTCCGTGGGTCCAACTCAATTGCTTTTGATAGGACCAAGCCTACAATAGTCTTACGATCTGTCTCTTTTTCAGCCCATCATTTACTTGTCAGAATCAGCAGTCATGGAAAGACATCATCATCGTGGGGTCCGGGTGGGGGGAAGTTTTGGAAGCATCCCCGGCTGTGTGCGGCCCCCTTTCAAACCTGCCGACGGGACTTACATAGGCGAGCCGTCATCTCATTCCGAGCCCACGGGCCACACCCGACCCCGGCACCGGCTTCTCCACATGTTCGGGATCACCTACCTCCTGCCGAGACGGGGACTTCATCGGTACCTCTTTCCACATTCTGTTTTCGAGAACTGCCAGGGGGAAGTTGCTCCTGCCTGTTTGATTCGTCGGGGCAACCTGATGCTGGGTGTTACTTGAGAGGTGAGATGGCGGGGTTTTATCTTTGGCCAACCTGGAAAGGGACGGACGTACAGTACAGTACCATTTGGTTTTTCCCCCCATCATCATCTTCTGCCAGGTCCAACATCACCTATCACCGTCATCGTCAGCCTCATCCTATCACTGCACATTGCACATCGCACATTGCACATTGCACACTGCACACCCACCAAGACTCTCTCTCACCATGGCAACATCAGGCTGGGACAGGACGGCAATCACAGCCTTGGTGCTCTCCCTTATACACCCCACTCTCGCCGTCTTCTAGTTAGCAGGATGTGAGGTTGATGTGGCGATCAATCTTACCTTGTTGTGTTTGGGGTAGGTAACTCGGCCCATGTCCTGGAACGACTGACCAAATAGCTAACTTTTATACCCACTCAGCCTGGTCCCAGGCTACCTTCACGCGTGGTACCTTATATATGTGTATCGGGAAAACAAAAGCCTATCGAAGCCGGTTGAAGGCGGACGTCCGTTCGTCTTCAGCAACAGACTTCAGGAAATCACCACATTAGTGAACCGGAGCACCGCTAGCCTTCCCCCCCCAAGGACTTCCACCGAGGTGGTTCAAGCCCATCGGAGTAACCCTGCGGTGCAGAAGAAGCTGGCTCAAGAGCAGAAGCAAACCTCGACACCAGAGCCAAAACAAACGACATCTGCAAGGGCAACTCCAGTCTCGACACCTGGTCCTTCCACGAGGCCGGCACAGAAAACAGCTCAAGCCACAGCTTCGAGGCCCACCCCGACACCATCACCGCTTCCCGTTTTGGACAAGAACGACGGCCATTCCCCAAAGACGAAGGACTAGGCCTATTCACCAAGGGCATATGGAGGTGATATCAGTGACTAGCAGGAATTCCCCCATGGCTGTCCGTGTTTGAAAAGTCAAGAGAAAGTATGGGTGAGGGTTGTGTTGGGCCACCTAAGTATTCTTCTGGGTATCTGGTTAGAGGAGACATGGCTAATCAAACACGTTTTCATTATCTATCTGTGTGATGATGACCTCTTCAAGGAGGGTGAGGTTGGGCTAGACCCCTGTTTCCCGAAAGCTTGGGCCACAACCCTTTTTCAACCCCGCTTACATGATGCATGCTCCCTCTGCAGTCGACCTCGACCTCAGACCTTTGAACGACAGCCACGACTGCTTGCATACAAGGCCGCCTGCTGTCATCCAATGACGGCAGCTACGAAGTCTGCGCGCTCCCAGCTTTGATCTTTTTGCCCGGCCAGTGAGCTTCGTCTGGTTGTCCTGATCGATCGAATCAAGTGGTTGGTTGGGATGAGCCAACTTCTTTTCCAATCCCCCTCCATCCATTCTCGTGCCGTCCCATCCCCGTCATTCTGTTCCGCGTCCACGACACCTTCGGGCCTCCCTACATTCACGACCACGTCTCTCCTCTCTGCTTGTTTCTTTCGTTTCGTCCGCGCGCGCGCGCGCGCCCTGATACCACGGCACCTGCATGGTGCAGCTGCAGACAAGTAAAGCTACCCGTTTCATTCAGTGACTGCAGAGAATCTGGGCTTTTCGTGCATATCATGGCTGTCTACAATACAAAGGGTGTCCCTCCCCTTGGGGGTTCTGGGGGTGTCGTTTCCTCTGTCCCCGGGGGTCTTGAGCCACCACAGCCTCCTCCTCCTCCCCCTTTGATCTCATCTTCTTCATCTTCCTCTTGTGGGAACACATCACCGCCTGATCACCACCAACCTACTACTACTACTACAAAGTCCAAAAGAAGAAGATCGTTCCCGCTGGGGTTTGTGGCTGGGGTTTTGTTCCAATCCAGCAGTGACCCGTCGTCTTGTGTCGACGGGGCCAGGGCGGAAGGGAGGCCGGTTTCTTTGGGTGGTGGTGGTGTCACGTCTGCTGCGTTGAGGAGGTTGAGTAGCCGGTACCCTCCGGTGGATAGTAGTGATAACAACAACAACGGCGGTGCTGGCGGCAGTGGCAGTGGCAGTGGCAGCGTTGCTTCGGGACCGGTCGTGGTGAGGACGTACAGCGGGCACCGGAGGAGACGGGGGAGTCAGAGTCACAGCAGGGGCGTGTCCCGACGGCGTGTCCCGCCAGCGGGGGGCCAGGCAACGACCAGCAGTTCGAACCTCGACATCACGACGCAGACGACGACGTCTTCTTCTTCTTCTGAGGGGGGGGCAACAGCGACCGCCACAACAGCCATCATGCCGAAGCCACCGCAGGGCAAGCCGTCGTCGAATTCGAACCGGTTGCCGAGGTCGGCGTTTCCGATGGGGCTTCCTTGGTCGTCGTGGGGTCGACAGGGGGGGCGGCAGCAGCAGCAGCAGCAGCAGCGGGAAGAGGAAATGAAGCTGCCGCCGTTGGAGGCGTTTTCGTTTAGGTCGTTTATACAGGAGGCGGAACAGCAGCAGCAACAGCAGCAGCAGCAAAGTGATATCAGTGCGGATTTGGACAGGATAGCTGAGATTTGTGCGCGGAGCCGGTATTCGCTGTCGAATCAGTACGAGGTTCATGTTGCGCCTCATGGGAGCGGGGCTTCGTTTGTTACTTTGCAGCAGCAGCAGCAGCAGCAGCAGCAGCAACAATCAAGGGGGGAATATAACGGGAGACGAAGGGGGAAGAACAAGAGTGTGGCCGAGGGGAGGTTGGAGACGATTATGAGCTGTAGTCGGAGTTGTTCTTCTGAGGGGGGAGGGGAGGGGGTCACGACGGCTTCCGGACGACAACAACAACAACAACAACAACAAAAGGGGGCGGAAGAGGTGGTTGAGGAGGTGAGGGGGAGGAGTGGTAGAGGTCATAAAGGGTCGGCAAGTGATGGGTCGGCAAGGGGGGGAAGGAAACAATTGGAAAGGAAACGGTCGGCGAGCTTTGCGAATGCGATTATGGAGGGGGGGGGTAATGGGGAGGGGGGGGGTTTGATTGGTGAGATTGCGCTGCCGAGGGTGAGCGGGAGTGATATTGGGGTTAGGACTTGTACTGCCACTACTACTACTGCTGGGTCGATGACGACGACGAGGCAGCGGCAGCAGCAGCAGCAGAGGAGGTATATTGAGGAGTTGCCCGAGGAGGAACAGCAGGGGCAGCACTACTACAGTTATTACCATCATAACCCGAGATCGTCGGGCGGGAATTTGTTTGGGGGGTGGGTTCCGTGGCAGACGGGGGCGGCGCCGTCAGCGAGTTCACTGGGGAGGAGGGGGTCGAAGAATGCGGAGGGGAGGTTGAGGGAACTGCTCAAGACGACGCCCTCGGAGGGGAGGAGGTGATGTGACTCTCAAGACGGCAGCAACAACAAAACAACAGCATATGGGACACGAGAGTTACAGTTTACAAGGACAGAAAGGAAACAGAACAACAGCATGTTCCTTGGGATGATTTACGAAAAAAAGAGAAGAAAAAAAAGAATTCAATGCTATTTGAAGAGCGTCAGGGGTAGGTAGGTAGAGACTACCTACGTACCTACTTACCTGGATGAGGAGCACACGACATGATGATGACTGGGATATATATACCTATCTCTACCTAGGTAGTCGGGGGGGCATCTCTTTTCAGAATAGACATCTATCCGCTTTTGGTTTACATCACATCATCACATCAAGGCTTGTGCACTCTCTCGTTTCAAAAATTCAAGATCAATTTCCCCCCTAGGTAGGTACACCTTCAAAAATCTCATCAACCAAACCTTTGACCGAAAAGCAAAACTATATGTGTTGTTTACAATGTGGTCATCCCCAACCTCCGCAGCTTGGCCTCCCCGTCCTCCAAAAAAAAACAGGGGGGGGGGCTCTGGGCACAACAGATTCAGGGGTAAAAATCCTTGGCACATCATCTTCCACCTCACATCAATCAATCAAAACACATCCATCCATCCCTCAACCAAAACATTTGCTTGAATCCATTTGTGATTTCTATTCAGGAGCTCATTTCTCTTTTTTTCCCTCATCCCTCATCCCTCATCCCTCATCTCTCCCCCCCTTTCACCCTTATCATCATCATTCACCAGCCCTTTCCCCGTCGCCGGCAGTCTTTTTAACCCAACATAACTTATAACCATGATGATACCACATACAATCCAATCGCTGTATTCCTCTTCCCCTCCCCCTCCCCGTCCCCGTCCCCGTCCTCGCTTGTCCCATTGTTCCCCATCCCATTGTTCCCCATCCCATTTGTATCCCTTTATTTCAACCCAATTTTTTACTTTTGATTGTTAGTCGTACAATTGTCATGTCCTCCTACCACGCCCCCGTTCGCTCATCATCAATCAATCACCCCCTTGGCTTCGACCCAGAAGCAGAGCCATCCACATGCGGCCGCTTTGCCTCCCTCTGGGCGACATCACCAGCCACAGCACTGTTCTCAATCGGCCTCTTTCTCTCCCCCTTTTCCTTTTCTCCCTCCTTTGCCACCCTCGGCGCGGCCCCCTTCTTTTCCCTCTCCCTTCTATCCTTTTCCTCGCGCTCCTTCTTCTCCTTTTCCCTGCGGAGTGCCTTCGACTCGAACTCATGCCAGTCGCCATGGACATCTTTGAGTCTGTTATAAAATGGTCAGTAACGATCCCGAAAAGAATAAACGGTTGTGGGAGATATAAAACATACTCAATAGCCTGCCTGGCAGGCGGCTCCTCCTCGGTAAAGTACCCATGCGCCAGCACCTCCTCCGCGCTCGGCCTTTTTTTCGGATCGTACCGAAACATGCTCTTGAGCAAATCATACGCCATCGGCGTCACCTGGTCCCTGTACCTCTCCTCAAACTGGCTCGCCTGCCTCACCGTCGGCCTCAGCAGCTCAAACCAGGGCATCTCCACAATATCTGGCCAGTCCGACCTCGTCGGCGTCCCCAGCACGGAGTGGATCTTGTCGAGCTGGTTGATCTCTGATCCATCCCCTGGGAAGATAGCCCGCTTAGTGAAGATCTCCACCAGAACACAGGCAGCAGACCAGATATCCACTGCCGGACCGTACTGAGTCTCACCCAGCAACAGCTCGGGGGAGCGGTACCAAATGGTGATGACGCGGTTCGTGTAATCGAGCTGGTGGTGTTTGGCGTAAAACCGGGCAAGACCAAAGTCGGCTAGCTTCAAGACGCCTTCATTGGAAACCAAGATGTTGGCCGCTTTGATGTCTCTGTGCAAAACACCTCTTGTATGGAGATAATCCAACCCCTCAAAGAGCTGCTTGGCCAGGTGCTTTTTATGAGCTGGCTCCAGGGTAAAGTTGGGGTGGTTGAGCAGACCCGTCAGATCGTGCGATAGGTACTCAAACACCATGAAGCACTCGTTGGACTCGACCATGACTTCCTGCAACTCAACCACATTGGTGTGCTTGAGCGAACGGAGAAGCTTGATCTCTCGAACGGCCGTAACAGGAAAGCCGTCGCGCTCACCCTCCATGCGGATCCGCTTGAGCGCCACGAGCTTTTTGGTGTAGACGTTTACACCCTTAAACACTTTTCCATATGTTCCCGAACCAACCACCGACTCATTGCCTGGTTTGCGGAAGAACACCGACTTGGACCGCGCGAGATCTTCAGGAAGTTTTGGCTTCTCCTTGAGACGCTTCAGAATCTTCTTGACTTTGCGAGTCTTGGGCGTGGGGTCTGGCTGCCTGCTAGGCAAGTCGTGAGGTTTGCGGTGATCGTTCGGGCGGGAACGGGCTGAGGCTGGCTCTGTAGGAGCATTCCTGGGATATCCAGACCTGTCCCTCTCTCTGTCCCTGTCACCCCTGTCCCTATCTCGGTCCCTGTCCCTGTCTCGATCTCGGTCCCTATCCCTATCCCGATCTCTGTCCCTGTCCCGATCCCGATCCCGATCCCGATCTCGCTCTCTGTCTCGCTCGGGTTTCGTAGGGGGTGCTCTCTGAAGAGGGTTGGATGCAGCGGCGGGCTCGCGTGGAGCAGTCGGGGCATTGAACTTGATCGATATCTCAGGCCGCGGGACCGCCACAACCGGCTTCGACGCCGTCTTCATGCTGAAGCTGAATTTGTTGGGTGTCTGGGATTGGGGTCCAGTCGGCGGAGGGCGGCTGGTCGGAGGAGCCATATTGTCATCTTTTGACCTGTCCTCCTTGCTTGTGTCTTCGACCTGCAATTCTTTAGATGGCCTGAATGGGTTATCAGCATCCTGCATCAGCACATCTTTCGCTTCCGACTTGTCATGAGTCTCCGGAGACTGATGATTGCTGGTATGAGATGGATCCATGGTGCGTCCATCGGCGTGTGATGAGTTCCATTGTGCACTCTTAAAGCCACCTCGCGGTGCCCCGCGGCCACCGCCAAACGCACCACCCCGGAATCCCCCAGACCCGCCTCTGTGCCCGCCTCGATACGAACCAGCAGGATACTGAGCTGCTGCCGGTCCAGTGGGCGCGTATGGCGGAGTCTGTGACTGATTAGAGTGATAATGATTCTGGGGGCCTGTAGGCGGCCCATAGTTGCTGTGTGAATATGATTGGGAATATTGGCTGCTGCGGTGTGAGTTAGTGGACACTGCGTTCTTGGGGTGTCGGACTGACCCTGGCGGCGAAAATTGCTGTGCACCATTCCATCCCCTCCCGTTTCCAGCATACGGTGACTGTGCAGGCGGAGAGCCGTGAAAGGATGATGCAGGCGTCCCTTGCCCCGAAGACTGGCCGTAACCACCACGGGGAGGATAGTTCTGCTGTTGGGGGTTGAAACCGCCGCGGTAGTTTCCCCTGGTCACCATGTTGACCTCGATGCTGTTGGAACCAGATGATGGATCAAACTTGCCAGAAGTCTTGTTAGGTTCGTCTGCGTAGACTTCGCTCTTAGTAGGGTTAGCTGCCCGCAAATCACGCGGAGAACCGGGGGGTAAGGCTCCACGTGGCGTCCGAGTAGAGTTCAGATCGAAGCTTGGCCTGCGGTGTGACCCAGTATCAACAGAAGGGGGCCTTCTAGTACCCCGCGCAGCTGGGCTACGGGGGCGTGACCTAGATGCCGACCGACGCCGGTGCTCTGCGCGAGGAGATCGTTGACGGGCCCCTGGAGACCTGCTACGCCGGCGAGTTGATTGGGACGCAGTAGTTTCCGCTCCACGAGACCGGGATCTTCGCCGGCGAGAAGCACTCGGTGACCTCGACCGTGCTGTCCGTTTGCTAGTCTTTGACCGACGGTGATCACGGCCTTCCGGAGACCTTGAACGACGGGTGCGAGGTGCCGGTGAAGGATCACGACGTGGCGGCTTTGGCGGCAGAGATTTCGGCGCGTCCTTCTCTACTCTTCCCGGGCTACGGTCCCGCCGGGACTTCTTCGGCTGCGACCCTCCAATGGATGATGGACTGGGGCTGCGCGGACGCTTCACGGATGCTGGTGAACGTGATGCACGCCGGCGGGAACGAGAACCCTGATGATCGCGAGCGTCCTTCCTGGACCTGGGAGACCTTTCCCGTGAGCGGGGGCGGTCTGTCGGTAGATGGCGATCGCGAGAGGGAGCTGGCTCACGGCCGCGGTCACGGTCACGATCACGATCACGATCACGATCACGCTCGCGGGAACGGTCTCGACGGCTGTGAGGCGAACGCTGGGATGGGCGAGAGGAACGACTGGGGCGGTAATCAGTGCTGCGGCTCCGGTCGCGACGGCGATGGGGATATTCAGACTTTGATGGCTGTGGGGAGCGGCCTCGGGTTGGAGGAGGGGGAGGAGGAGGTGGCGGCGGAGGTGGTGGAAGATTCGGCAGTGGTGAGGGCGGTTGACGGTGCTGTTTCCTGTCTCGATCTCTATCTCGTTCGCGAGCAGGTGCAGAGGACCGATTCACGGCAGCGGCGGCGGGTGAGGAAGGTCTACGTGAAGTAGTCATGCCGAGATCATGCTCAACCCGAGGGTGGATGTGTTGGCGTTCGAGAGGACGGTGGCTGCCATTGGGCGGTGGACCAAAGTTTCGACGCCGACGCTGTGCTGAGGCAGACTGCTGGTGGTCCATCGCAGCACGAGATTCGATATTTGACTTTGGTTAGTTGGGGTGACTTCAGTTGGTCAAGGCGGCCGTTCCATAGCCGAGAGACAGGGGTTGTCGCTGCGATGGCTGCAATGCGCCCGCTAAAATCCAGAGCGCCCAGAGCTGTTCAGCCCAGCGAGCACCTAGAAGTCCGCTGTAGACCTCTCTCCCAGGTCGTGGGGGACACCTCTTTTTTCTTTCTCCCGCAGCAAACCCCACGGGCGACGTGAGCTGGAGAGCAGGAGCACCAGAGCACCTCAGAGCCAGAGCAGAATGATGGGAGGGGATCTGAAAACGTCTGGTCCTGACTGTGTCGGGTGTTCGCTCAGCCAATCCCATCAAAGAAACCACAGCCTCGTCTTGCCCAAACTCGGCGACTCTGGCAGGATAACCCGATCAAATGCCAGCTCACCTCTCACCAATCCATCAGAAGCTGATAACCTGACCTGGAAACCTGTATCTGCCGAGGGCCTGCAGTTGATGAGATGCAGGATGCCTTTCTGCAAATTGCCGTCAGTTTGGGTTAGGATCGGCCTAGGTGTGTGGTTGGTGGCTGAATGGCGATGTGTCAGAAATTGCAATAGCCTCGAGCTCGGTGGTGAATTGAAATGCTCGACTCTGCCCGACGAAAAATATCCAGCCGCAGGTGTTGTTCGACTGTGTGGTTGCGTTTGAGGTGAGGGGCAGCTCTCGCCGCCTTGGACCTCCACCATCCTGGAAGCTCTCCGGAAGCTCTCCAAAAACCTGAGAGATCGGATCGTTGTCCGTGTCATCAGACTCGTCCTCCCGGGACACCAGGAGCAGAATCCCAAACGCTCCCTGCGCTCCTTTTGGGGCTTGCCTTTGGCAGGCCATCATGGTGGACTCATCCCGGTTTCGAAGAGTCTCCTCGCCGGATCAAGCGAGCTCTTTCTGTCGAGCGTCGAGTTCGGCGCCAACAGAATGGGCATCTACAAAGAAGGCATCGAGGCTCTTCTTGAGCCCGCTCGGAACCTGTCATCCCTGCCCACTGACCCTGGCCCCAGCTTGAAAACAGCCCCAAGCAGCATCTAAACGCTGAGGCTGTTGCTAACACTTGTTCATCAAGCTGCAAAACCAAACTATATACGGCAAGATAGATTTGCTTTACGATTCCCACCACGCTCCCCCACAAGTCGATGTTTATCCCCTGACTTCCGCCATCACAGTGGTGGTGCAATTTCTGGGCTTTCTGAAGCTATTAGTGAACGGGATTCTGTCCCTGGCGCAGCTCTGGCAGTATGGCGTGTGTCATACGCCAAACGTACGACATCAGCATCTGCGCAAGGAATTCAAATGTCGAACATCAGAGTGCTGGGTGTCATGGCATGGCGTCCCAGCAGTTCCGGGACGACATCCTCTCGATCACACGACCGAGAGAGCCTCATGTGTCTGGCACATTGCCTGGATAAACTCAAGAACATTGGGATTGGCTGACATGGTCGGGCCAACAGCCAGACTGCACATGTTCAGAGGACCGTACGGGGGTCGTCAAGCAAGTATTCCAGCTCTTCCCAGAAGGTCATTGGGAAGACGTGGTGTTGTAATCGCTGTGCTGTGGGAAGGATGTGTTGCAAGCAGCCATCAAGACTGTCCGCCCTGAATGCGTAGAACCAGGCAGGGCAAAGCAGCGATCCTGGGTCACTGTTGGCGTCCTCCAACCCACTTCGACTCGTGGCCACCTTATCCACCTGCTTGATTGTCACACAGAACCACGCTCGATATAAATGGTGCAGCTGCTGGCCTGGCGGCATGGTGATAGCCAGGAGGGGCCTAGCTTGAGGGCGAGTTGCGTAATGACGCAGAAGTTGCCGGTAGAACATCGCAGGCTGGAAGGCAGGGTCGAGCGAGATCTAGCCTGGTGGGCGACTGAACAGATAATGTTGATTCAAATCAAAGTGTCGAGGGTCGGCCATCATGATTCTTCCGCAGGCGAAGCTCACCACAAGATGAGTAAATGGGTGTATATCTGGTTTGTCGAATCCGTGATCCTGGCAAGTTAGGTCCTGGTGATGGCCAAGCTGCTCACTGCCCGGGCGGGTGCGAAGCCCCGCACCGAGCTTGAATGGCGGGCTCTGCGGATTCCCGACCTCGCCGTCATGTTGGATACGCGTACAAATGAGAGAGGGTATTTCTTGCTGCAAGTACTTCGAGAAGCGGCCGCGTAAGGTAGTGTGTGTCTGTATCCGCGTGGAGGTGCGTCGCTGTTGTCGGTCGGAGAATGAGGAGAGTGGAATTGTTTGTGGAAGTTCAGCTCTGGCCTGCGCGCCAGCCAAGTCAGCAGTTGCAGCGCACGGTCCACAACCTGAGCCCCGTGACCCTAAGGCTGACATAGCTAGCAGCCCTAACCCTGCCCAAAGCTACATTCTATAGAATTAGAGGTATGTATGTACAATTTCATTTGATTCAGTACTCATGTCACGTTTTATAAAGTCATATGGGATCATGTTGTGTTAGTTTGTTCAATCATTAGATATTAGAATTAGGTGTTCTGGAAAGGCTCTCTCTATACCGAGTGCCCTCTTAGAGTAGAGAATCCAGCCTCTCTCTGTCCAGTATGCTTCCAATTACGTGCTTTTGTCTATCGCCTCCTCATGCATAGGTATACACACCTTCCAACTCCAAATGACGAGGACCTACCTTACATATAACTATGGCCTGGCGTGTCCGGGTTGACAAGGCCAAATCTGACTGTGACGTAAGGAAGCGGCGCAAACTTGCAAAGCTGGGAGAGGTAGGTAGACTGCTCGCTCCCAACGTCGTCCATGTCGACATCGAGATCAAAGTCCGGCCCTGCCACGCCTTCGATTTTGATGATGGGCTCCCAGGCGTAGGCAGAATAGCTTCGAATATGAACGAGAAAGTCCTCGATCCGGAAACCTTGATAATGGGTTTGTGGGGCGTGCCGGAGCCATTGCTCGTAAATAAATGCAGCGTGGTGCTCCAGGAATTGTTCGATCTTTTCGGCAATGACATGTGGTGTGATGGACTGGTCCTGGAATTTGCCCTGGACATAGAACAAGGTGGAGTCGTGGATTTCAGCTCTGTGCTTGGCGATGAATTGCTCTGTAGACTTGTATCCTCCGGTTGCATAACAGACCGTTGCGTAGCTTTGTGCCAGCAAGCCTATTCTGACGCTGTGGCTCTGGAACATGGCGAGAACGTGGCTTGGACCGATGTGGTCTACTTCGGCAATTAGCTGCCAGTATTGCTGACGGCGTTTCTTCCAGTTGCCATTTTGGTCGTTGTTGTTATTATTCCAGTTACCATTTTGGCTGCCGTTGTTGTTGCCGTTGTTGTTACCATTGTTATGGTAGTCATTGTTGTTGCTCCCATTGCCATTCTGGCTGTTGTTGTGGTGGTGGTTGTTGTTATTCCTGTTCTTGTTCCGCCCGCCATTTCGCCCGCCATGGTGGTTGTTGTTGTTGTTGTTGTTGTTGTAATTATTATTATGACTGTCATTGTTATTGTTGTGGTTGTTGTTCTGGTTGGAGCTATTGCCATAGCCGGAGTTGCTACCATCGCGAGAGTTGTAACCCTGGTGAGGTTTGTTACCATGATGTGAGTTGTTGCCAGGGTGGGAGTTGTTGCCCCCCTGGTTGTTACTACCCCCGCCGTTATGGCCTTGCCTGTTCTTGTTCTTGTTGTTGCCCATGGTTATTAGTAAATGCGGCTCTATCAAAGAGACTCACCTGAGATACTTGGAAGAAGCTGGGCTCTGTTAGTAAACTCAAGAAGCGACGCTGGTAATGGAATGAAAATGAAACTTGTTGTAGATCGACGAATGTATGTTCAAATGACAGACCAAATTACTCTACGGGGGCAAGCAGAGGTTTATATCATCGCTGGCTGAACGAAGTCTTTGTTCTTGTTGTTCGAGTTGAAAGAACCCGCAATCACGAGCACGCGTGTTGCCGAGTACTATCTCTTTGTCTCTCGAGGGACACAATGCCTTGTTATTTCTGGACAACGCCCCTCTTGCTTCGACGTGGACTTCCTTTTCGTCTCGCACAAGTAGAGGTCAGTAGATTAGGTATTGCTTCATGTTCATGGTCTACCGGCTGATACATGGGCATGACACCGAGACGAGGCATGCCAGTAGAGCCCATGATAATTGAACATCACCATGATCATCACGTAATCGCACTCATGGTGGAATCCATAGTAGAGCAAATTCGGCCACCAAGCAACTCTGAATGTATGTATTGCAAGCCTCATCCCGGTCGGGCCATGACTTGACGAGCAGTGCACCGCCAAACGCAAGACAATGCGATTATTGAGTGGTGAACCGGCTCACAAAGATCTTGTCACGAAGTCTTTGTGGTTGGAAAATCATCTGAAACTCCTGGTCGATGTTCTATTTTTAGAAGTCTCATGAGGCTCAGATTGTAGATGCCAACAGGCAGAACTTGCCGCGCCTCTCCAGACTCACGGTGCAGTCTTCAACAGAGTCTTCAACGGATCGTTACTTACCATGGCGGCCTGGCCCGAAATGGTCAGTCTGAAGAAAAGTACGGCATAGGTGTTGGGAATTGATGAGTGCATTGAGGGATTTCCAGTGATTGATTCACATGCCGTCTCGGAGCCCAGAAGGGACTTGGGCTATCGGCATGAAGGACTGGATGCCTAACATAATTTCGATGTTCAGGCATAGATGCCTGAGTGGGAGAGGTGTTCGCGTCGAGTGTCGTTCGGGTTGAAGGAAAATATATGTCGTTGATGTTCGTTGATATTCAAAAGGCCAGCGAATGGGAGGCCAGAGCAATGACATGCCGTTTCATTGAGCCCCAGTTTCATGTGGAGCCTTGACGTGCTGATTGATGCCCAGTGGGCAAAAGAGATCGGAGGGCCCCACTGTCGTCATGATGACTAAGCCCAGCCGGGGTCCGATCAACGGAATGACGCAGAAGATAGAGCTCCTCCAGCTGCCATCCATGTCTGTAGTTGAGGCAGTCTAGGTTTAGATTAGATAGCTGATAGTATGTCTGTGAAAAGACAAACACTTTCTCTCCGTGAGCGGACTGGCTTTGGCAAGGTGGCGGATAACACTGCTGGTGTGACGATAAGCGGGTGATAAAAGCTGGTGGTGGTGGTGGTGTGGTGTTTGGGTTTTGTCGTATAATGGAAAAGGTGGGATGGAAGATTGAAGACTCGCATCCGGGGAGGGGCAGCTGGAGGGAATGCGAGACGAGTGGGTGGAATCGATGAATCATGGCGTTATCACGTAGCACTGTAGCAGGCAATCTAGCAGACGTTGGATCCCTTGTGTTGGGAAAAAGCTCTCACCTCGCAAGAGATCAACCCAACGACCTAACGTCGACGGTCGTCGAGCGGAGGGGTTGGTCGGCAAAAATGCATATCACCGGCTTGTCGATGCCAGAAGCTCTTCGATCCATCGTGATGCGCCTGCAGCAGTCCAGTAAGGCAGCGAAACAGCTCCCAAAGGTCCCCACCTGGCGCTCCGTTGCTGCAGGGCATCCACGCATCACCCCATTGGCATCCTGGAAGTGTCCGCTCTTGATGTCTGGCTCGCTGCAGAAGAGGTTTCTCTTGGGCTGGTACGGGCAGTGCATCAGACTGCAGTAGCTCCGAGAAGCTCCCCGGTCCCTGCAAGCACCCAAGCGCCGTCCTTCGTTGGACTTTCACCTCCCCCTCGGTGGCTCTCCTAACTAACAGAGCACTACCTATACCAGCCGACGGGAGAACGTATAAACCAACTCAACCCCCAAGCTACCTGATCCAAGCTTCCCCCTCCTGTCCCAGTCCAGCCATCACCAGCCCCAGCCCTGTGCCATTGTCCAACCAACAGCCCAGCCCAGCGCCATCTGCGGCAGACGCCTCCCCCTTGAAAGGTTCCCGTCTCCCGTGATCCTATTCTCGACTTCTTTCCAATTTCGGGAGATTCCAACGTGCTTTGCCGTTGCCCAGCCGCTCTTCGATTCCTGCGTCTCGCGACATTCGGATCCGACGTCACATACATTTCTGTTGTTTCCGGTCCCCTATAAGACAACTGCTGTGCCCGGCCGCCCTGAGCTGACCTGACCTACTCCCTTGGGTCTTGCGAGAACATTCCTTACTAGCACACATTTCCGGGGTGGGTTCTCGAACTATTTCTTCCTCAAATACCCGTTATTTCGTTATTTCCTTGATTTTTTTGCTGGCCTAATCCACCGGCCGAACCGCATCTGCAACCTGTTCCCCCTCCCCCGCATCTTGGGCCTGACCTATTATTTCGACCATTGCATCATCCATCAACGAACCTCAACTCGACTTCCTGTGCTGACTGAACTCGTCAAAGTTTATTTGCGAATCCAAAAACCCCCCCTAGATTTTCGAAATGGCAGACGACGGACGCGAACCTCGCGAGGTCAGGAACCACCTCCTCTTCGAGATTGCGACAGAAGTTGCGCATCGTGGTATGTTTTGCTGTGCTTCCAGACTAACAATAATACTTCTCGAGCCTGCGCTGACGAGATACAACTCTTAGTCGGTGGTATCTACTCTGTTATCAAGTCCAAGGCTCCAGTAA
The DNA here is from genome assembly GCA_030512305.1 of Cercophora samala. Lineage (NCBI taxonomy): Eukaryota > Fungi > Ascomycota > Sordariomycetes > Sordariales > Lasiosphaeriaceae > Cercophora > Cercophora samala. The sequence goes on along the minus strand of JAULSY010000184.1, from coordinate 25,601 downwards.
CAACCGCTGAATATGGCGACCGTTACACACTCATTGGACCCCTTAACCACCAGTCTGTGAGTTTCTCCTGCCCTGCATTAGCCCAAAATTGGCCTTGGTGACCGTGACCATGCAGCTAACACCCTTCTCCAGGCGGCCGTCGAGGTCGAGGCGATCGAACCCACCAACCCCGAGCTTGCTGCGACAATCCAGTCCATGAGGGATCGTGGCATCGGTATCCTGTATGGTCGCTGGCTGATCGAGGGTGCGCCAAGAGTGCTTCTCTTTGACACGAAAACCGCATATCACTATCTGAACGAGTGGAAGGCGGACCTCTGGAATGTGGCCTCTATCCCTTCCCCCGACAATGACGAGGAAACAAATGAGGCCGTTGTGTTTGGTTACCTTGTCGCGTGGTTCCTTGGAGAGGTATGTTTCCGAGTCTTACAGCCCGCCCAAAGCAAAGCAACGGTTTCACTAACACCATGTTCTAGTTTGTGTGCCATGAAAAGAAGAGGGCCGTCATTGCCCACTTCCACGAATGGCTCGCCGGTGTCGCCCTTCCTCTGTGCAAGAGGCGCCATATTGACGTTACCACCATCTTCACCACGCACGCTACCCTTCTCGGCCGATACCTCTGCGCCGGCTCGGTTGACTTCTACAACAACCTGCAATACTTTGACGTTGACGCTGAAGCTGGCAAGCGTGGTATCTACCACCGGTACTGCATCGAACGGGCGTCTGCTCACTCTTGCGATGTCTTCACCACCGTCTCGCATATTACTGCGTACGAGAGCGAGCATCTCTTGAAGCGTAAGCCCGACGGAGTGTTGCCCAATGGTCTCAATGTCACCAAGTTCTCCGCCATGCACGAGTTCCAGAACCTACACCAACAGTCCAAGGAGAAGATTCACGACTTTGTCCGAGGTCACTTCTATGGTCACTACGATTTCGATCCTGAGAACACGCTCTACTTCTTCACTGCTGGCCGCTACGAATTCCGGAATAAAGGTGTTGACATGTTCATCGAGTCCCTCGCTCGTCTGAACCACCGCCTCAAAGCCGCTGGCAGCAAGACCACCGTCGTTGCCTTCATCATCATGCCTGCCCAAACTACCTCGCTGACTGTGGAGGCCCTCAAGGGCCAGGCCGTTATCAAGTCGCTCAGAGACACCGTGGACACCATTGAGCGCAACATTGGCAGACGCATCTTCGAACGCTCTCTCAAGTGGCACGACGGAGAGGCGATGCCTGATGACAAGGAGATTCTCACCAGCCAGGACCGTGTCCTGCTTCGTCGCCGGCTCTTTGCCATGAAGAGGCACGGTCTCCCCCCTATTGTCACGCACAACATGGTCAACGACAGCGAGGACCCTATTCTGAACCAGATTCGCCGGGTACAGCTCTTCAACCACCCATCGGACCGTGTCAAGATCATCTTCCACCCAGAGTTCCTGAACTCTGCCAACCCGGTGCTCCCGCTTGACTACGATGACTTTGTGCGCGGCACTCACTTGGGTGTCTTTGCGTCGTACTACGAGCCATGGGGTTATACGCCAGCCGAATGCACCGTGATGGGTGTGCCCAGCATCACAACCAACCTCTCCGGCTTTGGCTGCTACATGGAGGAGTTGATTGAGAACTCGAGCGATTATGGTATCTACATTGTCGACCGCCGTAACAAGGGTGTCGATGACTCGGTCAACCAGCTCACCTCGAGCATGTTTGACTTTACGCAAAAGAGCCGTCGCCAACGCATCAACCAGCGTAACCGAACGGAGCGTCTGAGCGACCTGCTTGACTGGAAGCGCATGGGCATGGAGTATGTCAAGGCTCGCCAGCTCGCTCTGAGACGTGCCTATCCCACCTCGTTCAATGGTGACGAGGAGGAGGATTACATCCCTGGCCCCGAGCAAAAGATCTCGCGGCCATTCTCAGTGCCTGGCTCGCCTAGGGACAGGACCGGTATGATGACTCCTGGTGACTTTGCCAGTCTTCAGGAAGGTCGGGAGGGACTCAGCACCGAGGACTATGTTGCGTGGAAGCTTCCGTAAGTGATACTCTTGGTCTATGGTTGCCCATGACAGATATGCTGACTTTGATTTCAACAGTGAGGAAGAGGATCCCGATGAGTACCCATTCCCTCTCACCCTGAGAACCAAGCAACCCAGCGGAGCGGCGACGCCCCCTCACGTCAACGGCAACTAAGAGCCGGTTTTCTTTGAGCGTGCCTCGTCAGTATAATACCAAGCATTGAATCCGGCATATTCATGGGACAGAAAATGAGTTCTTTTTTTTTGGTTTTTTGAAAAATTGGTGCGGTAGCAGAGCTGCCAGGTGGTGTACGAGAAATGAATGGTTATGGAATGGGAGGGAGGCTTTTTGAACAGGGCATGATTTTTGTTGCTGTTATTGTATGTACCTAGTCAAGCACATCATGTAGATTGTATGCAACATGCATATTCCAAGTGTCGGAGCAGTTCTTGGGGGAGGGATCTATTTGGGGGTGGTTTTGTGGTTTATACTTCTGTAATGTATTATGATCTGATGGCACTTTTGGTTGGTTCTTATTGTGAGGGTTGTGTCAGGTTTGATGTGTTGTGCAACATTCCACTTGTGCCACCACACAAGTTGTCGGTAGAGCCGTTGAGGTGTGTCTCGCTGATATTATCAGCCAATAATTTCTTCCATGTCACTCGGTCCAAAAGAAAGACGATGTTTTTTTGTTGGTATGGGTAGACCCGTGTGTCCCTGGCTCCATCAATCACCGAGCTACGGTCGACTCTCAGCGGCACAGCTTTGTAGCCTATCAGAAAATGATCTGCAATAAAAGAAATGTGTTTCAGAAACCTTTCAAACGTCCACTAAACTTTTGCCATTAATAGTTAGGAACACAGCGGTTGGCCTCCCTCCCCCCCCGCTCCATTTTCCAGCCCTGTGGTTTTGTTCCGTTTCATTGATTGACTTGGGGGCACCCGACGAACCCCTGCTTTGAGCTAACGGCGGCGTCTTGTCTGTCTGTCTGTCTGTCCCTCCCTGGGAATCTTTCTACCCACCCCTCGCGCGCGCGCCTCCCTCTTGAACAATCATTGTTCTTTCTTTTTTTTTCTTTTTTCCCTTTTCCCTTGACGACCTTTGCCAGGTCGATATTGCCGGTGCGCGTGTTAATTTTACTTGTACTTTGCGACAATGGGCTTCTTTTCCCGCAACAAAAAGAACAAGAACAAGTCCCTTGGTGGTGGTGGTGGTAACGGTAGCGGTAGCGGTAGCAGCGATAATAACAGCGGGGCGGCGCATCACTACGATCCTAGGTCCAACAACTCACACTCGCACTCGCACGCCTACTCCAACAACAGCAACGATTATTACTATTCCCAAACCCCACGCTCCAACCATGACCCTCGCGACTACCAGCTGTCGGGTCAGGGCTTCAGGCCCATGGCCACGGGGTACTCCCCCAGCTTGATCGCCCGGCTGCCGGAGGGGGTCTTGCACAGGATATTCGGCCTCGTCTGCCCCCACGCGACGGACGACAGCTACGAGACCTTTGAGGGGAGCTCGATTGTCGTCGGGGAGGAGAGGTGCATGCTCTGCGACATGAGGGATCTGGCGCACTGCGTCGCGGTGAATAGGAGGTGGAGGGGGGAGGGGGTTAAAGTGCTGTAAGCAAAAAAAAGAAACCCACCCACTCACGACATACCTGCTTATGTGTGTGTGTGTGTGTGTTGTGTGTTGTGTGTTTATGTATAAAATGGCTGATAATGTTGGGGGGAGGTAAAAGGTATCACAGCATCCGCCTCGACCCGGTGCACTACTGCCCTCTGGAGCCCGTCCTCTCCGACCGGAGGAAGCGCCGCTCGTTTTTCGACCGGAACGGATCCCCTGAGGACCCTTGCTCGACGAGGTTGAAGCTGCTGTGTCGGACGCTGAGGGAGGACCCGGTCAGGAGGGGGGCGCTGGTGCAGTTTCTCAAGATGCCGTATATGCTCCGGGAAGCCGCGCAGGCGGATCTGGCGAGGACGATTGCGGTCACGCCGCAGTTGAGATATGTTGACTTGCCCGAGGGCTTGTTTACAGACGAGCCCAACTTTGTCACGTTGAGGTTGGAGGTGCAGGCGAGGTGCTTGGAGCTGAGGAAGATGAGTTATATGCGGGGGAGCGAGAACTCTCTGCAGGCGCTGGCGACGGGGAGGGTGTGGACGAAACTGGAGGTGTTGGAGCTGAATAGGATAGGGATGGACGGGGGGATGTTGAGGTTGGTGTTGGGTGGGTTGGGGCAGTTGAAGGCGTTGAAGATGTCGGAAATGGAAGTAGGGGACGAGGTGTTTTCCTCTGGGTGGGAGGAACAACTACCCCCCTTTCCAGCAACAATCGAGGAGCTGATCTTGACCGACTGCAAAAACATCACCTCGGACGGCCTCCGATCATGGCTCTCCACCTCCCCTGAATCACGAGAGCGTCTCCGCGTCCTCACCCTCAACAACACCGGTGTCCGCGTCTGGGGGCTACATTCCATCATTTCCCTCGCCCGCGGATTGAAACACCTCGCCATCGTCGAAAAGGCCACCGTCGCCATGCCCTCCACCCCGGACCTCCAGCCCCTGAGAAGCACCTCCCTCGAAACCCTCCGCTACGAAATCACCTCCGCCACCCCCGCCAAAAAGTACGGCAGCCCACCGCACAACCCCTCAAGCATCACAGCTTCATACTACACCTACCTCGCCACCTCCCTCCTATCAGGCGGCCTCCCCAACCTCCGCTCCGCCTACGTCCGCGATGTCTCCTTCCCCGACCTCCTCCTCGGCCTGCCCCCCCTCCCCCTCCCACCATTCTCCTCCTCCCCGTCTGCCCGTCCAGGCAGCAGCGGCTCCTTAACCCCCTTCAGCTCCTCCCCCTCCAAACCAGCCAACTTCGGCGGTTTACCCCCCTTACAACCCGGCTCACTCCCAAACAACAACAACCACAACAACAACCCCTTCGCCCCTAGCCACGGTCACCACCGCCCCCAAGGCTCACTATCCAGCCTCGCCCCCTTCAGCCAAAATCAACACCCCAACCGGTTCAGTTCCAACAACCCCTTTGCCAGCCTCACCTCCTCCCACAACGGATTCCTCAACCTCCCCGCCAAACTAGAAGTGTTTACCAAATCAGACGAGGACGACCAGCTCAACTGGAATTTTGTCCGGATCGGCGGCGGGGGCGGGGGCGGGGGCGGGAGACAAAACGGGAGTAAACCAGGGGAGAGACCGCTGAGCAGTTACGGGCTCGGGGCGGATATCCTAGGGGACGCGGGGGGCTGGAGCTCGGGCGCGGGCGCGAGGAGGAGCGTGCTTGTCGGTGGGAGGGGGGAGGGGGGTGGGTTTTTGGCTGTTCCTGATGGGAATGGGAAAAACAGGGGGGGGAGGCGAGAAGATGAGGGACAGCAGCAGGAGGAGGAGTGGCCGAGGCCGAGGACGAGGGAGGGGGAGGGGAGGAGGAGGGAGAGGTTGGATTTGTGGAGGTGATTGATTTTCTTTCTCAAAACAACAACAACAAGACATAGGGTAAGTTTCTGGTACTGGGTTTGTGGTTGGATAATGGGGGATATACTACCGACGCGCGAATGGCATATGACAGGATGATGGTATGGGAATGATGGATGGGATTATATATTGCTTTGGGAGCGGGTTTTGATGCACACTTGGGGGGGCAAAAGAGAAAGAAAAGAATTTGCGTGTACTATTATACCCCCTTTTTTTTTCTTCGCTTCTCTTCTTTTTGGCAGCACTTACTTCACTAGGACGTTAACATTATATTGCACTTTTGATTTTTGGATGTACTTCAACCGCATAAAGACACCATGCATGATCATTTCAATGGGGGAAAGAGCAACTGTGTTCAACCTCGGGTGCTCCTTCCTTAAAAACTTGGGTGCTCCTTCCTCATCGTGGCTCCTTCCTCCAGGAAGATAGCTCATCAGGAAGGATCCATGACGAGGAAGCCACCTCCAAGTCATAGTCTCCAACCCCATGACGTTTGATCAGCAAATTCATGGCCTGAGTTGTTATTATAGACATCCAAACATGACGAAATTACAGAACTTGGTAATGTAATTTTTTGCTACCTAATGCAGTCATCATATAAGAGACATTTCAAACATCACCCAACATCCATCATCAGAACTTGATCCGCTTTGGCCATCAAATGTATTCCCCCCGTCCATCCATATCCGCCTTTTATCTTCTGCCTGTGCTCTGTTTCGCTTTGATTCTTCCTAAACAACACACATAATACCAACAAATATACCCATCAATTGTTTACCTCCCATGCTGCTCCCAAACGCCAAACACGTAGTGTAATCACCGCCTCCCCTATTCTTCACGCCCTCTTGACCCCCCTGTTGACCCCCCTAAGCCAGATAAGGCGCGAAGAATTGCTGAGCCTCGGGCGTCAACCTCTCCTGCGCAAAGCGTGCAACCTGCCCGCCCGTCTTCGCGTTGGCCTCCTTGACATATTGACCAACCCACTTCTCAACCTCGGTAATCTCGGGGTATGAATCCGTGGGGCCGCGCTTGCACGTGTTCAGAGGAGTGAAACCGATACCGAAGCCAATGTCGTCAACATCGTTCTCGACAAGGAGCTCGTCACCGAGACCGGCAGCAACCCTTGGTGGGTTCTTGAGAAGGTCCAGCAGGTTTGTGCAGGTGAAGCCCCAGCCCTTTGCGTAGCGCTCGGCAAAGGCCGTGGACTCGCACAGCGTCTTGGTGTAAGAAACAACAGCCAGCTTGCGGTCCACCGGCTTGGCGAACAGGGCAGTGGTAGGTCGGATGACCTGCAGGTAGAAAGGGGTGAAGACGTTGGCCTGAACGGCGTCGGCGTGCTTGATGAAGTAGTCGGCCCCGAGCCCTGGCTTGGCCGAGACGAGGTGGTAGAAGCGCGCTACGCGGAGCTTGTGCGACTCACTGGGCTGCTTCTGAACACTCTCAAAGACAAGGCCGATAACATTGGTGAAGTACGGATCCAACACCTCACTGTGGCAACTAATGGTTAGTTTTGACTTTATCTATTTGAACTGGGGTCGAGCACTTACGCAGGGAATGTGCTGACAACAGCGTCGATGATGTCAAAGGCATTCTGCGACGTCTTCTTGCTGGACAAAAGACGCTGGAAGATGAGGAGTATAGCCTCCAACTTGTTCTCTGCCACAATCCCTTGAGCCGCCATGGGGATGATGGCGGCAAGGAACCGGGAAAGAGGGGGCGCGTTGCCTCTGGTATCCCACAAGGTTGGGGTCAGAACAAGCTCCAAAAGAGCCTTGAAATCTCCCGGAATCTGCGCGGTAGGGTTGAGCTCCAAAAGGAGAGCGAAGATCTGGAAAACGAAGGGAATGAACTCGGATACCTCCTCGGTGAGAATCAATGCAAATGGCTCCCACAGGCGGCTGATAAGGTCGACCTGGGGCAAGCTACTGCAGTATCTGTTGCAAGTTAGCGACTGATTCAGTGCAATGAAAAAAAGAGGGATATCTTACCTGACAAGGGCTCCCATAGCCTCAAAGTGATAGTAGTAGAACCGCGGGTTGCTGGGGTTCTGCTTGATGATATTGGTGATGCCATTCAGGTGAGTGAGAATACTGTTAATACCGCACTGGGCCGCTCCCTCCTTGAGGACGATGAGCACCCGCATGATGCACCTCATCAAGAACTCATTCTCTTGCAACTTTGCTGGTGAGGCATCCTTTTCAATGAGACTGAAGAGGTGTTCCAAGAGCTCCTTGGCATGGGGCTGGATGTCAGCACGGGGGAAAATATGCTGGCCGGAATCGTCCGTCAAGTAAAGCACTCTCTCCACCGCAATGGCTGCGTAGGTGTACACGACATAGTTGTCCGACCCCAAGTTCTGAATGAGCGGCTGCATAGCAGCGGCCCACTGGGCCTTGTCAAGCTGACTGCGGAAGTTGTAGAGGTACTTGATGGCATCCACCTTGGCAATGGGATGCGAGGTTCCACCAACAAGGTCGCCAGCGATATGTTGGGTGAAAAAATCCACCACATTGATATGGCTGTTGACCGTCTTGACACCGTGGGATGCTGTGACGGCGCCCTTGGCAGCAATGGCGAGGAAAAGATACACAGCGGTATCTTTGGCCTTCCAGTCGTTCTTTCCTTGCTCGAGGAAGTGGTTGATATACTTGAAGACCACTTGTGTCACCAGCATCTCAAAATTTCCGAGGAGCTTCTGGAGGAAATCGGTGGAGGCCCTTCTTCTCGAGTCGGTGTCGGACCCTTCCAAATCATGTCTGATGAACTCGATTGGCTCATCCTCGAACATTTCGACATCCGACTCTCTGAGCGACACGTTTGGAATAATGACCTTCTCAACAATCGTACCCAGTGTTGCCTCGTCGCTGAAGATCTGTGCGTGCCTAGACACCGAAGCCACAGCGGTAAGGAATTTGAGGGCTTGGCAAGTGAGGATATCGTATCTCTTCTCGGGCCCAACGCTGGAAAGCACGTTCCATACATCCTGGGTGAACTCTTGAACATAGGGGTTGAAGTCATCGTCGTACTTGTTTGTGTACAGCTGAAGAACTTCGCAGATGTCCGACTTGAGATTCTCCAGCGGCGTGGGATCGTCCTCCTCGCCATCAAAGATTGGGTTGGTGTAGTTGAGATACTTGTGGAGAAGTACGGTGATGGACTGCAGATTCGTCTCGATAACTGGTGGCAGATCCTGGCACGAGAGGTCGTAGAAGATCTTAACGAGAAGACTCATCGTGGTAAGCCAGCCCTTGAGCTCGGGTCCGTTGGTAGCGTTGGCTCCAATTTGCTGGTCGGCAATGCCCAACATCTGGATGAAGGGGTCCCCAAACACACCAACGACGTGCAACACCTCCCGGTTCAAGTCGTTGCTCGAGAACAGAGGGCGCCACCGGCCGAAAATCGAATGTGCAACCTCCAAAACGCCGTTTGTTTGCTTAAAACTTGTTTGAGAAAGACGGCTGACAAGATCTTGGGTCAGGGTGTCCCAACGCTCCCAGAAGTCGGAATCGGCGATGGTGGAGATGGCCTCGCCTAGTTGGGCCTGAATTTGGTGAGGAGCTTCGATCATCATGCCCACAATCTCCTTCTTGATGGTCTCGACCTCGTTCGCAGCAAGCTTGTGGGACCCATCCTCGTTTACCCAGTTGTGACGGATGAAGTTCTTGAAGGCAAGGGCTGCCGCGAGGCGGGTCTGCGTTGGTTGTGTGGCAGTGTGGACGAGTGTTAGAAGCGACAACGAGTAGCCGGGCTCTTCTGATAGAATCTTGAGCTCGGCCTCAGCTGTGGCACACCAGAAAAGTCAGTCTGAGCTGTCACGAAAGGGGGACGCAAATATAGGAAGCTAAACCTAGGACTTACCCCTGCGGTGCTGCTTCGCATCCAATGTCAGGTTGAGCAGCTGAGAGATCTGCCCCAGGTCGGCCGCCATGTTGGGTAGGTAGCTGTTTAGTGGCTCTCTGGGTATTTGGAAGTGTGATATGTGCGGTAGATGCAAGCAAAATGACAAGTCGACGACGTGGATGCAGAGGTTGAAAAAATGGAAGCAAAACAAAACACTGAAAAAGCGGTTGACGGTTGCCAGAGTTATGGTGGGGGGGGGGGAAGGTCTGGCAGCCTGGGATCCAAAATTATCAGAGCCTTGGCTCGCAAGGCCACGGACCACCTCAGGGACCTTGATAGCGGGGTGCGGTACTTGCCGCCTTCAAATAGTGGGGAAGCCCTGGAAACATGATGATGATAACGTCCTGGTCTTATCTGGGTCTGAAGAAGCTGACGGGAAGCTAGCTGTCCTTCATGTTTGTCTTGATTCTCTAAATAGGTAGCGTACCTACTCTCCGGTTATCCTTTGACTAGCACTGGAACTGACACGGTTACTCTCTGCAAAAGTTGACAGAAAATATCAGTTTTCCATACGAAGTACGAAGTAGCTATCGTCTTTTTTGACTTTCTTTTTCCATCGTCCCTCCTGCAAGCCAGGAAGGTGTGATTGGCTCGGGCGGGTCAACACCCAGCCGTCAACCCCAGCTCATCGTGGGGTCTGTCCAATCGCCGGGCTGGCCAGAGGCGTGGAGGTGTGCACTCCCGTTGTTCCTTGCTGCCAGCAGTGGGTTTCACTGGGCCGTGTTCCGTCATCGCTGCCCCAAAGACGCTGACCGGTAGCTTGAGTTTTTTGAGTCGGCCAGTGATCGCCAGTCCATCTTCCAACGTTATTCCAATCAAAGAAAAGCGAGTTGATACAGGTCACAAAGACCAGACCATCCCACCAACCGAAGCACCCTCGCACCCTCGCACCATCACACAGCTCTCAAACTGCACCCTTCCGGACATTGGCGCATGTGCCCCCCAGCTGGTGGCGTGAAGAGTGTGGAGGAACCAGTCACCAGCGTCGATTGAGCAAGTGAGAGGGTGGGAAGACAGAGACAAGGAGGGGGACAGCTCTTCCTGTTGTGAGTAGCACATTACGTGTAAGTTGACTGTATGTCTTGTCTTGTCTCATTCGGTTCCAGCGAGAGAGTTTTCCAAATTATTGTTCTAGACGACATGTCTCGACATCTCTTGCGACTTTCCCCCTTAAGTTAGGCGCCCCCCGACCAGACCACACCCTCCCGTCAGGCCATGGCCGCGCCATACTGAGGGAACCCGAGATCCTTTGGGTACGAATACATACGGGAAAAACTGGGATTCACAGCACTCACTCCCGCCGTGTTTCGATCGCCCTGCCCCCTCCCCCCATCCCGGACTTCTGAGCCTGCATGCGGCTCCTGCAAGCTTCCTGCAGGGCTAAACCACTGCCTTGCGAGTTTCTGGTCTTGGCGTCGGACGACAGATACTGCGACTGTTCCTCTCGTCTTTGCTGCTGCGTTTGATCTTCTTCGACTTGTTCTGCTTCGTTACCACTCCAAAGAATGCCGGTATACTGACATGTTGCGCCGACTAGCGTCTCTAGGCCACTCGGCCTCGGAGGACCAGCTACCCATGTCCCCCTCTCCTGGAGACGACCAGCCCCAGGAGAGGATCACCGGAGGCCTTGCCGGTGTCTTTAAGGGGCTGGCTGGCGCCGGCAAGCTTACAAAATCACCGCCGCCTTCACTTCAGTCCCTCAGTTCCATTGCCGCTGGCCAGGCCCAGCCGTCGCCGTCGACGAAACGAGCCGATGACAGCCCGCTACCGACGGCCCTCCGAGGGCTTGCCCCCGATCAGCTTGAGCAATACGCGAGGTTGAAGAATAGAAATGGACATCTGAGCGACAGGATAGCCGCGGCGACTTCGCTTCGTTATGCAATAAGGGATTTCCCACTTAATCCTGTATGTGTTCCCATGCGTCCCCTTAAGCCGTCGGGGCCCGGTCGCTGACGTCGTTGAGCAGGTACTTGATATATGGTACGCCGGCAAAGACCTGATCAACGAAAACTATCCAGAACACGCCCGGCAAATCGGCTGGGAACTTCTTACCGAGTGCGCAAAGTACACGGCTGCCAGCGAGCTCGAGCGCCGCGAGTACTTTGAAACCCTGACGGCACCGGCAAACCGAGCAGACTTCCACCTTCAGCTCGCTGCTCTGGAAGATCTCACCACAAAGGGACGCAATATTACTGGGTTCCCGTACGACATATTTCCGTTACTTATTTCCTGGCTACACGAGACATACCAAATCGTCAGGAAGGCCCGGAGAAGAGCCTTGAGCGAAAATAAAGGCAGTAAAAAAGGGAAATCGGCCGCAGCAGGGGAAGATAAGAACTTCTCCCAGCTGTTTGTGCTTCTGAGGGATGTGATCAAGTTCAACTTCAAGTTCGCCAGGGATCCAGTGGTTGGGGATTTGATGAGCGAGCTGCTCAACATCTGTATGAAGACAGTATCCGAGGATGATCTGATGGCATGCATCAACGTGATCGAAGCGCTCGTCACGTTTGGTACCATTCCAAACGGCAAGCTCAAGGACTGTATCAAACTTCTCGGGACGATACATCAACAGCTGCCTCACCTCCAGAAACAATCGTGGCACACCATTTCCATTATTTGCAGATCGCACCATGGGCAGTCCACCGTCAGGATACTGCTGGATACTCTGCGGAACTATGCGACTCCGGACGACAAACACAAGGAGCACGAGCTGAACAGAGAGATTCGAGGCGCCCTTTCGGTCCTGAAGAAGCTCCTCCACAAATCAGCTGAAAAGGGATACCCCCCTGTTTCCCTTGCGCTCTTGGTGGACGGCCTGGCGAATGTTGCTAGGTCCAGCAGCCCCAAAATAGCCGCTGATACTCTGCAGTTGATCAACTCATTGTTCGACGACGCGCACAACAACATCAGTTCGATGGTCAAAGACGAGCATTGGTCCTCCATCTTTGAGGTTGCTGCACTGTGTGGCGCAAAGGCAATCCCCTCCACAGCCTCAGATTCGGAATCACTCCTGTCGCCACGCCAAGTACCAGAAGCCGAGGACCCGGTTACGGTGCAGCTGAGGTGCCTCATCACCCGTATCGAAAAGCTGCTTACCCAAGCCACCGATTTGTTGCAGCGGGATGAGTGCATGGAATTCCTGACCCAGGTATACCTGGCTCTTCCGGACTCAGCTGCGGGCCTTGTCATCGCCTACTTTAAAGAGCACAGGAGCTGCTTTCCATCCGACGTGGAGTGGAAGAAGAATCTCGACATAGTTGTAGATGGCTTTTTCCTGGCTCAACATCGGGATCCGCTGACTCGGTTGCATGCTCTGGAAATCATCATCGAAGTCTATGACTTCCTCTTCCATACGCAGGATCTCATGGAAGAGGACGCTCTTGGCGACCTTGTGCGGCGATTGCTTTTCGGCATGAGCGAAGAAACGAACACACTGGTTCTTCAAGACACAGTCACATTCCTGGTCAAAGTGTCACAGACTGCGGATGCCACTCTTTTTGATGACATTCTGGGAGGACTACGTGAGGTGGTTGCAAAAGAAATGTCTAGGTCACCCTTGGCATTGCTGGCGTCGCCAAAGTCCGCTTCATTCCCACCGGGTCAGACTGTTTACTTCGCGAACCAGAGCCTTTCCAACGTGGTTACCAGAGGTTATGTTCAAATTTTCATTCGGACACTCAACACTGATGGTTCAAAAGCGTCAAAAGCCTTTGCCGCTCTGGTTCACATTGCCCGGTCAAACTCGTGTGAGGTTGATGCTCGATTGACGGCCATGAAGATGCTCTTTCGACTTCGAGCAGATGCCGAATATCAAATATATATCACCCCCCAGGTTGAGAATGAAAGCCTTGCAGGTTCACTTTACAGGACCGAAGCGTCACTTGCGAAGAAGTTGGCTGAGGATGCTGCACACCCATCCAGGCTGCCAAGGGCTGAGCCAGCAACACGGCCATCCCGTGGCATATCCTTTACTCAGGGGCAGACAGGCGAGAAAGGGCTTCCTACCCGGCAAACACATACCCCAAAGCCCGCGGTCCACCAAGCTCAAAGACTCTGGTCGGTTCCCGATGCCGATGCTCTGCCAGAAGTTCCCCCGGAGAGACCGAGCTGGTTGCTGATCTCTTATCGAGACGAGAATGATGCCGTTGGAGCAGAGTTGGGCCCTACAGGAAGAGCAGTACTGAACATGGGTGCTTGGCTAGAAGCAATGATCAGTCTCTTTCATAAAGGCTGCGACTGGGAGGTTTACAGCTTCATTCTGGCACACCTCCCGGCCCAACTAAGCAACCATCCCATTTTCAGGGGTGCGATACCTCACATCCATGAGCTCCGTCGTTTCTTTTGCGAGATTCTCAAGACCGGCACCTTTCAAGAACCTCCACTTTCGTCAGGCTTGCGGCGAAGTGATGTGAGCAACTGTCTGTTTCACTCGCTGACCATGATTCTGAGTTATCATGAGCACTTTCAAAAGATGGACGAGGACGATCTGGTCCGGACATTTATGCATGGCATCTCGGACAAGACGGCAAAAACCTGTATCCATGCTTTGCAAGTATGCTGCCACGAGCTGCCTCTTTCGGTTAGCAAGGCTCTTGTGACCATTCTGCAAAAGATGTCGCAAGTTATCACCCAACCACTGGTTGCTGTGCACATTCTCGAGTTCCTGGCATGTCTCAGCCGCCTGCCTTCGTTGTATTCCAACTTCCGAGAGGATGAATATCGCATCATCTTTGGCATCTGCGCCAGATATCTGCAGTCAGTACGCGACAAAAAGCACGCCGCACGCCCCAGCCACTCAAGCGAGCCATCAACACCTAATATCGTTGCAGCACACCATCCGGAAATACTGGGCCAGCAAGCTGCCCACGATGACCTTCCACAGTATGTGTACGCTCTGGCGTACCATGTTATTACGTTCTGGTTCCTTGCCGTCAAGCTACCGGATCGACCGAGTCATATCAACTGGATCGCCAAGAACCTGTTTGTAGATTCAGATGGCAGGGCTACAAACGAGGAACAGGCACAGGTCACACTTGACTTCATGCAACGTGTGGCCTTTTCGGATGCTTGCGATTCCGCTCAGGATCCCCTCTTCACGGAGGAGTTTTACGGCGAGATTCAGAAGAGGCGCTGGGTCATTGGAAACAGCATCGTCACCATCCGACAGGCCAAAGAAACGGGTTGGGCCGAGATTACTCGACGATATCCGTCGGGCACATCGTCCTTCGCAATCCGCGTGGAATTCTCACCCATGCCAAACCAGCCGGCCGCGGACCAATCTGATGCGTCAGCTTGGGAAGGACGCTTCCAGCACGGCATCACCATCTTTCCCAGTCATCTGCTGATGCAGCTGCTTGCCCCAATGCCGCAGATGTACGATCCCGCCATTCGACCCATCCCGTTACCGGACGACGATGCTGTGAATCGAGCGATCCGTATCTTTGACAGAAATTCCACCGTCGACGGGCACAAGGTAGGTGTTATTTATATCGGTGAGGGGCAAACCCAGGAAACCGAGATTCTCGCCAACAGGATAGGCTCGCCTGACTATCTCGAGTTTCTCAAGGGGTTGGGCGTGTTGACAAAGCTCAAGGGGGCCACGTTTAACACCCAAGGCTTGGACCGTGAGTACGACGGCGACGGCCAGTACACGTACTGTTGGCGCGACCGCGTCACCGAGATGGTCTTCCATGTTACCACACAAATGCCCACCAACCTGGAGAACGACCCGCGGTGCAACCACAAGAAGAAGCATATCGGCAACGACTATGTCAACATCGTCTGGAACGAATCCGGTCTGCCCTTCAAGTTTGACACGTTTCCCTCACAGTTCAACTACGTCTACATTGTCATTACACCAGCACCGCAACGGTCATTCTCCTCTATGCGAGAAATGGCACAGAAGCGACAGGATGGCGAGGCTCAGCAGTTTTCCCCATTCTTCAAAGTCCAAGTCATGAGCCAGCCGGGCTTCCCAGAGATTTCCCCAGCCGCTGAGCCAAAGCTTGTCAGCCTCAAGGCTCTCCCCCGGTTCATTCGGCTCGTGGCCCTGAACGCCTCGGTGTTCTCCCTTGTGTGGGACACCCCTTATGGTGAATATGTCTCGTCTTGGAGGAACCGTCTCCAGGAAATCAACCGCCTGCGCGAGAGACACGGTCCCAAGGGTGCGCACTACGGACACGCTGCTGGATCGGCCGGTCTGGCCACCGCCACCGCTACTGCGGGGGGTTTACCGCTGATCAACAGCAACGCTGGAGGCAACGCCCCGGTGTCGGGGACGCAGGGCGTGCTGATGGGCAATGGTGCCAACGCCAGCGCTGTCGGGCCGGGCGGGATGCTGTCTGATTACAGTATTGGCGGCGGGGGTGCGGCTAATGTCGGTGGTGTGGGGAGCAGGCCGGCGAGTGGGAATATTCGTGATAGCTTCAGCAGCTTGCGTAGGTCGTCGGTTGCGACGTTTTTTACGAGTAACACTGGGGGGACGGCCTCTACGGGGGCCGGGGGAGGAGGGACGGGGACGGGGAGCGGGAATGATGGGTCGCATCGGTCGAGCATGTTGAGCACTGCGCCTAGTTCGACGATGATGACGGATGGGGGGGTACATCACGGGCATGGGCATGGGCAGGGTGGGAATGGGGATACGGAGGCGTTGGTGGATGCGGTGGATTTTTCGAAGTGGACTTGAGAGAGAGAGAGGGGAATTTCTTTTGTTCTTGGGGGAATGGGGATTTGGCCGGGCTGGAAACAAGGGAACCGGATTGGGGAAGGGGGGGTGGGAGGCTTGTCGGACAAAAAAAATGGTGTTGAGGTAATGATTGAGAGGGGGGAAAGTTGAAAGGTGTTTACTACAAAACTGGACGTGAGGTGAGGGAGGGGTTGGGCAAGTGGTGTTGATCTGCTTGTGTTTTCCCTCCCATTCAAGGGGGGGTTTTTTGGCTGGAGGGGTGGTAACCAAAAGTTGCTTTTTTCACTACAAGGGGGATTGTTTTGGCTTTTTGTAAGGGATATTTAGCGATGGGAGGGGGGGGTGGGGGGGGGGAAGGTGTATATACCATTATGACTAGGCAAAAAGTTATGTTTTGTTTACTTGATTGCGTTTTTGAGTTTTGTTAGCTACGGGATATGGCGAGTGAGTTTGGCCAGGAGGAGTGCTTTGTTGGAGGTAGGTAGGTATCAAAGGTCTTTGAAAGGCTACTTTGATAGGTATGTTGAAGTAGGTAGTAGATTGAGGGTATTCCAAGGGGCTTGTGGTTCTACATGGCCATTGATAGGTATGTACCTTGAACATCTCACCACCACCTTTGACACCTTACAGAATTTACCACATAAACACATCAACACATTAACATACCCCTTTTATTCAGAGGCGTCAAAAAAGCATGTATATAAACAATGATTTTCTTTTTCCATCCTTCAAAGTCGTCTTCTCACCATGGTTCCAACACTTGATTCATTCATTACCTTTCCTTGTTGGATAGAATATTAAAGGGTGTAGCTTCAGGTTTGCGCTTTCTCGAGGTAATTCGAGCGGCAGCTTTGAGGAAAGTGCTTTTCTCTCTCTCTTTATTCTTTTTTTTCTTTTTTTTTATAGAAAAAAAAAACCCCCCCCAAAAAAAACCTGAGTTATTTTGTTCTTGTATGGTGTAGTTGCCTGGGTGGGAGTTAAAGTTGGAGTTGGGATGAGTTTGTGTGGTTTGTGTGTGCTGTTCGGGGTTGTGTCTTTCGAGTTCGGACCGTGAGTAATCGTTTGGCTGGGTTTGGTAGGTAGCTTAGGTAGGTAGGTTGGCAGGTTGGGAAGTTTAGATCCGAGGTGAGGCGGAAGAAATTTTGAGAATTTGGAATTCCGAGGGCGGTGGTGGGTGGTGGTTTATATTGGGATGTTGCACGGCATTTGTTGGTTCTGCTTTTGTGATCTTGTGTCTTCTTTTGGCTGTTCAGTGGTGTTTGTCACTTGTTGAAACTGAGTTTGAGGATGAGAATATGGACTCGGGTGGTTGGTCAATGCTAGGTAATCAGTTCAACCACTTACCTTGCCATGAATCATTATCAGCAAAACGTGTGTGTGGTTGGCTGTTGGCCATCCATTCCGCATTTATACAACATTCAGCTCGGACTCGGGGCAAAGGTTGGGAAGGTGTGCTCGTGTCTCGGTTGTATCCGAGGGGTTGTGTGAAAGGGGTTGGTTCTGTTGGTTGTCAACTGCTGGTCGGGTTGATCATGATAGGGCTGAGAATTTCCGTTGATCAGCAGGCAAGCAAAGTAGCAAGCAAGCAAGAAGGGGGTTCCGTCATTGTCTTGTTCACTGCGATGGTACGCTGGGTAAATCCCGATTCGGAAGACGTTTTGCTATTGGTGAGTTTTTGGCAAGTTTCGCTGCTGCTTTGGAGGCTTGTTTGGGGTAGGTATGCAGGGCTCTTGTGTTGTTGGTCTTGACTTCCGATGCTGCAGATGATCTTTTACTGAGTGACTGACTGACTGCTCTGTACAACTCGGATTTATCACACTCCAAACTAGGTGGCATTGGTATTTCTCGTTTACACTCTGGCTGGATTGCTAAATGTGGCTTTTCTTGTGCCTTTACACATTTCGTCCGTCCGTCACATGTCCGTTAAACCCCCCCCCCCCATTCATGGAATGTGTTCATGTCATATTTCCCATTCGGAATATTTCACCTCTCACAACAACCAGAGCTCGCTCTACCATGACTGGACAGTTTAAGCGGTGTTACACGGCGTACGACATGGCTCCATGTGAGGTGCAAATCCTTTTGTGATATCGCCTTACTCATCATCCTATTTTCTTCCGTCTGGGACATCCGGCTGGGCGCATGAACGACACCCACCATGTGAGTTCTCACCTTTGATATGACTTCCTCAATATTATCTCCTTCTCATTCTGGTAGACTGGTCCGAGGATAGGTAATATAGAATTTGCCCTCTCTGAACAATTTGCCTTGGGTACCTTAGTCATGATGCTGGCGGTCAAGCAACACATAACTCCATATCACCTAGGTATCTTACCTAATCCATGTGCATATATTGAGCACCCCGTTGCTACCTTACGTAGCTACTTCGTCCGTCAAAGGTCGGATCTGACGTGTGTATATGAGAGGTGGGTATACCTTATGTAGCACAAGTTCAAGTCGTTGCTAGCTGTTGGTTCCTCCAAGGTATCTAGTGTCATCACATCCCGCATTTTCTTTTTTTGCAAACGCAAGACCCATGCAGAAGCGAGACACTAAGGTAGCTCAACAGACACATGGCCACCTTGGTATGCTTGAGAGACTGAAAGGGGGTAATAGATGTATATTGTAGCTACATGTGACCCATCATTATGAAGGCCAAGGGAAAGGGGCGAACTACCTATATCGCATCTCACATATCCTCCTCCCCCCCCCCCCCCCCCCCCACTCACTCTTGCCAAAAGAAGGGATAAACACTCATCCCACGCATGAATAGAGAGTTTCGTTCGTTCGAAGGGGAAGGGGGGGGGGGGGGGGGGGATGATCTCCCAGGTTCAGCCGCAACAATGTCACCATCCATCATCATCACCATCGTCATGGTTCAAGAAGGTCTCGGTCCCGGTCCTATGCCCCAGCCGTGCAGCGGGAGACCGTTGACATCCTTCCTTTTGGGTGATTGATCTCCTGTCGTTGGAAGTGTGTATTGTGTGGTATGAGTATGTAGGTGCCGAACGGCTTCCGAACCTTTTGATATTTTCATGTTTTGTCCTACCTACCTTAGCCGAAGAAAGAGGAAGAGTATCGACGGGATTCTTTTTCTTTTACGGGTATGTTTAGTAGACCGTGCCCCCCCCCACCCTTTTCTAGAATGTCAACAGAAGCCTCTTTCTCCTGGAGTTATTTCGTAGCTCCTGTGACGATCTTTTATTATCCATCTGCGTGGTCCCTCAAGGTACCCAAGGTAGGTACTTTACTGAAACCATACATCGTATAAAGCCAGCCAGAGCAAACATGTCAAGGCATTGACACGAGGGTTACACAAAAAGTCGGGGATACGCCAGAGTGCCCGTGCCTGGGGAAGGTATTCCAATTGTATTTGTTGCGGTGGCACACACACACACAAAGATCTCCCTCTCGTGAGGCGTTTTTTCAGGACGGGGGGGAATTGTTGCGGAGATACCTTCCTCCACGCCAATACAACCTTCTCAAACATCACCAGTACATCTCCCCCCCCGTGAATGCCCAGAAAAGCAGCGGCGGCGGCGGCGAGGTTGGCATTTAAGCGAAAAAGCGACTGGGTGGTTTTAATAATGCATGTATGGGGAGACGGAATATCGATCATACCTACCTTACCTGTAGTTACACAACAAACCCCACCGAGACGCCTGGTCTTTTCTTACCTATGTGGGTTTGCCTGTTTGGCTTCTTTAGATGTGGTAGGTCAGGTACGGTAGCCACCTTATGTGGTGGGAGATGTGGTGGAATCTGTTCCTGTTGTGCGAGTCAACGAGTGAGTTTCCCCTTTTGGAATTTCTCTGGATAAGGTAGGTAAACGAGTAACCCCCCCCCCCTCCCCCCCGCAAGAAAAGAAAGTGTGGTGACGACGAAGGGCGTATGTTGTCAAACGTGACTGATTGTAATAAGGTAGTGAGTGTGGGAGCTCACCACAAAGAATTTTCGGACCGAAGCCGCCACTGTTCGTTTGCCCGCTTGCTCGGACTGTGATAAGAGTTAGACGGGCCGAGGTGTCGGTCAAGAGAGTGGGTGATGTGTAACCCGGATGAAAGGGGATGTCCAAAGAAGGTGACACAGTTGAGCAATGCCTACCGGACAGACACACAGACGAGAAAAGATGTGGGAAAGAGAACAACAGTAGGAGAAAAAGTGACACAACATGACGACGACCTGTCAACCCCCCCATTCGCCTGTGTTTTTCCTCTCTCTCTGTTTGGTTCGTGTAAAGTGTCACAAAGCAGCACAAGACAGAAAAAAAACAAGAGATCGTCGTTGTACATACATACGTGAGGTTCTTTCCTTTCGAGACCCCACCACCCTCGGAACCTAAACAAACCCTCAATAACCCTTTCCCACGAAAAGGGGGCAGAGGGAATTCGGTCACCGGCGCCGGTAATTACCTAGGTATGTACATACATCCACCCCAAGGTCGGTGGTATGTGATTCGACGACTCCATCTATGTAGGTAGTAGTGTAGTGTAGTTAGGTCTAATTTATGCAGTCTACCCAAGGTAAATCTTGTTTCTTTTTGGGAATAGCTTCATCTTAACCCTACCTTACCTTACCTACCCACCCACTCATTCGGACGGCAAACACAATCAAGAGCGGGCGGGGAAGGGGGGGGGGCAGGTCTGATAGAGTAAAAAACTGTGCAGATACATACATATTGGTTACACCAAAAGGGGGGGCCTGTGGGTTGGGTAGGTGGTTCGCTTGTGCCGTCACGCTGCGTCAATCTATCCATTCCATCCACGATCAACAACAACCCATGGCGGGAGAAGGCAGGTTTTGGGTGTTGCTTCTGCCGGAAGGGTAGGGTTGGGGGCTGGCTTGCTAAGCAGATCAGAGGTGATCACCCACATCAGGGAGAAGCTACCTAGTGAAGTGAGGGTGTGAAGAAAAAATGTAAAAGACATGCCCGGGATAAATAGGGTTCAGTGACGTCTTACATCAAGTTGATACTGTCAACCCCCCACGGAGGTAAAGAAAGGTGTGAAACCTTCTTGAATTTAACCAAGAAAAAAACGGGAGCTCTCAACACTTTCGCATGCTGTCCCCCGAAAGGGTTACACAAAAACCCTTTCCGAGTCTGTACGAGGTAGGAACGTAGCACAAAACTCGAACCTGTCAGTCCCACATCTCGGCACCAAAAGAGTAGTTGTCTGATAGCAAATACAAAGTGGCAAGTAAACTCATTGTAGGTACTCTATATAACCGAAACCACCGAAAACTGCTTCCCCTTTGCCCGCCCTATTCAACAATCCTTCCGATAACCCCATGCCTGATCTGCATCGTCCATGTGTTGTCGGGTATTGTTTCCATCCCGGGCTTCCATCTAATCCACCCCGGATGGACACAAGACAGTGCCTGCCTCGAAAATACCGGGCATTTATTTCCAACGTCAGACGCCAATAGCGCGCCCAGTAAGGCTCATGCAGTGACGAGAGCCTAATCCATGCCCCAGAAGGCGAAGCATGCCTTCCCAAGACCATACCTATCCACTTGACAACACCACCACCACCACCACCAGTGACGTTGAACCGATAATGCCTGCCGGGGGTTATGTACTCATGCTCGCTCGCTCCCGTGCCCCAAGAAACCATCGTATCCCCGCCCTGACAAAGCTCGCTTACACCAAAAGAAAACGGCATAAGCTCGGCGTTGACATCCTTTGTGTAACCTGAGACCAACAGGGGGGCCACAGTCTGTCCCAGCTGACAGCGCAGCTAGTGTACCTTGGTCAAATTGCCCATTTTGGGCTTCTTCCTTGAGATATATCATCCCGTAACACCGAAGCTTGACAAGGGGGTTTAAACGCGATTGGCGACAAGCCTTGTCATCATGGCCCTCCGGTACAAAACAAAGAAAGACTTCTGATAGGCGGGCATGGATAAGTTTCGAATCCTTCGACGGGGAGGAGGGGGGGGGGGTTGGTTGGGCTGGTCGGATGGTGCGTCTGATCCTGCTGCCGCTGCACAGCAAAGGATGTCCTTGTGTTTCCTATTGCAACTACTGATGTAACCCCAAATCAACAACAAAAAGGGGACCTAACAATGATTCCTGTTGTTCACTATGGTAATTGCTGCCAGAGAGGCCCCGTCACCTATCGGGCCGGCCAGGTTCCTGTCCGACGTGAAGCCTTCAAGTGCCCTCCGAGCGGCGGCTGTCGTGTTGTACAGATGGTAAAATGGAATGAATCCCACATAATCGTGACCACACCCTACTCGGTGAGCACCGGCCTCCAGCCGCCGATGGTTCCGGATAAGCTGGCGGCCGCAAAAGCTGGTGCTGGGATGTTTGATTCCAAGTAGACACAGCAATTGTTGGTGGTGGTGGAGAGCCACCGCTGGGTGGTAGGTAGCCTTCCTTAGATATCCCGCCACACATCTCTGTATCTGGCCCATTTTCGGAAGCCTACATTTGATTAGCCGCGGTAGACGTTGTAAATCCTGTCATCTAAAACTCACCCATAGATTGGAACCCCTCATCGCCGCCCTTGACGGCGTCAATAAACAGCTGTGTCATCCCTTGCTCAGCCAGCAACTGGATGCAGCTGTCTAATAGTCTGATCATGACAGCGTCCTGCTGACTCGAATCCGTAAATAGGCCATCTGCACCATAACTCTCTCTCTTAGCACTCATGAACGTGACGTGGTCCTCACCGAGGCGGGAATACTGACCTGCAATGCACACGCACGTTACCCCGCCAACATCATCCCCAATCATGTTAGTCCAGGGCAGATCCTCGGCCACTGGACTGCCCGTATTCTTGACATATGTCAAAGCCGCGGCAACCATCGTGCCCCCCTCATTCACTCCAACAACGATATCGCGGATGTTCATCGAGTTCGCCAGCTTGGCATACTGGTCGTACCAACCCACATTGTCACTCCTTCTTGACTCTGCCCCGACCAATGCCAACACCATGTCAAACTCGTGAAATTCGCACTGACGAAACACCGGCCCCGGTGGCAAAACAGTTGGAATGGGCCAGTCCTTGAACTTCAGCAGCCAGTCACACGCCTCCTGCCCAGTCCCCGGACCCGGTGACTGCGTAAAAATAGGCCAGTTGCGTCGCCTAAACCAGTCCTCCACCGGCGAGTCCATAGGAAGCCCATACAGCAGCCGGGGGAATGTGCTCCCAAGCTGTAGCCGGCACACACCACGTGTCTTTGTAAGCTGCTTCAGTGCGTGGTTGTGCAAGCTCAGCCCGATGCCTCGTTTCCGGTACGCCGGGCGCACAAGCAAGGCAGCCATGGACCCGATCAGGCGTTCCTCCTCGGCCCCCGCGTAGGTTGTATACGTCGCACAGAACCCGAGCAGCTGGGAAGTTCCCGGCTCCCGGACCACGTAGTGCATCGCCCATCCGTCCCGTCGCAGCAGTGCCTGGAACAAGAAGCGGCTCATGTGGAAGTGGTCTGGGAAGCACTGGCACCAGAGCTCATACGACGCATCCATATCCCGGGGCCCGTTCCATACCTCCACCGTCCATGCCTTTGGCGCGAGGACCAGATTCTGCAGGTTGGGACCCGTTGATGGTGGCCGCTTTTTGGTCTCTCCGAATATGACGTCTGCCGCTGCTTCGAGATCGGACGGGGCAAAGCTGGGTACCTGCACTATCGCCGGGAATGACTTTTCAATGGGTCCTAGCTCTCGGGCATCGCAACAGGCCACAATAACGTGTGGTCGGTTCTCGCAGATACTCCGTGTGATCTCGGCGAGTGCCACTTGTGAAGGTTGGCCATGGACAGGTGGGCCTGAGAGGACGAAGATGACGGCCGTGGCTAGCCTGATGTGCACGACATGTGTGCCGGTGATACCGTAACGTGGGAGGTAGGGCACATGCCGAACCCAAGGATGATGCTTCGCCAATGCCTTGCCTAGGGATTCGAACGGGTCACTGGTTGGTGCTTCAGGATCAACCTTGGAACTACTCAGGTCTGGTATGATACCAGGCGTGAGAAGTAACAGGAGGTCGCCGTCTTTGAGCGGCTTTGACAATGGGAGATAGGAATGCGAATCCTGGAGGACCGTAGTCACTCGGTTCTTGCTGAGGTCCATTGCAACAGGCGATGAGTGGTCAATGACATTTGCTGAAGGTTCAGGAGGACTCATTATGAATTAATAAACGTATCTGGGTTCATCGGTTAGTCGACATTTCTTCAGGGGGTGCGGGTGGTCTTGAGCCTCACTTACATCACCTTCATACAACTTTACAACTTCACGCATGTCTGAACCGAACGCCCCCTCGTGCAAGCTTTTGTCTTCCACTCTTTGATCTCGTGCCGTGTCCACGCGTACCGTCCAAGTCCAAAGTTGAATACGGGATGGAAATATTTATTACTTTGCAGCCCAAAAGCTGGTGGTGACCGGTACGGTATAAGTGCGTAGTGGAGACACCGGGCCCGGTTGAAATGGCCTTTCAGTAGGACGGACGTTTCCCAGGTAAAGTGCAGCGAACTTGGTAGGATTTTTTGGTGCCCTTTGGGCGGAGAGGAATGAGCCAAGAACAGGGCCAATGGGAGCGGCAGAGGGAAGTTGGGGGCACCACGAGTCGGCAACGGTAGATGGGTGCGTGGTTATGTATGTAAGTTGGATTTATTGCAGGAACCCAAGTGTGGTGTGTGACACCACACCCCCCTCGAGCCCGTCAAGATGTATGTACCCTCTGCTCCTCAGATGGCCGAATGGAGAAGTCAAATTAGACGCGGGAGAACAGAGGGAAAAATTCCATCGACTTCCCTGTCAGCACTCCTGTCAGCGGGGTCTCAGAAAACGGCCTTGGTGGCTTTCAGTGCCGCTTCAGGCTTCAGGTGTAAGATTGGCCTCTGGATGAACTGTAGGTAATAGTGACTAGCACAACAGGCGACCGGGTAACACCATAGTGGCAGCCTGTTCAATGCCGTTGTGGGTTATTTGCGCCTCTGCTTGGTGTTGATGTAGGCTGCATGACAAGGTGCGGTGGTGGTGGAGGGCCTATTGGTGCATTGGTGCGTTGATGTGCGCCTGAAAAGAAGCTTGGGTTGTACAGAAAAATGTGCAGATATTGGAGTCGAGACGCATGACGCGCTGATACCGACCTGCGTGTAGATTTTCTTTCAAGGTTTCATTGTCTTGAATCGCTTGTGCAGTTGCTGTTGGTGGTGGTGGTGGTGGTGGTGGTGTTGGTGTTGTTGTTGGCGTCGTTGGCATCGTTGGCAAACAATCCGGCCGTTTTGGCAGTTGATCATCCGGTTCTCTCAAGTCGGCATCGGGCACTGGGTGGTCCGCGCCGCTTGCCCCATGTTTGAATGTGTTGCCTTGTAGGTAGTCAAAAATCATCTCGGAAGCGTAGACGCCGCCAGTGCTGACTGACTGAGTGACCCACGGCTGACCAAGGGGGGGGGGGGGGGGGGGGGGTACCGTACGCGGTATGCACAATGCTTTAAAACAAAAAAGTGGGTTAACAGCGTTTTTAATTGGAAAGCACATGGGCGGGAAAGGGGGCAAAAAGCCATGCCGTA
>JAULSY010000183.1:0-45624 GCA_030512305.1 Cercophora samala | reverse complement strand
TAAATATAGGTTATTATATAATAAAAGTTATTCGAGACTTTAAAGTAATGACTATTAAATATATCGGTATTATATTACTTTAATTACTTTTTATTAATATAAATTAAAACGGATTTTTTTAATAGAATAATAGCGGAGGTACTTTTATAATTATACTTTACTAATAAATAATAATATTTAATAATTTTTTTCTCCGAAATTATAAAAGAAATTAAATATAATTATCTAATATATAATAAAGAGCTATTAATAGTTATTTATATATTAAAAAATTAAAAATTAGAATTAATAGGTTTATAGAAATAACCGTTTATTATTATTATAAACTATTAAATATTAAAGTATTTTAATATTAAACGATTTTTTAATATATAATAAGTTAAATAGGTTATTATAATATTTTAATATAACTTTATTATTATATATTACCTTAGTATTAAAAATATAACGGTTAATGCTTTATTAAGAAAGTCGGAAGACGTAAGAATTTAAAAAAAATAAAAAAACGTTAAACGAATAATAAAAATATTCCAGAAGGCTAATATTAAAAAGTTTACCGATATTTATTTTATTAACTTTTACGTAAAGAAGTTAATTAATTTTATAGTATTAAATAAAAACGTTTTTACCCCAGACGACTTTAATATAACGTTTATTAATCGATTATTAAAAGTTAATAAAAATAACAAGAGCTTTTTTATTTAACGTATAAAGGTTAAAGGAGATAATAACGATAAATTAGATTCCTTATTTATAATATAAAACCGGTTATTACTATATAATAACCGCCTTATCGTTCCCAAAATTAATAACCTCCGAACGTTTATTATTTAAAAAGTTTATAGCTAATTACTATTAATATACCCTAATTATAATAAAATAAGAAAGATAGTTAATTAACGTTATTAATAATTAAATTTAATAGTTAATTATAATAAATATATAATTAATTATAATTATAGATTATCGAAGAAATTTAAAAATAAAATACCGGGTTTACTATATTTAATTTTACTATTTAAATAAATATAGTAAAACCTAATAGTCGATTTTAAAAGTATATTATAAAATAAAAGGAATTATAATAACGTTTTAATAATAATTAATAAGTTAAGTAAAATCGTATAAATTATACTTTATATTAATAACGCTACTACGAAAGATATAGTTAAATTTTATTATAAAGGACTTTTCTAGATTTTCGGTTTATTATTAAAGATTATTAATAACTAAAGATTATAATTTATTACCGACTTTATAAATAAAATATTAAAGATTACTAGCGTAAAGTAAAAATTATTAAACTTTAAGTATTTATAAATTACCGGTTAAATTAAAATTATAAATTAATATTTCGATTAACGATTATAACCGTTTATTAATTATAATTAAAATAATTAATTAATAACTTTATTTACTATAAATATAGTATAAAACTTTACGCTGTAAAATAATACTAGTTTAAAGCTTTATAAAATTATTATAGGTTTTTTTATATTAGTTTATTAAAATTAGTCCCGGAGAATTAATTTAATAAAGGAAATAATTATATATAAAAGGTTAAATCGGGAAGACGTTTAGGAATATTTCTTACGTTTAAAAGTATATATTAATTCGGTATAAAAAAGTATTATAAAGACTTAAAAAAAATAGGCCTAATAAATAAATAAATACCGTCGGAAGTTTAATTTTAAATTAAGGGATTATATTTATATTATTAAGAAGGCTTAATTTATTAATAGACTTAATAATAAATTAAATTACTTACTTATATATTAATATTATAAGATTAAAAAAATAGTAAGATATTTATATTAATTAAAGTTCCCCGATAGTTAATAGGCTACTTATATATTTTATATAAATCGTTTATATAAATATTTAAATAATCTAATACTTAATTAAAAAAATAAAAACTTAGGGCCTAAAGAAGTAAGAGGTAAAGAGAAATAAAAGGTTAATAAAATATTAACTTTATAAAAGTATTATAGTAGGCTTTAGTATTAAATATAATAAAGGAATTAAGACTTAAATTTAATGTAATATAATATCGGTAAGTTTAAGAATATTACGGCGAAGTTAAAAGAATATTACGATTAATACTTAAAAAAAGTAGGTTTACTGTTAAGGTTAGATATATAGGAAAAGGTAGTATTAAAGGATAGGTTAAATAAAGATTACGAAATAAATAACGTGTTTATAGAGAGGAAGTCGAGTTTACGAAGGTTACGGCGGAAAAAAGGGTAAAAAGATAAGTAATAAGTAAGAATTTAAAAGGTATTATTAATATAATCTATAGGTAGTATAGTATAACGGTTAAGAGATTAATACTTTCCGAAACTATTGTAGTTAACTGCCTTAAGGGTAATTACCTTCTATTTAAAAAGTAAATAACGTAGAGACCGTGAAAAACGGTATAAGTTCGAACCGTCGACGGAGTAAAGTTTTTTTTCTTTTTATTAAGCTTTGCGGTTGAAGCTCTTTTATTAGGGGGGGTAATATTACGGCGCTAGCTGGTTCTATACTAGCTGGCTAGTTCTATACTGCCACGCCCCACCGCCTACTTAATATAGTAAGTGGGGGTTGCTCTTTAGTAGTAGTTATTTTAGTTATATACGCTATAGGGCTACAATCTTTTACTTCTTTTATTCTTTAAATTAAAATCCTATAAATCAGCCTACACTTACTCGAGCCTTTACCTTACATACGACGTTGCCCTCACATCCGTCGAGGGGGGGGAGATGTGACGGCACTGGCAGTGCCTCACCATATATATACCACTAGAGCGAGTACTGCAGGCAAGCAGTACTCACTTATAGCTTTTGATAGCAATCACAGTGGGTTTGGTGTAGTGGTCCTGCCGGCCGTGACATTTGAGTACTGCTTTACGGGGGCGTGGGTTCGAGCCACGCTCTTGGAAATTGAGCCCTACCTCTGCACCCCTGAAAGTGCAAGTAGGTAGATTTCAGTTACCATATATATGCCCTGGTTCTCGACGATAAATGGCACTCGAAGGCCTCGCAGCGGCAGCGGGGGCTTTCGTCGAGGGGGGGGAGATGTGACGGCACTGGCAGTGCCTCACCATATATATACCACTAGAGCGAGTACTGCAGGCAAGCAGTACTCACTTGTAGCTTTTGATAGCAATCACAGTGGGTTTAGTGTAGTGGTCCTGCCGGCCGTGACAATAAAGTAATTAATTACTTAATTAAATAACTATACTTAATAATAAAGTCGTAATTACTATTTATTACCGATTTACAAAGTCTAAATATTATAAATAATAAAGGTATAATAAAAGGTAATAAATTAAATAAAAAGGCAGGGATTTCCCAATAATATAAAAAAAGCCCTTTTACAAAGTACTCCCTAACCTATACATAGGACCTACTTACAGGATTTACAAGGTAGGGCCCAGGTAAGTAAGGCACAAGGCAGGGTCCCTTATCTAATCTCCCTTATTTAATCTCCTTATCTAATCTAACAATTAATTATTCCTAAATTCCGGCACTATAAATTAATAAATATTATAAAGTAATAAAAATAATAGTAATATTATAAAATAAAAAAATATAGAAGATTATAAAGTTTAAGTTAAAAAATAAATACTTAATAGCCTTAAGTAAAGCGTTAATTAAGGGGTATATTAAATTAATTAAAGGGACTTGCTATTAGGAAATTAATACTTTAATAGTAAGACTTAAGCCACTAAGTTCGGCTTTAACTAACTACCCGGTTCTCTCCCTCGTATAACATTAGAATTAAGCACTTTTTGACCTTTATATTGGATTTGATATAGGGTTCGGTATAGAAAAAGACAAATACGGTATTTCAAGGCCTCGGCCGGTCTTTTACATACACCGTCAAGCCTAGACGGTAAATACAGTGCTAAGCTAGCGGTTAGGTAAAAAGCACGGCCCTATGTTAATACCTTTCCAGAAGAAGCAGTACTTATACGTGCTAAAGCCCCATATTTCTTTCCCAATCAGGCTAGCTGTCAAGACGGAAAAGACGGTATTCAAGACCCCAAATACAGATACAGGATTTTCCCAGATTTTACGTATATACCGAACCCTACCCCCTAAGCTTTTGCAACGGTTAGTGGCCGATGAGCGCTAACCATTCAAGGATGGTGTTCTCGGTACCTGGAATCTGAAGCTGGTTTTCCGTCTTGGCGTGATCATGGATCGGTGTGTGGGACTGGGTGGCGGTCGAGGGTTGGACAGGAGGACAGTGAGGTCCTGGGTAAGGTAATGAGTGTCATCATATATACTCTAGAGACATCTTCAAAGTTAAATAGTACATAAATCTGGACCTAGGCGAACTTCTGTCAATGGAGATCCAGACCGGGGTGTGAGATGTATATGTGCCGTGCAGGGGTCAGGGGGGAGGGGAGGGGCAATATAACCTCAACCTATCAACCCACCCACCGCTTGCTCACAATCAACTTTTTTTTTCCACGGGCCTCTTGGTTTCACCTCTTGCCATCGTACTCGTACCCGCCTACTGAAGAATTGCAACCACACAACCTGACCGCACAAACCAGCGAGAAATGAGAGAAAGGGAAAAGGGCAAATGCAGATCCTCGGCACCGGGCAGCCAAGTTCCCGGCCAAGGGGGGTTTATGAAAGTCTGCACAACTTTGCGTGGACTACAAAATGCGACCTTGTGTCCGGTTCCGAGAAAGTGGAAGTTCTGGGACTTTGTTGTTTCTGTGAAGCATTTTTTTTGCCAACTTTTTCTTGTTTGAGAGGATTTGCTTGGAAGAAAGAGGGCCCGAGTCAGGTTCGCCACGTCCCGTGTCCACGTTTCGCAGTTTGGAGTGACAGTGGAACGCGTGGGATTTTGCACTCGACGGGTGAATATCTTCATCTTTGACGCGTTGTCGATCTTGAACCCTCATATCACCACCAACCAGGCGAACATCACCATCACCAACCTACCTTACTGTCAACACCACCAACCATACACCATGGCCCTCCTATCCCTAGGAGTAGGGCCCTCCCTCCTCCTCCTTTTCGGAGGCGTAAGTCCTCACCCTTTCGAATCCAACAACCGCACTCACTAACCCCCCCTACCAGTTCGCCCTCTACGTCTTCAGCACCATCTTCTACAACCTCTTCCTCCATCCCCTCCGCAAGTACCCCGGCCCCCTCCTCATGCGCGCCACCCGCCTAGGCCACATCCGCCTCCTCTGCCGCGGCACCCTCCCCTTTGACCTCCTCCCCCTGCACCGCAAGTACGGCCCCGTGGTCCGCATCGGCCCCAACGAGCTCGCCTTCTCCAACCCCCAAGCCTGGAAGGACATCATGGGCCACCGCACCGACAAGTCGGAGGAATTCGAAAAGTATCTCGGCTTCTACCGCCCCGTCGACGACCTGCCCGTCGACATCGTCAACGCCAAGCGGGAGGAGCACGGGCTCCTCCGCCGGACCATGGCGCACGGGTTTTCCGACCGCAGCATGAGGGAGCAGCAACCGCTAATCAAGCAGTACGTTGATTTGCTGATGGCAAAGCTCCGGCAGGCCGAGGGAAAAAAGGTGGATCTGGCCGCGTGGTACAATTATACCACTTTTGATGTGATTGGCGACTTGGCGTTTGGGGAGAGTTTCGGGTGTTTGGAGGGCGGGGAGTATCATCCGTGGGTGAAGGCGATTTTTGAGCTGGCGAGGGTGGGGGTTGTTTTTCAGAGTTTGGTTCACTTCCCGTTGATCTTCAAGGCTTTGCTGGCGGTGATCCCGAAGAGCTTGATGGAGGAGAGGGAGAAGCACTATCAGATGACGCTGGTGAAGCTGAAGAAGAGGATGGAGGGGGGGAAGGACAGGAGTGATTTGATTGAGGGGTTGTTGAAGAAGGCGGATGAGTGGGTGAGTTTTGGCTGTTTCACTACCTATGGCTTGAAAGGGACGGTGAGCTGATATCCCTTTGAAAACAGGGCCTTACTCTTCAGAAACTGCAAGCCAACAGCGCGATTCTCATTATTGGTGGCTCCGAGACAACGGCCACGCTGCTTTCTGGGGTTACCTTCTTGCTCATGACCAACCCGGACGCTCTCAAGAAACTGACGGCCGAGGTCAGAGGTGCTTTCAGGTCCGAGGATGAGATTGACTTTATGAGTGTCAGCAACCTCCCCTATTTGCTTGCTTGCCTCGATGAGGCGCTCAGGATGTATCCTCCTGTTCCGACAGGCTTGCCCAGAGTTGTTCCCCCACCAGGAGCTAGCATCGCTGGACATTATGTCCCCGGTGGTGTAAGTCATCCCTTTGCAATTTCTGACGTGAAAGAAGCTGACGACCATGACCGAGCAGACCGTCGTAGCCGTCCATCAGTGGGCCATGTATCACAACGAGGAGAACTTTAAGAAGCCGTTTGAATTCCACCCAGAGAGGTGGCTCGGCGACCCCGAATTTGCAAGCGACCGCAAGGATGCTTTCCAGCCTTTCCACCTTGGACCCCGGAACTGCTTGGGCAGAAATCTGGCCTATATCGAGATGCGCCTCATTCTTGCCCGTGTGCTCTGGAATTTCGACCTGAGAATGGACGAGGACAGCGCTGATTGGATGAGCAAGCAGCGGATCTACAACCTGTGGGAGAAGGGGAGTCTGAATGCCTACCTGACACCTGTGCAGAGGTAGAGAGTAACGTTTTGGGTTTATGTGAGCTGAATAGAGTGTAAGAATGATGGAAGTATGGTATTTCCTACGAGCTGTATCTACGCATAGCTAGTTACTAAGTCGGTTGTAATATGTATATGTATACTTACCTAAGGTGACACATCAGCGAGGGTGCACAGCATGGTTATGTTGCATGGGTGATCCACATGATGGTTTGATGCTGTCAGTGATAATTCACATGACTTGAGCAGTCTTTTCAAAAGCATCCGAACTGTCAGTGGTCCGTTGTTTTTGTTAAAAGTGCTCGTAGTGTGCATCAGAATGAAGTGCTACTGCACTGGTTGCTCAGGAACTGTTTGTTGACGGTGTGGAGGATGATTGCCAAGACTGAGCTACCGTTGAACACTCCGTTTTGATCGTGGCTTCGGTTGTGGGCCCAACAAGGCTGCTGGCGTCTCGGTCCGGTCGATTGACAAAGAATCGGGCAGCAGGTGACATGGGGGGGTTGTGGCCGTTTGATTGGCCTGGGATTGCTCCGCAGTCCAGCCGATCTGGACAGACGGCTAAAGTCGAGGTTAAAAAAGTGACATCTCACGTCGTTCAGTTCTTGGTGCTCGTCTTGTTGGTGCTGATATCTTCTGGGAGCATGTGGTCCGCGCGCCGTTGAGCCAGGCTGACGGCAGGACAGGAGCGGGTCCTGCTGAGGTGGTGAACGAGAAGAGCAAAGAACATTCCGCCAGAGTCGTCTTGTTGCTGTCAGGCCTCCAGCGGTTCAGCATCACAGTGTGAGCCAAGCGGGTCGCGGCTGGAAAGAAGGTCCGAAATCACGATCTGGGCAGCGAGAGCAGCATGAGCAGAAAACATCTCAAAACTTGAGATTTCGGTTCGGTGCGCTCTGCATGCCACCGCCGTGCATCGTCGTATGGTGCGCTATTTGAATCCCTGTCGTGGCTGGTTGGATGAGTGCAAAATGGCGATTCCAGCGTCGCAGCTTGCCCAAGATATCAGGATTCGGGAGACAATTATAGAGAATTGTGCTTTCCCTCGTTGATGAAGGAGGCTCGTCTGGTCGATAACAGTGACATGGTGATGGGACATGGTGGAGACTTGCCGGGATTTTATCGTGGCGTTTCTGGCGTTTTAGCTGACGCGACAGGGGTTGGCATCTGTCCCGCACTCGGCATCCTTGATCCCGCCCAAAAAATTACGTCGACGGCTTCAGGTTCAAGGTGCTGGGACTCTGGGAGAGGTTTCTTTCAAATAACAGTCAGCGTCCTCATATATGTCGCTCAACGTCTTTCATAGCTCATTTGCCATACCTTATATAAAGCAAAGCTCATCGCCCATCTCTAGAGTTGGCCGTTGGACAACTTGATAAATCCCATCTTGACAAACGACTCCCAAACTGTTTGTTACCCCGCCCTTGGCTCTCACTGCACCTGCCCCGCAATTGAAGCACCGCAGCAGCTCGAACGGTTTCCAAGCTTTCATTTGCAGGTGCGCCAGTCGACAACGTCACCAGAGGCACAGTCGATCCACAAACATTCCAGAACCTAGCAACAAAAGATAGCCGTTGCTCTTTATCATCACTTTCTGGACCGAATTCCTATACAAAACCTCTAACCCACACTCGGAACACTGTCGCACTGGCAGGATCTCAGCTTGTAGCATATCCCAGAGCGCTATACCGCAGGCGCTCCCCTTGCCATTCCTCACAATCCGCCTTGTTAACCCCCCACTCGCTATCACCACAATGCCCGGCCTCGTTGACGAAAGCGGCTCGTCCGGTCGCCTCCTCCTAATCTCGAATCGCCTGCCCATCACCATCAAGCGAACAGACGATGGCCAATACAGCTTTTCCATGTCCTCGGGTGGTCTTGTCACCGGTCTCAGTGGCTTGTCCAAGGCCACCAGCTTCCAGTGGTATGGCTGGCCCGGCTTGGAGGTGCCCGAGGCGGAAATCGGCCCCATGAGAGAACAGCTCAAGGAAAAATACAATGCGTTTCCTGTCTTTGTCGACGATGAGCTGGCTGATCGTCATTACAACGGCTTTGCGAGTGAGTAACCTCTCGACCGCTCCAAAGATAACTTGCTAACTCAACCGTCTCCAGACTCGATCCTGTGGCCACTGTTCCACTACCACCCCGGCGAGATCACATTCGACGAGTCCGCGTGGTCCGCCTACCGCGAAGTCAACAGACTGTTTGCCAAGGAGGTGGTGAAGGACGTGCAAGACGGCGACTTGGTCTGGGTTCACGACTACCATCTCATGCTGCTGCCACAAATGCTGCGCGAGGAGATTGGAGACTCCAAGAAGAACGTCAAGATTGGCTTCTTCCTGCACACTCCCTTCCCCAGCAGTGAGATCTATCGCATTCTCCCGGTCAGAGAGCAACTGTTACTCGGGATCTTGGAGTGCGATTTGATCGGCTTCCACACATACGACTATGCCAGACATTTCCTGAGCAGCTGCTCGAGGATATTGTGAGTGTGCCCGCTGCTGTCTCTCCAACTCGTCATGCTAACCTGGCCTCAGGTCTACTCCAACAACACCTAATGGGGTTGATTGGAATGGCAGGTTTGTAACGGTCGGCGCGTTCCCGATCGGCATTGACCCTGAAAAGTTTGTGGAAGGCTTGAAGAAGCCGAGTGTTCAAGCGCGTATCGCCGCCTTGAAACGCAAGTTTGAGGGCGTCAAGCTCATCGTCGGTGTGGACCGCCTTGATTACATCAAGGGCGTCCCCCAAAAGCTTCACGCGCTCGAGGTGTTCCTCACGGAACATCCCGAGTGGATCGGCAAGATTGTGCTCGTACAGGTGGCGGTGCCAAGTCGTCAAGATGTGGAGGAATACCAGAACTTGCGAGCCGTTGTTAATGAGCTTGTGGGCCGCATCAACGGAAGGTTTGGCACGATTGAGTTCATGCCCATCCACTTCCTCCACCAGTCCGTCTCGTTCGACGAACTCACGGCGCTCTATGCCGTCAGCGATGTCTGCCTGGTCAGCTCTACGCGCGACGGTATGAACCTGGTATCATACGAGTACATTGCCACCCAGAGAGAGCGTCACGGAGTCATGATTCTGTCCGAATTTACTGGAGCGGCTCAGAGTCTTAATGGAAGTCTGATTGTCAACCCCTGGAACACGGAAGAGCTGGCCAACGCAATCCACGACGCCGTCACCATGAGCCCCGAACAGCGCGAGGCTAACTACCGCAAGCTGGAGCGATATGTGTTCAAGTACACTAGCGCTTGGTGGGGCCAGAGCTTCGTGACAGAGTTGACTAGGATTCCAACTATCGAGGAGCAACAGGCCGAGCACTCCACCAGACGTGCCATTAAGAGCGCCGCTGAGGGTGTTGCCGAAGTTGCCAACAAGGGTGCCGAGGTGGTGCACGATGCTGTGTGTGCTGTAACGGGCGACGAGGAGCCCGAACAGCAGCAGCAGCAGTGATTGGTGTAGACGGAGGTAGGGTTCAAAAGTTGGGTTTGCGTTTTATTTCGGGTTAACAAATAACAAGGGTCTCGTCGTTGAGCATTTGGCGTTGCAGTATGGTTTTGATGGGAAGAAGGGGGGGTTTATGAGGTATATGCCAAGCAGACATGAGCATCAAGATTCTTTGCTCCGTGTCGGTTGTCTTCCTTTTCGTTATTCGATAGACATTTTGCATGGAGCTAGGCGTTGATAGTAGTCTGAAGTTTACACAGACAAGAATTGACAAGCTCCAATATTGTACACCTTTTTCGTGAGTGATATCAGTAAGGTTTAAGATGTGAAGATCTCAACTAAAATCACCAAGCAAGTAGTCATCATGGTTACCAGAGCCAGGTACCTAGGTAGTTGGGCTCAGTCGAGCTGACTGGCAATCTTGGCACCAAACCCAAATCAACCGACGAACCCAAGCATGCTTCAAGGGGGCAGGCCCACTGGTCTCATCAGCTTGACCAATCAGCAGTCTTGATGCTTCCCAAAGGGGCATTGCGCCTCTCCGTGGGATATCAAGCTGTAACAAAATGCCATGCTGAAGCCTCTAGTGTTGTGGTGGAATGGACATTTGTTTTTTTTCAGACGGCCGTGAAAGGGGATATACTTAGGTAGGTGTGAAGAAGTGGGGTCAAGGCTTGGCAGCCTTAGCCACCATAAGCTCACTAGAGCAGGGTGGCCTTCGGGTATTCGGGATAGCTTTATACGGAGGATTTGGCTTACAGAGGATTATTTGGATTCCGCGCGACTTTCTGGTTATTATAAAGGCTTATTAAGCCTAATAAAGCTTATAGAAGTATTTAAAAGGGTATAGAAAGCTTAGGAAGAAAGAAAGCTTTTTAATGGTACTTATGGTCTATATAAACTATTTTTCCTACGCTTTTTAAATTAGACTTTTACTTTTTAGACTTTAATTAATACTTTAATATAATTAAGTTTTTTAAGTTTATAATTATAAACTTAGTATTTTTATTAAACCTAATTAATATTATTTAATTATTTTTTTATTTACTTCTTTAAGCCTATTAATTATTATAATTATTATTAATATTAAAGAGATTATATTTTAAATAATTAAAGATTAATATTTATAGTTTATTATATTTTATTTTTATATTAAAACCTTTAGGGTTTAAGAGTTTATTAATTTTAACGTTTCCAATATACCTTTTAATTTAACTTTTATAAATATAAATAATCTATTTCCCTTTAATATTTATAATAAGAATTATATCGAGGTTATTAAATAATTCTATATTTATATTAATTAAAATTTTTATATAACTTACGTTACGGTTAACTATAAAAATACCCCGATTATTTCTTTATTTTTTTCAAACTTAACAATCCTTTTTTATAAGCTTTTTTAAATTAACTTTATTAATATTTCTATAGGACCTATTAAAAAGGGTATTTTTAAAGAGTAATTATTAAAGGAAAAATCTAAAAAAATATAAAATCCTTTAATTACTTTTATTTAAATTTTTCTTAAATAAAATCTCGATAAAGCTAAAGTATCGATACTTAAAGGCCTTATTTATTTAATTCTTTAAAAAGATATTTACTATTTAAAGAAATTCTTTACTTTAATATTAATTAATTATTATATTATACTTTATAAAAACTATAATATTTTATTTAAAAAAATTTATTAAAGTAATATTAATTTAAAAAAGTAATATTTTATTTAAATAAATATTTTTAATAATATAAAACGTTACTTTTTCTTTAAAGTATAAAGGACTTTAACTTTAATAAACTTTTTTAATATAGTCAATATTAAATTCGCTCCTAAATAAACTTAACGTTAATATTTAACTCTATAAAAGTAAGAAATATATAACCTTCTTACTTAATTATTATATTAAATTAATAGATTTTTTTATAAATATATTTAAAAAGAGTTTAATTAAATAAAGCTTAAAGGTATTTAAACTTTTATTACTTTAAACATAATTTAAAAAAGTAACTTTAATAATAATTAATAAACCGGTATTTAACGTATTATTTATAATTACCTTTATAATATTAAATATTAAATTTATTTTAATTATTTTTAACTTCCTTTAATTTATAAATATTTAAAGTATACTTTTACCGGTATTTATATTAAAGGATTTAAAACCTTAAACCTTATTTAAAGCGTTTATAATTTTATTAAAAATAAACTATTTATAATTAAAAAATAAAAGACCTTAAAGAAGTAAAATTCCGTTAAATAATAAATCTTTTAAAATTAATCCTTTACTTTTAAACTTATAAAAGTATTAACCGCCGTTATAATTAATAAAAAATCCTTTCTTTTTATAAAGGACAAGTATTATAATTTAAATATTAATTTCTCAGTTAATATTATAAAACGCTACTTACTAATAAATTTAACGGTATATAATAATTACTTTAATATATATATTATTAACTTCCGAAAGCTTCTGGTCTTTAAAACTTATAAACCTTACTTTAAAAAGCATTAAATTAAAGCCAAAACGACTTCTTTTTTTATTACTAGTTTAAATAAGTATATATTTAAAAATATATTTATTAAAGAATACAGTTTTATCGATTTAATTTTAAAGAAAATTTTTATTATTAAAGGCTTTTATATTAATATTATTTCGGAATAATATTTAAAGGAGTATAGTATATAATATTACGGCGTAAATATTTCTTTATACTATAATACCTAACTCTATAACTTTTTTAAAGTTAAATAGTTTAAGGTTTATTACTCTTTAGTCTTTTTTAAATACTATATTACTTTACTTACTTTTATTTAAGAAAATTATTTTTAGATTTATATAAGTACTATAAGTATTATTTATTAATTAATCTTTTTAAATACGGTTATTAAATTAATAAAACGTTACTTATATTAACCTTTTAAAGATCTCCTATAAATATAGAAAGACTCTAAAACCCTTTAGTATATTTATATTAATTACCTCGGAGTAAATACCTTTAATTACTTAATAAAAAGATCTTAAAATATTAAAATTAATAGTATTTAAAGGATTAAATATAAATATTATATAAAAGCGTATATTTTATAAATAATTTTACGAAAGACCTTTTTAAACCGTTCTTTAAAATTATTTTAAAAGGTATTTTAGGACCTTTTTTACTTTAAAGAAACTTACAATAGTTTATAGTAGGCTTTTATTATAGTAAATAAATATAACAGTAAAACCTAAGTATTCCTTTTTACTTATAAAACTTAAGTTAAGATTTTTAATACTTTTAAAAACTTCGTTAATTAAATCAAACGGTAATTTAATATTTATATATATATCTTATACTTCGATAATAAACTTAATATATTTTTAATTTTAAAAAAGACTGATTTTTAATATTAAATAATCGATAACGGTATTAAAATCGAAACTTTATTTTTTAATTAGAAAAAACCGAATAAGATAATTAAAAAAGTAAAAAAGGAGTTTATAATAAAGGGAATTATAATAAAGACGATAGTTAATCTTTTATTAAGTTTTTAATCGAAGATCTTTTAAACGGCTTTTTACTTTTACGTTAAATTATTAAAGGCGTTATATAATTATTATATTTTAAATAAACTATTTCTTTTTTAATTTTAAAATTAAATAAAGTAATAGAAACCTACCTTTATTTAAAGGCTTACGAAAAATCTTAAACTTAATTAAAGCGGAATTTATATATATAGTTATTACGTATATTTTTTAAATAAAAATCGTAAAAAGAACCTTTATTAAAAAGGTTTTAAAGAGTTTCTAAAAGTATATATTAATTACTTTATAGAATATAAAGCGATAAACGTTTATTATATTTAAATCTTTACTTTTAAACGTATTTTTACGATTTATAATATTACTTTTAATAAAATAACCTTCTTTAATTTTAAGTTTAAATAAGTAAAAATACTTTTAATTATAATTATAGAGGAAATTATTAAGTTTATAAATATACCGATTATAGATTTTAATATATTTTTAATATTTAATAAAGTAATTAAAGCAAGGGAAATTAATCGAGAAGCTTTATTAAGATTATTAATTATTAATAATAAAGAAAAAAACTTAAAGGAGTTTAATTTATTAATTATTAATTAGGATTTAAAGGGGGAGGATTAATTAAGTTTAATTAAATAATATAAAACGGATTTTAAATTAATTAAAGTAATTTAAGGGTTTATAAAAGCTAACGACGAAAATTAATAAAATACCTTATTAATTTTTAAAGTAATTCTAGCTTTAAATAACGTAGTATTTTTAGATTTAAACGATAATACTGTATTTTTAGGAGTATTGTAATAATAATTGAATATCGATTTATATAATAATTTTAATTCCGAAAGTATTAAAACGATTATTAAAGTTATAAGCGATAAGGAAAAGTTTATTTTTTATTATATTATTAATAAAGACTTTTTTTTAAAAGTAAGAGAGGAAGGTTTATTTACTTTAGAAATAAAACCAGGTATATATAAGTATTTAATTAAAGGATTAATTAAAGAACCGGTAATTTAATTAATAATTACCGACCTATTACTTAAAGGTTTAAATTTATACCTTTTATTATAATAATAAAACGTAAAGGAATACCGTAAGCTTTAATAATTAAGATTTTCCTAATTTATATTAAAGTTATTTAAAGAATTAAGATATAACGTTTAAATAAGTAATATATATAAGTTTAAGCTTTAATCTTAAGTAAAGGAAGTTTAAATTTAAAAGATAGAAGTAGCGAATTTTATAGTATTTAACGTAAAAGTAAAAACCTAACGCTTTTAATAGGTTTTTTTTAATATTTATAACTTTTAATATTATTAAATACTTAATTACCTACTCTAATATTACATTTTTTATTTAATCTTTATATTAATAATTTAAATAAACGTTATTTAATAAATAAAAGTAATATTTATAGGTCGAATTTATTAAGATTAATTTATTAAACCTTTATTTATTAATTAAAAGGAGCTTAAAAAATACTCTTTCGGCATTTAATTTAAAAAAGTAATAATTAATAAATATCATAATATAATTAATCGGAAGATTTAAAAGAAACTTATTAAAAGTACTATAATGTTAAAATTATTACCTTTTAAATAAATTTTTACTTATAAATTTAACGAAAATAACTTCCTTTATAAATATAAAGTTTATATTTATATTTACGGTAATTTTTAAAGCTTCTATTATATCGGTTTAACTTACGTAATTACGTTAATTATTTATATTTTTAAAACCTTTATAATATTTATAATTATATATAATTTAAAATATAAATAATTTAACGTTATTTAGGTTTTTTTTAATACTTTATAGGAAAGTTAAGAAAAGGTATTTTATAAGTTTTTAAAAGGTTTTAAAATTAATAACAATACTATTCTTAAATTTAAAAATATACTATATAACTTATAAGATTTACTATTATTTTAATATTATAAATTTATAAGTATACTTAAAAAACTCAATTTAAACCTTACTCTTAAAGAACTATACTTATTTATAAATCTAATAAAAAAAATCCTATTTATTTTCTATATTAATAATATTTTAATATTTTTCTATAGGAATTATAAAACTAAAAGAAAATAAGTAATTAAAAGTATAAAAAATACTTATATTTTTTATAAATAAAGAAATATCGGTTGGTTTTTAAGTATAAAGGTTATTAAAAATAAAAAAGTAAAAAAGTTATAATTAAACTATAATTAATATATCGAAAAAATTATAATAAAATATAAACTTATTAATAATATTATTATATTATTAATACTATTAAGTTTAAAAAAGTTTTAAAAGTTTATTAGAACCATTATAAAATTTAAAATTAAAGAATTTTAAAAGCTTATAGAATTAATTTTATATATAGTAATTATAATTCGGGCCGATATTATTTATATAGTTTCTATATTCTTTTAATTCTTTATTAATCCCGGACTTAAATAGTTTAAAGGAATAAAGTAAGTTATTAATTACCTTTATTATACTTGATTTTTTATAATAAAGTATAGAGGGGAGGTAAGTATTTAAATACTTTTTATTACTTTAAATACTTTTTTTATAAATAATTTTAAAACTTATCGCTTTGTTTAAAGGTATTTAATAATACTCTTTAGTAAGTTAATTAATTAAAAAGTTATTTATTAAAGTAGTATTATTATTTTTTTTATTAAAGTTAAGTTTTTTACTTTTATTATAATTATTTATAAAACTATAGCTTTTAAATGATTCTTTTATAATATTTATTTTAACTTAAGTAAAGTTTATAAAATCTTTTATAATAATTAATAAATTATTTATTTAATTATTAAAGTAATAGACCGTATTATTATTAAGTTTTACTACGTAAATATCTATAACGTTTAAGCTTATTAAAAGTATTAAAAAGGATCTTTTAAAGTCGTTTACCTTTTAATAGGGGAAATACTAACCGACGGTCTTATAAAGTAGTTTTTATAGTAAAAATTTAAGTATTTTAAAAGGCTTTTAAATTATTAGAATATTTATAATTAGGTTTAAAAGTTTAAAAAAATAATAAAATAATATTTTTAATTTAAAAGGTAAAGCTTTAACGTAATAGCGTAAATAATTAAGCTTTTATAAACCTATAATATAAATGAAAAAAAAAAAAAAATTAATAAATATAATATTATAAGATATACCTTTTATATATAGGTCCTTTAAATTATATTCCGAAAAACCTTTAATCTAATTTTATCCCCTCCTCCTTACCCTTACCCTACTCTTTTCCCTCTATATTATTAAATACTTACTTTTATTTATAAAAATAAAAAATAAAATATTAAAATAATATATTTATTAATTTAAAGATAATAATATACGTTTAAATTTAAAAAGTTTCTTTTAAAGTAATATAAATATTAAGAATTACCTTATATTTTTAAAAAATAATAAAAGAGCCGGAAATACTAATCTTTTTTTTAATAAAAGAAAAAAT
The DNA here is from genome assembly GCA_030512305.1 of Cercophora samala. NCBI lineage: Eukaryota > Fungi > Ascomycota > Sordariomycetes > Sordariales > Lasiosphaeriaceae > Cercophora > Cercophora samala. The sequence goes on along the minus strand of JAULSY010000183.1, from coordinate 28,586 downwards.
ACTATTTTTATATTTCTAAAGAATAATAAAGGCAGCGAAAAGTTTAATTTACCAAATAGCGATTTATATTATATTAATAATATTAATAATTATATAAATAGTTAATACTTTTTTAATTATTACTTTTAAATTATAAATTATAATCCGGAAAGTTTTTAAAAAAACCTTAAAAGTACTTTTAAATACTTTATATTAAAAGGACCTTTAAAATTTAATTAATAAATATTTAAAAGAGTAAAAGGAAAAGGGTAAATTTATTTTCTTTAAATAATTAAATTATTATATATTTTATAAAATATAGTACGGCTTTTTAAAAGGAGGAGGAAGTAAGACGTAAGTATATTTAAATAAATAATATTTATAAATATTTCTTTTTAAATTAAACTTAAATATATATTCTTTATTATTTATATTTATTATAAAAGAAATAACGTAATTAACGTAAAGACTATCGGCGTATAGTATAATAATAAAGTAATAAAGATTTTAAATAAAATTAAAAAGTAGGAAATATTAATAAACGATACTTTAAAGAATAATATATTAAAGGGAAATGTATAATTTATTAAAATATATTATTACCTTGGAAATAAAGACTTTATTTTTACCTTTAAAAAAGGTTTTTTTTTAATTACCGAAAGTGATTTTTTAATTATCGGTATATTTATAAAAAGTAAAGACCGGAATAATGTTAATAAAGGTAAGATTTTAATTATTGGTATATTTTCGAAGAGTAAAAATCGGAATAATACCGGTAAAAGGTAATAATTATTAATTAATAATATATTTATTAAAAGTAAAGGCCGGGAAAAACGGCGTTAAAATAGGTATAAATAAAGAAAAGGTATATTAAAGAATAAGTAAAGGTAACGGAAAACTAAGGAAAGGTTTTTTATTATTTAAAGTAATAGAAATAATAGTAGTAATAATAAAGGCGGTAACGGCGGCGGTATAAATACGGCAGGCTTTTTTTTATATCGCTTTTACGATATACTTTTAAATTTAAGTAATATAGCTTTAAACTAATATAGTAAATTAAATTTCGGTAAGTATATTAATAATAGCGAAGGTCGCGATAATTTTATTAATATTATAGTAAAAGTAAATAAAAATTATTTAATATAGTTAAAAAAGCTTTATTTATTTTTAATAAAGTTATAAATTTAATAAATAAATTACTTAATTAAGCGGTATTTATTAGTTAAGGGGGTATATAAAGAAGTAAGGTTAAGGTTTAATAATTTTAATTATTATAAATTTATTAAAGTAAGGTAGCCTTTAAATATTTAAAATAGTTTTATATAAAGGATTTAACTTATAAAGGATTATTTAAATTTTATATAACTTTTTAATTATTATAAAGGTTTATTAAGCTTAATAAAGTTTATAGGAGTATCTAGAAGGGTATAGAAGGCCTAGGAAGAAAGAGAGCTTTTTGGTGGTACTTATAGTCTATATAAACTACCTTTCCCACGCTCTTTAAATCAGACTTTTACTCTTCAGACTTTAATCAATACTTTAATACAACTAGGTTCTTTAAGTTCACAGTAGGTATTTAAGAGCGAGACTTTCCCAAACACGTTCTTCTTCCTTATCATTGGAACTGTCACCTCAGCCGTTGCAATCTCAGTTCTACCTTACGCATGCTGGACTGAGAAAACAAGTGTCATCTACGGCATGATGGCACTTGCCGGCTTTGGTGTGGGCACAAACACAAACCTCGGCTCTCTGCATGGACTGGCATACTTCCCACACATGACAGCTGCCATCACCTGTATTGTCACGTTTGCTGTTCCCTTTGGAGGGACGGCCGGCTTGACCATCATCTCGACTGTGTTAAACAACAGGAGCGGAATCAATCATGTGGCTAAGCGTTGTTTTGACCAAATTTCTGGGCAATGTGTGGGTCAAAAAGGAGGGAAGCCACGACGGGAGGTGGCTCATGGTCCCTGGTTGTGGAGTCTTGTTCGGGGTCAAAAGCTTGAAAGGGTCAAGATGGCAAGCGCGCATGATGAGTCTGGTCTATATCTGGTTCCATTGACTAAAGAAGATTGCCGAGTGACTGGTGATGGTCAGATAGGAGTGGAAACTAGGCGGCCTTTTGACACGGACACTGTCGGCTTTGGGAGGGTGGAACAGAGGCCTGTGTGACGGGAGTAGTGCTTTTTGACTCAGCGAGGAAGGTATGGACAGACTCAGGAGTATATCTGACTTGCCATGCCAACTACTTCCACCAGACAGATAAGACTACCTACATAAAAGAAAACAACATCCCCTCTTGGCCAGCCACACCAATTCATAGAGAAATAGACGGCAGCCAAGATGTGGATGGAATAGATATATTGCAGTTTGCAAGATAGGCCTTCGGGTTTGCCTCTTCCTTAATTAATGGCTGGCAATCGTACCATGTCCTGCCTGGCCTCCACGTGTTGAGTGGTTTCCAGGCAACCTAACCTGGAAGTTAAGGAAGTCGCTGCTCTCCAACTACAGGACTCCAACTCTGTGCCTACCTTCCCTCACGCTAAGGACTTCACCGTGTACCTACGCGACTTCCCTTCACAAACATTGGTGAAAATTTTCACATTCTAGCACTCGTTGTTTTTGAACTTCCCTTCTGCCTTTCTTCCGCACCAGATACCATCATCACACAGCACTCAGTCACATCGCCCACAACTGTGTGCATGATGGCTGGCTCCAACCCCCCCAATGATGCTGAGGCCACGGCTGGACCCTCCACCCAAAGGATCCAGTTCACCTCCACAGAGAGACCGGTTCGATCGGCCGCTCCTCGTCTCAGCATACCTCTACCTCGTAAGCCCTCTATCCCCCAGGTCATCACTGGAGAGGAAAAGGCCCGTCGTGAGCGCCAGGAAGAAAAGGAGAAAAAGGTCAATGTCGTTGAGCATCTCATGTCGCCTCAAGACGTTGCCTCTCAGTACAAGACCATCATCAATGTCGACAGGCCGTCCGACAGCCTTGGCCTGACCAGCCAGCAGGCTGCTGCTCTTCTTCAAGAGCATGGTCAAAATGTTTTGACGCCTCCCAAGAAGCGGCATCCTTTTCTCAAGTACCTCGACTACTTGACCAGTCTTTTCAACCTTCTCTTGATCCTGGCCGGTGTTTTGGAGTACATCCTGCTCGCCATTGACTTTAAAGCAAACTTCCCCAATGTACGTTACGCTCGGTACTTTGCCTTTTTCTGTCCACTTGCTAACCCCTTTCCAGACTTATCTAGGTGCCATCCTCATCATTGTTGCCAACATCAACGCTTTCATCGAGTTCTACCAGCAAAGCAAGTCTCAGGCTCTACTCGATTCGTTCCTCAACATGATTCCTGCCAAGTGCATGTGTCTACGCGACGGAAAGCTCTCCCAGCTCGACGCATCTGCACTGGTCCCGGGTGATGTGGTTTTTGTTCGGATGGGCGACAAGACTCCGGCCGATATTCTGGTCTTTTCAGCTTCGGATTGCAAAGTCGATAATTCCTCCCTCACAGGTGAATCCGAGCCACAGGATCGAACGACGGAAAATGACATGCAAAATCCACTGGAAGCATACAATTTGATGTTCAACAGCACGCTGTGCGTTTCAGGCGAGGCGTTCGGCATCGTCATTCGTACCGGAGACAACACTGTTTTGGGCCAAATTGCCAGCCTCACGGCTGGTGAAGCAAAGGTCACCTCTCCACTCACTGTTGAGATCGGCAACTTCGTCAAGATCATCGCCACGATAGCCATCTTCACAGCTCTAATCTTCTTTGGTGTTTCCTTCCCGGTCAACAACAACAATGTGTCTTTGGCCTTGAACTTTGCCATTGGAGTGTTTGTTGCGTGGGTTCCCGAGGGTCTGCCAGCCACCGTCACCATCCTGTTGACCATTGCTGCCAAGCGTATGGCCAGCCAGAATGTTCTGGTCAAGGATCTCCAAGGTGTTGAGACTCTTGGAGCCATTACCTTATTGGCTACAGACAAGACTGGCACGCTGACCCGAAACCAAATGACGGTCGCCAATATTTGGACTTGCGGAGCAATGTACGAGGCAGCTCGTGGTGCCCTCGTAGACCGGCGGATTGCTACCCCGGATTCGCCCGGAGTTTTGGAGATCCTTCACATTTCATCGCTGTGTACCCGAGCCAAGTTTGACAGAACAGACGTTCCAATCTACCAGCGCGAAATCCTGGGTGACGCCACAGAGTCCGGGCTGATTCGATACGCCAGTGACCAGCTTTTGGGGTTTGACAGCTTGGCCGAGCAATACCCAAAGGTGTTCGAGATACCGTTCAGTTCCGAGACAAAATGGCACATGAGCATCCACAAAAAGGCTCACAGCAATGGTCCACTGACTCTTTATATCAAGGGAGCACCCGAACGGGTCTGGCGTCTTTGTAACCGCCTTCTTCTTCGAGCGGATGGCAGCAATGCTCTGCTGACTGACGATCACAAAGGGGCCTATGATGACATTTATGAGGACATGGCTGGTCGTGGCCACCGTGTCCTGGGCTTTGCAATGCTTGAGCTCCCTGGCGATCAATTTCCTGAAGACTTTGTCTTTGACAGGAAGGCCAAAAACTATCCTCTTGGTGACTTTGTGTTTGTTGGTTTGGCGTCCCTCCAAGATCCCCCCAAGCATGGAGTCCGAGAAGCTATCGGCAGTTGCCGCGCCGCCGGCGTCAAGGTCATGATGGTTACAGGTGACCATCCCCTCACTGCGGAAGCGATTGCACGAAAGATCAACCTCATGCTCGGCGAGACCCGTGAGAAGGTGGCCAAACGAACCGAGCGAGCCGTTGATCAGGTACAGGAACACGAGTACAATGCCATCGTTATTCACGGCGAGCAAATCGACGGACTTTCAGACCAGCAGTGGAACGACATTTTCTGGAAGGACGAGATCATTTTTGCACGCACCAGCCCGAAGCACAAGCTGGAGATTGTTCGCCGCGCTCAGGAAATGGGACACATTGTTGGCGTCACTGGCGACGGTGTCAATGATTCACCTGCTCTGAAGAAGGCCGACCTGGGGATTGCAATGAACAAATCTGGCTCCGATGTCTCAAAGGAAGCGGCTTCCATGATTCTTTTGGATGACAACTTTGCCAGCACTGTCCGCGGTATTCAGGAAGGCCGACTCATCTTCATCAATCTGAAGAAGTCGATCAAGTACACCATCAGCCATTCCATGCCGGAAGTTATTCCCAACCTGCTCTACGTTATCGTCCCCATCCCGCTCCCTCTTACGGCCATTCTGATTCTTGTCATTGACTTGGGGTTTGAGCTTATTGCAGCTCTCTCCTTTGCCTGGGTATGTTAGCAGAAGTTTGTGCTACTTTTGGCACTATTCACTAACTTTGCTATTATCAGGATCCTCCCGAGACGAGTGAAGGCTTGATGAAGTTACCTCCTCGCAAGCCCGTCACCCCAGAGTCCGCTGAAAGATTTCGGCGTCGCGAGATTCGTCGCACCGGGGGTCACTGGGACCAGGAGGCCAACGTGGTCATACTCCCTCCCGAAAACCGCGGCAAGTTCAAGATTCTGCTGCACAACATCCGTCAGCTCTTCAGCAAGCAGTACTGGGCGGACAAGTTTGAGGATAGCGACGCCGAAGTCCTAGTCGACGGGCCCCTCTTGTCCTGGGCGTATCTTGAGATTGGAATCATCGAGGCCATTGGCGCCATGTTCTCGTTCTTCTTCGTTCTTCACATGCGCGGCATCTCGATGCATGATGCATATCTCATGCAGAAGGGCGCTGGACCTCCGACAAACTACTGGACCAAGGACGCCGAGCGGTACAAGGAATTCGATGGCCCAACCCAGTATGACATCCTGGCCGAAGCGCAGTCGATGTATTACTGGGCTATCATGACGATGCAAATGTTCAACCTTTTTGCGTGCAAGACTCGCCATACTCTGCCCTTTGGCCGGTACATGTTTGCAAACCGCGTCACCTTTTATTGCATTCTCGCCGGCGCCGCGCTTGCAGCCTTTGTCATCTACACCCCGGGTGTCGAGATTGTCTTTGGAACCACTCGGAACTTGCTGCCACTCTATTGGCTTATTCCCATGGGCTTTGGTTGCTTGTTGATCGCCTACGCTGCCGCCCGTATGCTGATCACACGCCACACCAATCCAACCAGGTGGAATCCAGAGATTGCCGGTTTGCAGATGCACCCAACCATGTGGTCACAGAGATCCGGAAGTAGAGGTGGTAGCAGACGTGGAAGCAGGGGCGCTGAGTGACGGGAGGTATGCACTTTAAGATGGTATGGGTGGAAAACTGAGAAAAGGCAAATTGTAGAGGTTTAAAGGGGTCTCTGAAGTGTTAGATACTTGTAGAAGTTGTCAGATATTGTATAGGCCTTGCAAGATAGCTAAGCAGCGAAGGAAAGGTTTTGAAAGCGCAGAATGGAATATCCTTTAGACCTACGCCCATTTATTTGAGAGACAGGCTCGCCGTACTATGTACTTTGTCAATCCGTACTATGTGTTATAGGGACCTTCTTCAGATACTCTTTGAAGAAGGCCTTGCCCGGCGGGTATCCCGGGTTGCCGAAGAGCCCAAGTTCGAGCTCACCATCGGCACACGTTCGGTTACGACTCGGACTTGTCAAAGGCCCAACACAGCGTCTTGAGAATTCGGGACTTTGCCCGGGCAGTCCCTACTTGGCGGTGTCTCTAACTCACAGGTGCTCAAAAGGTCAGGAGATGTGGGTACATCGCTTGAAGCCATCGTAATGGAACGCTTGCCTAACATTAGTACACAGATGCGAATTGTCCTCATCGCTCACAGCTAATCAAATCTGAAGGATTGCCAAATGAGAGGGCTCAACATCTCCCAGCAGATCACCGATATTTTTGTAAATTTACAAGCAGGTCAGATCCATGTTACATAACACTCCTTGATAGCTTCAAGACTGCCATGGAGCTAAGGTAGTTGACAAAGTCTGTTTGTGGCCAGCCTCATCCCCCTCATCGTTGCCACGCTAATTTCGACCACAGATAATCTCCGACGAAGTGCACAAACGAAGGCGATTGCTAGAGCTCTTGATGTCGCACAACATCCTGAAACTAACCTCTTGAGAACTTAGGCAAGATCAATACCATCCGGGAACCTTGTGGTTGACTTGCTAAAAACGTCGGGTTTTGAAAATGGTTGGGCCTGGAAGACGCCCAAAGCCATGAATGACTCTTGGGCTGGAATTCCAGAGATTTGGCCCCCTTGGAGTTGGAGCCATCCAGCAAAGTCCCCTTGGAATCACCCAGGCGCTTTCTCCGGCTCAATGGCCCCCCGGGCTCTGGAAAAGTCAGTGGTTGCCGGACAGGTTGTCAAGTACCTATCTGACAGTACATAGCCTTGACTGTAGCGACTTCTTCTTCTTCTTCTTCTTCAAGAATGATGCCAAAGCGACAATGACCAATCTATTGTTGAGTCCAGCCTGCCAAATGGCCGAAGTGAGTTTGAGAGCTCGCCAAGTGTTTACTCACGATGATCGAAAATGGCGAGGAAGTGAACATGTTTTCGCCCGCTCGCGAGGTGGGAGACGCGAGGGCGATGTCGAGAAGATTGCGACGACGGAAAAGGAGGCGGAGAAGGAGGGGGTTTAAGCATCCACCCAAAGTGTGTGAGGTTCAATGGTTAGGGATGGGGGAAAATGGAACGATACTGATGATTTGTGTGACGATTGGTAAGGTACTTTTTACGGATCAGCATGGACATCATGTGCAGTATTAATCCTGAGGCGTTGCAGCATGGGGAGTATAAGAAGGTTGACTGAGGGGTGGATAGCGTCAACTTCACCAGGGGTAAGCCAAGAAAAGGAACCTATTGAAAGATAAATAAAGTTCATGGATGACAAGTGGTTGGTAAAAGGTGTTTATTTTCGTTTGAGATCATCACAACTCAGAAATCTGTTCGACTACCACCGTGGATTTAGAAAACAAACAGGCTATGGAGTCATCAAAGTGCCGTTTGTTGCCCCGGTTATCAATTCTCCTTACGCACTGTCGAACTCCAAGCTCGTACCAACAAAAACAACCAACACAGCAGCGTAGGCAGCCGTTGCTGCCAGTACATCTTTCCCGGCCAGCCCCTTTGCGAAAATGGCAAGCACTAGAACGAACAATGCTGTTGCAACTGAGACGGTGATCAAGCTCGTATTCCGGTCTGGTTTGAGGACCATCAAGATCATGGGCCCGATGACCGCCACTCCACCGAATATACCCATCCAGAGCCTCTCCCAGAAAGCCTCTTGCTTTTGAGTCATGATTCGGAAATCACGATTTAGTTCGCGAAAACTGCTGTTCACCTGTTTCGGGGTCATTCCCTGTAGCTGCTGGAACGCTCTTGCTCTGGCTTGTCTTCTCTGCAGTTGTTTCGGAGAGCCAAGTGTCGCGAGCACGTTTTCGAAGAATCGATCTGTTTTTGACATTTCGAAGGGGTCGAGAGCTTCCTGAGATAGAATTTCGTAGTTACGGATGGCCTTGGCTGTGGAAGTGCTGGGATTTAGCCATGTAACATGAGGGACCGCCAGAATTATTTGGAATATCTGGAGCGGTATACGTACCATACTTGCTTAAAAGTCTATCCAGCTCCTCGGTATGAGCCGTAGCGTCCGGATGGGGTTCCGGCGTCAGGCCCTGTCTTGTTGCTCCATCTTGAACGCGCATGAGCGGATGGCCTCTCTGGCCCGGCAACTGTGTCTGATCATCAGGTTCAGACGATGGACGATGGCCTAAAGTTGCAGTATTGTTGTCTTGCATCCGAGAAACGATTTCTCCGATCTCCTTCTGGATGCTCTCAATTCTTTGTTGCTGCAGCGGTAGAAAACTCATGACCAGGAAACGGTCAGTTGCCTCGCTCAAGGGGGTCAGCGCGTTGCGAGCATTGATAATCACGCTCCATGCGGAGATGAGCGAGACCGCAAGACTCAATGGTTCCGCCATTTCGAAGGATTTGCTGACTGGGGACGGGAGTATGTGTATTGAAGTCGAAGAAAAACTGAAAGAGGTCATGGAACTCTCGGGTCGGAGATGGCCTTTCTCTTATTTAAGCGCAGCATCCGGGTTATTGCCCAGCCTGGTGAAGGGAAATTAGGTGTGCGGCTGAGGTGCAGAAGTATGTATGTACGTATAACCAATAACCTGCGACCGGCGTAGACTGGTCCGAGCTTGCTGTTTTGTTGACAGGATCTCGAGGGGGACAAACAAGGCTCATGGTCGCCAGCCTGGTGGAGGGGTCTCTGTGGTCGACTCCTGACATGCAAAAGATACTTCTTACCACCACAAGTCATCTGCAACCGCCAAATCTGATATGTTTCCTGTTCTGATGTCGGACTTTTCTTGATACTTTTATTATGTCGGGTACTGTTTGTCCGTAATTACTGGTCAAGGAGTTGAATAGGGGGTGCGTGAAAGTGTTTTTATCAAAGCGCTTTGCGTGGTAGGTCATGTAGCTAGATTTTGCCACGAGCTTTCATTCAATAATACCTCACCGGGTGACTAGTCTAGTGGTCAGGACGCTTCGTTGTGGTTGTTCTCAGAACATCACATACGATCCGAAGAAACCCCGGTTCGATTCCGGGGTCGCCCATATCTTTTGCATTTTTGCACTGCACGACATTGCATATCACAACAGCCAAAAGACGGGCGAAAGACTTTTTAGTAATTAATGTCTTGACATCCTCCTATTCCGCTTTTGTACACACATTTTCCCCCATGGACTTAGCAGTGCTTTGGTTGAATGGCTACCGCAGCCTCGATCCTCAGGGGCACCGCCGTCTTTTGTACCACATCGCTCCAATCACCTGTCAACCTTGCAAAGTTGGACATTATTTCCAGCATGAATAACTGTTATACAATCTGAATTACTTCAAATGAATCTACAATAGGTCTTCAAATGAAGGTATCTAGGGTATCTCTTCCCAACCTCCCCCAACATCACCACCACCCAATGCTAATGCTACAATGTTATTGACACCCCGGTAATGATACAGTATATGCATATGAAAGAAACAAAGAAAATAAAAAAATGCTGTTCTTCAAAGAATGTTCCATCACGCCTCAATAGCCTTCTGATTCCCACTCTTCTCCCACAACCCGCTAATCTTCTTCTTCAACCCCATTCTCTGCAACAGCGGCACCTTCCCCTTCATGTTCCCCGGACTGACCTCCCCGGACGAAGTCCCACTCTGCCCCTGACCAAGAGGAGAAGGCGAGTAAAGCGACACAGGCAGTGCACAAGGCGGTACGTTGCCCAGCTGCAGCGGTGCTGGTCTCCGCTGAGACAAAGTATTCGGCGATGGCAGCCCAAGATCCGTTTGGTAGGGAGCCTGGCCGTCGTGCTTCTGTAGCGTCCGTCTCTTTTGCTCTTGTTGCTGGACGGGGTTGGGGGTTGTCTGTCTCGGTGGCGGGGAATTAGGAGGGATAGGCAGCTGTGCCTGGCCGCTGCGGTAGCCGCTGTCGGCTGACTCCCTGCGGCTTTGCGGTCCCGCCAGTGGGAGGTTGGGCTCGGAGTGGTTGGCCAGGATGGACATGTGCTGCTCTCTGGCTGCGGCCCATTTCCTGCCTTCCACGACTTGGTCCTCGAACCGGCGGGAGGTCTTGCTTTGGTTGCTTCGGAGGGAGGAGGCGTCGTCGTTGCTGTTGTAGCTGTTGTAGCGAGGGAATACCGGGGAGAGGGGGCTGGCTGGCATGGGAGGGCGGGTTTCGCTTCCACGGCGGGAGATGGGGGAGGAGTTGTTGCTTCGGCTGGGAGGAGGCGGGAACCTGAAGTCTGATTCAGATTCTGGGGAGATGCCAATTCTGGACGACCGGGTGGTGCGGTTTGTTCCTGAGCGGGTGATGTTTGATGTGGTGATGTGAAGTCCCCCGGCTTGGATCTGGTCTTCGTCCTCTTCTTGGGCAACGTACTCATCGATGCGACCCATTGGTCCTTCGTCGGTCGATTTCCGGACGCTCCGGGTTGTGGTTCTCCTGACACTGGATCGTCTCGGGCCAAATGGAAGAGGCTCGGATGGGTGCTCAGGGGAGCTGTCACTTGAGCCCGGGGCGGTATTAGGTGATAATGAAGTGTCAAGCCTTGCCGTGAGTGTATCTGTTGCTGTTGGCCTTCCTTGGCTCTTGGCACGGTTGACGGGGGACCTCTTGTTCATGTCAGGACTGGAAGGCAAACCGATCATGCCACCTGCAGCGGGGATATGTACTGTGGTTTTGGGCCGTGACTGGCGACCACGTGTTTCCTCCTCTTGTGCTTCCACATGTTCGACAGCCTCAGCCGGCGGCTGCCTGTTGCCCTTGGTCTGTCGCAGTGTCGAAGCACGACGGGGCATCAGGTTGAGATCCGCTGAGCTTACACGCCGGTGTGAGTGAGCCACCGAACTCCTCCGCCTGTCCTGACTCCCACTCCTATCTGCCTTCTTGAGTCCATCAGATGTCCTGGGCCGAGCTGGAATGGTCCCGGAGGACTCCGAGTTGACAGACCCTGTCGGTGAAACAGCCCTTGATTCCCGTATTTTCTTCTCTGGAAGCTCTTCAAAATCTCTGCCGAATGTGTCCGTCTTGGGTGTCCTGTTGGACCGGCTCACACTTGTCCCTCGTCGCGTAGCTGTACGAGATCTTCCCCTGCGAACGGATTGCTCCTGGGGTTGGCTGACTGGGATTTTGGCGACGACAAAGTCAAACTCATGTTGTTCAATGGCGATGGGGCCGTGAACAGGACATGAGAGGACGTTGCCGGATAACTTTCGAATAGCGTCGACCTCGACAGACAACTCTGGCGGGCAATACTTGCCACCAGTCTCGATGGCTTTGCTGCATTTCATCCACTGGATGTAGAAATGCTGTTCGCCTTGCTTGCAGCCGGTGTATGGGGTGTAGTCGTAGGTACACATCTTGACAAGAACCTTGCGGCAACGAAGCCGGACAACAAAGAGAAGACAGGCTCCAGATCAACAACTGATGTTGAGGTTGGAGAACCTTGTCCCTCCATGCATGGGCTCAATCACACCTTATACAGGACGCTCGGGCCTGAGCCAGATCGAGGGATTGAGACCTCGGCATGGCGGTGGCATGGCAAGCGTGGAGGCGGTGGAGTGCAGATGTGCAGAAAGTGCACAAGCTTCCGTGACGCCAAGCTGACAAGACTGTTCCTATCATGCGAGAAATTATCATCACGGAGCCATGATTGCGAATCGCACCTCACCGACGGAACTGCTGGGGAGAAATGGTGATTATCTGGGGTCCATCACCGGCCGATGCCCAGATGTCCACAGGTGTAAAAATAGGAGTGCTTGCCGCCCTTGGCATGTCTGTCACCCTGAGCACCTCGTGATTGGTCCGGATTGTGACTTGATGGTTGGTCCGGCAGGTCGCCCCAGACGTCGGTCGAGGTCGTCTTGGCAGATGCAACCCAGACGCTGGAAGGGGCTGTATGGCGCTAATAGTCGCCCATATGCCATGCGTGATGGCACAAAAGGAGAAGGATTCCTGGTATCTAGGTCCGAAACGGGACCCGAGTCCGTGATCTTTGTGGGGAAATATCTGCCCAGCTTGAGGATTGAAAGCTGATCAAGGTGGTGATAGGAGAAAAGAATCCTGTGCAATCCCGGAAACTGGGATTATCTGGTAAATAAAGCAACTATTCTCGGTAGTTGACTGACCGACATGTGGGGTCTTTCTTTTGCAACCCCACTCATCACGTCCTCCATTGTGATGGCGATGGTGACGACGAGATGACCGTGGATTTAAAATCACGATTCTCTCTCGCAAGAGCTCGTCCGGCACGCCCTACTTCCTTGGTTCAAAGGGATCATGCTCTTGGATTCTTCCGACACCGGCAGGCAACCACCACATCACCATGCCGCATGGCACGACATGTAGCACGATGCAGGTAGGCCAGGTAGGCGCGAGGAAGTCCAAAGAAGATTCGCGGTGAAGAAGAATAGGCGCCGGGTCCAGCATTCTCAGTGGAAGAAGGGTGGAATGTTTCTGGAAGAACCGCCTGGATGGTTTGGTGTACCCAAACGGGAAAGATAGTCAGGGTGTATGTACTACCAAGGAAGTGACGTCCATGGCGTCGGGCTTCTGTCACCCAAGGCTTTGAGGCTTTCTGCCTTACTAATTAGCTAGCGCACTTGTTTCTTCTGGAGTTCCCGTCGTTCAGATAGAGTTTGACTTTTTGCTGTCCCATGGAATCAAACCGCCACGCATACGTCGTCGATACAAACAGGGCACCGGAGTCCCGTCCAACATCTCCATCGGAATGCGAGAGAACTGCGCGAGCCCGCCAACATGGAGTCCCCGAAACCTTCACCCTCACCTTTGCCCACCACCACCTCTGTCTCCCTCCAACAGCCACCGCGCTTACACCCCCCCCCCCAACTTTCCCCATCCGGACACCAGCAGCACAAGGCGCCTACCTGCATACCCCCTCCCCATAAACTTGGAAAGTTGAAGAATAGCACACCACAATGGCCAGGATATCCGCAGAAGCCATCCACGAGATCCTCGAGTCCGAAGCCCGCCTCCACGTCCAATCAAAGAGACAGCACCGTGCCTCCTTTGGACACTTTGAACGCACCGACACCGAAGAGCAAAGACACAAGCACCGTGACCGACCCAAATACCGCCGCTCCGAGGAGATCCCCAGAGCCCCGGAGCCCAGCCCCACCGCCGCACTCCCGCTGATCATCGACGATGACGACCCCATCCTCGACTTCCCGCCCGAGAGGTGGATAGCCTCGATGATAGGCAACACGGGGATGCTCTATCGGTTTTCAGACGACCTCGTCTACAAGTCCAACATCACCCCAAGGGAAGTCGAGCTGATGGAAGCAGCCGGCAGCCTCACCATGCGGCCGCTGAGTAGGGTCGTTTGGAAAGGCTCCCGCCCATCGACTGGCACCAAGGCAGTGATCATGGAGGGTGGTGAGCCCTTTCGTGCCCGGAGGATCCCCGTGCACAAGCGACACAAGTGTGTCGTGGAGATGTTTCTCGTGGTGGAAAACCTTCACAAAAGAGGGATTGTCCATGGGAATATCAAGGAGTCCAAGTTCATCTGGGGTAACTGTAGTTTCACCTCCTCGACCGGCCAGCAGCTCCCTGCGAAACGGCTAAAGATGATTGACTTTGCCGGGGCGAGGTTCATGGAAGAAAACAAAGACTCTTGGAACTCACTCCATGTGACGAACTCGTACTTGACTCCTAAACGGATGCAGTGTCTGGAACAGGGGCTGATGCTGCCTGCCCCGACAGTGTTTGACGATTACTACGCTCTTGCTGTCACGCTCTGGGCGTTCTTCACGGGCAAGACGCCGGGGAATCGACAGTTCAACCGCAAGTACATCCGGAAGGAAGACCTGGCAGAGGTGGAGGATGAGATGATCAAGGGGTGGATCAGGAAGGTTTTCACCATGGCGGGGTGCAAGATTGTTTCGGGGGCGGACTTGGAGGAGTACCTTGCCGCGAGGGCGGCGCAGAGGTCGCGGCAGGAGGACTATCACCGGCAGAGACACTCCGGCTCGAGGGGCGGTGGGGAGAGGGAACATTATCAGCACCATCATAGGGAGCAGCATCAACGGCCTCCGTCGAGGAGGGAGTCCTCTCGTGAGGGGATGGATAGGAGGTCGAGTCCACCTGAGTGGCAGCGTTCCTCTTCACAGGGGGTATATGAGGAGTATGAGCACTCGCCTAGGATGCAAAAGCAGGCAAGACAACCACCTTCAAGGCGTGCTTCGGGTCATGAACAAGAGGAGGAGATGGTGGGAAGGAGACGTGGATGAGGAGCCGTTGGGAAAATACTGCATTGTAGGTACGTCAAGATTCACAAGGGATGATAATTGTATATATACAGAAAGGGTATAATTGTGCATGTACGTTGAAAGCTTTCATTCATTCATCATCCATTCATGTGTCGTGATCTTCCTTCCCCTCTCCTTATGATTCCCATCGTGTCCTCTCCTTTTCACCCATCATCATCATATCCTTTCAATACCCAGCAGCATAATACCTCCCCTGGCTCCTACTCCTCGACCGGGTAGCACTGGGATACACATACGCCTGCTGCGGCGCCTGAACTGGAATAGCATAACGGCCTGCGGGCTTCTCCTGGAGTATTACCGGCCGAGAGGTCGATCTTCTCGTGCTGTGGCTTCTGCTATGATGGTGGCCGTGGTGGTGATGGTGACGGTGGGAGTGTGTGGACCTCGACCTGGAACGGCGAGGAGGAGTATCGTCGTACCAGCCTTGCCTGTCGGGGTCAGGGCGGTTGGGCTTGGTGCAGGAGCGGATGATCCACCAGAGCAGGAGGAGACCGGCGATGGTGCCGATGACGATGCCGACGATGGCGCCAGTGCCGAGGCCTCCGTTGCCGCTACTGCCGCCGTCGGTGACTATGACTTGGCGGGGTTGGATTGTTGGAGGCATTGTCAAGTTCTGGGATTTTGGTTTGTGTGAAAGGGTGGAGAGTGGCGAAGAAGGGGGGGGGGGGGGGTGATCTTGTAGATCGTGTACCCGGGGACGGCTGCCGGTGGGGGATTGGTGGTGTGGTGAAGCTTCTGAGAAAGCTTTGATAGCCCACGGGTAGATATCATAAGGACGGGTTGGCAAGGTCTAGAATTGTGACTACAAAGTAGCTACTACTGGACTTGGAGACGGGAGACTCTGAAATATATCTTGGCTGAGCATGTCGCCAAGAGACCCCTCAATTCAGACTCTTCTCGTCATAGAAGCAGCAACAGATTCTTTGCAGGTTTGATCTGCCAATATTGCTGGAATAGCTCGCGGATACTACCTTGATCTGAGAGGGATGCAGCTTTGAGGCCCAGGGGCAGAACGTGTGCGGTGGGGTCGGGCGATCATGACGTTTTCGACGGTGAAATTCTGTCTGAAGAGGGGAATTGTCCGCGCGGTGATTGAGTGGCAGCTTGTGGGCTATGTACACTACGCCCAATTGGAGTGAGGGCTTCGGTGTGGTTGGGTACGTATGAAGTGCAACTTTCCCTCTCGGAGTTGGAATTTTGATCCGATGGTGGTAGAAGTGACGTCATTGGCCGACTTCATTCACCAGGCCACACCGAGACAACCACCAGTGTTTGCAGAAGGCTCACCTCACTGTCAGTTATAGTGTATTGTGAAATCTCGTACTCGCTTTGAATTCGCGAGAGAAACGTGTCTTCTCCTGTCTGGGGAAGAGTCAGTAACCCGAATTCCGTCAACATAATGGATCCATAAGACTCACAAAGTCAATAACCACCACCACGACATGCCTTGATCAGGCCCGCCAAGATGAACAGAGCAGCTTGTAGGCTCTCAAACCCAAACGTGAGAGCGATGGCTGAGATGAACCCCTTATTATATCTGTAGGTAACGCCCAGGAGAATATGACTAATCCGTCAGCTCCGTCACACTTCCACACCACCATCGGAATTACGGCATCTAAACGATCAAGCTTCTCGGTGAAGATGAAGATCAACTGTCGCCTGTACTTTAGTTGGTCAATAGAAGATACTTGTGACGCAAGCCCACAGACACGAGATACGCCACCCAAGTGATACCTGTACCAGCATCAAAATCAAGATAATCGATAAGCTTGGCGAGAGAGAGACTGGAACGAGATTGAATACCTGTTGCTCCTCGCTCACTTTCTCGTCAATCAACCATTCGGCATACATCTCCATAATCAATTCAAGGAAATACTGCAACTCTCACAGCAAACAGCAACATGTCAGACCATCACCGAGGACGACGCCGTAGCCATCGCGACTACGACTACAATGACGCCTACTACGACGACTACGAGACCCGGCCAAGACGGCATCGATCTCTCGGTCGTCAAGCATTAGACAAGCTTGAAGATGCCATGGCAGGTCTTGGCCTCGAAGACAAGCATCGATCTTATTCTGGGTCCAGACACCACCCCCGAGGGTATGACAGGCACTACGATGACTATGACCGAGATCATCACCATCGCCATGGAAGTCGAGGCACCCTTTCCTCCAATCACCACAGGTCGGGATCCCACGGCCACCACAGGGACCACAGCCGTCGGTCTTACCGTGGTGATGACCACTACACAACCATTTCCCGCCGTCGGGCTCACAGCTCCTCCCCAACTAGACGGTCCCGGCACCGCAGCACTCACAGCCGCAGTTCCTACGCAGAACCCGCAACTCGGAGTCGCAGCAGAGCCCCCATGGACAAAGGCCTCAAGTCAGCAATGGATGCTGCTGCAATCGAAGCTTTCCGAGTGAGGAACCAGCCTGGTTCTTGGAAGGGTGCCAAAGGTGCTAGAGTTGCGACGGCGGCCATCAGCGCGGCCGCTATCGGGGCTGCGGCAGAGAAGAGGAAGGAGGAGAATGGCAGCACCAAGTTGGGGACTGTAGGAAGTGCGCTTGCTGGCATGGCGGTGAATAGGTTGGTGAATGGATCTAGGAAAGATATGTAAATGAGGGGGCATATCTGGTTTGAAGCGGTTTGGAGAGCTCAACAATAACGAGGCGGTTATGATGTTATGACAGTTCTTATAATTCCTACAATTCAATGACACACATAGATAATCTCACGTACTGCCGCTCAAGATAACATGGCACTATGAAGTGAGGGGCGGAGAGATTCATGTGCAATGGACTCAGATAATGATAACAGTGGGAATACGTAAGATGGGTATCTTCAATTCTCAAAATACTTTCGCCGCAGTAATACACAAGTCAGTAATTCTCATATCAGCAGCAAGTAGTTCAAGCCACATCACCTCCCCAGGGTGCCGTGGCTTGTGTCAACGGCCACTAGCGGTGGCGACTTTGACGCATTCAGGGTCCAAGACCAAGCGACGTCATTTCACCCCCGTCTCGGATACACCCGCGCGGCTTCAACACCCAGGCAATGCAACACGTGAATGACCAACGAACACGCGGCCCGAATATTCATTGATCAAATCAACTTTCTAGTCATGCAATTCCAACATTTTGGCTACTGTTCCCGATGGGGATCCGTAGCCTATGCCTTCCCTGCCTTTCAGACCCTGACGCCACATTGCTCACCTCACCAACAGTATGACGTTGCATGAGATCACACTTGACAAGACATCTCGATTGTGAAAGACCCTGATTATCAGGATAAAGATATATACCCCTTCTCCCCACAGCGGACGAATTCTCTTGGGCCTGCTCTAGACATACCAAGTCAATCTTACCACAACCATAACAGACATATAGTAACAAACAACCCCAACAACAACAACAACCACCATGTTCAACTCCACCAACGAACGCGGCCTCCGCCGTGACAACAACAACAACGCTGGTATCAACCCCAATATTCCCGCATCCCAAATGCCCCCCACCTACGGGCAGTCCGCCGCCTCAGGCCCAGCTCCCACAACAGCCGGCCACCACAAGCACGACATCCTCAACAAGCTCGACCCCGGCGTCGACAGCACCCGTGACAACCAGCCCCTTCCCCCCCAGCACAACAACAACAACAACATCCCCGCCGGCACCTACGGCCCTCACAAATCCCGCATCGCAAACGCCCTCGACCCCCGTGTCGACTCCGACCTTGACTCCTCTCGCACCCACCACCAGCAGCAACAACAACAAACCTACCCATCCCACCACCAGCAACACTTCAGCGGCGGCCCGGCAGCGGGTGGTGCCACCCATCCTCCAACTATGCACGGCGGCGCCTCGGGCCCGCTGTCCTCCCACCCAGCCTCTGGCGGTACCACTACCAACAACAACATCCCCGAGGGCACCTACGGCCCTCACTCCTCCCGCCTAGCCAACACCCTCGACCCCCGCGTCGACTCGGACGCTGACCGCTCCCGCGCCGTCCCAGCCCAACATGGGTATGCCGGAACCAGCCACAACAACCATCACAACAACAACAACAACAACAACTACGTCCCCGAGGGGACCTACGGGCCTCACGGGACAAGGGCGGGGAATATGATGGATCCCAGGGTCGATTCCGATCGGGATCGTCACAATCGCGGTACCATGGGAACCGGTGGTATGGCGGGAAGTGGTGTGGGAAACAACAACAACCTGCTGCCCGGCCCGGCCCCCAACACCGCCGGCCCGCACAAGTCAGACTTGTTGAACAAGCTGGACCCGAGGGTGGATAGTAAGGGGGGGATGACGTTTTAGGAGACGGAGAGGAGGGGGTTGTAAAAAAAAAGAAAAAAGATGGGACTTTATCGGGACGCACCACCCCGAAATTAGCCACGCACCACACCAAAATTAGCGACGCACTACCCTCATTTTACACACGCACCACTCCCTAATATAGTTAACCCTAACTCTCTAGCTATATATAACCCTAAAGAAAAAAGCCTTAAACTTTAAAGACATAGTATTATCTATATTAACAATATAATAGTCACTACCTTACTTTCTATATACCTATATTAAAGTTGTTATTTAATTCTTATATAAACTTGTAATGGCTAATAGTGACAAGTAACGAGCAGCTCCTACGTAATAGTAGATAAGACTCTATAAAACTAGTAAAGCCTAAACCTCTTAACTAGAGGTAGGTAGTTCTACAGGTCTATATAGCCTTTACCCTCGGCCTAAACCTCTCCCTCTAAACCTCCGGATCCGGCCTATAGTTCCAAATCTAGCTTATAATTCCGGATCTAACTAATACTTTATAGCGGAGCGGGCGTTACGTACGGCTAGAGTCTTACCCTTTAAACCCTTAGGCTTTAATTTCTAAGCTTCGGCCTTTAAGTCTTTAAAAGTTATATACTTCTTAAGTCTTTTGGAAAACTAAGCGAACTATATGCTTAGTCCTATATATTTAAAGACCTAGGTCGGTCTTATAATAGCCTTATAGTAACTTTCGGCATTTAATATAACTTCCCTCTCCTAAAGTCTTTATCCTCGAAAATATACTTTTCTTTTTAATAAAAGTTACTTATTTACTATAGTTTCTATTATACCTCCCTTCCTTCTATAGTTACTTCCTATTAAAACCAAAGCTATACCTTTTTTACGTTATATTATAATTAAATCTCTTTTTATTCTTACCCCGGATTTTTACTTAGTAAATAAGTTTACGGCTTTAAGTAGTTATTTCTAGTAAGTATAAAACCTTCTTTCGGTAGTTTAATTCTAATTTCTTTTTCTTTTCTTCTTTAGCTAATAAAAAGTAAATACCTACGCCCTATTTATACTCCCTTATACTTAATCCTTTCTCCGGCCTTCTTTTTAACCTTTTTTCCTTACCTAACTCTCTTTAACTATTATTCCTCCCCCTTACTGCCTACGTAACGTTATTAATTTTTTCGTCGCTTTTTAAATCTTTTAAACCTCCTTTTTGTTTTTTATTAATTATTTAATCCGCCTTATAAATCCTCCTTAATACTATATATAAACTACGCTAATTACTTCTGTAATATTATAATTAATATTCGGAAAACTTTTATTAAGCCCTATAAATACTATATTTATAATTCGCCTTCGGGTAATAAAAGCGATTCTAGTCTTTTGGCTTCCGGTTTTACTTTTAATTTTAAAAGTATTACTTCCTTTAATAACGTCGGCGCCGCTCTTATTAAAGCCGTAGAAACTTCTATAATTTCTTATAAAGCCACTAAAGTTATTATTAAAACTCCTAAAGTATTATATATACGCCGCTCCCCCTTTTTCCATTTATATTAATAATTATTCTAAAAATATTTAAATAGTCTTAAGTATTTAACGCCTTATATATATTATATCCGGTTTTTTTTATCGTTAAAATCTAATAAACACCCTTACTTTAACTAAGTTAATAAAGGTATGCGGTATATATACTACGCTAACGTTAATTACACTTATAATTCTTTTACTATCGATCTCCTTAATATTACTAAAGTTTATAAAACGCTATACCTTACTATTATAATTTAAAAAAGCTACGATTACGTTAACTTTAATATAAATACTCTATTTCTTTATTAACGCCGCTTATTTTTATAATACTTTAATCGATTTAAACCTTTATTAACCGTAATATAACCGTAAAGCGCCTCCTTTTCTTTTAAAATAAATAAGAAAGTTAAAATAAAGGAATAACATTTACTTATATATATACTATATTCCTTTACTTTAATACCGCTATATTAAATACTATCGTTAAAAAACTTATATAACCTCCGCTTCTTCTTTATTGCGCTTTACTAACGCTTTACCTTTAGAAACTTAATTCTAATAAGATTTATAAAGAGTAACGTTTATTAAGCGCTGCTTTTAAAAATAAACCGTTTAATAATATTAAGCCTATTAGTAATAATAGTAAAGTTAATGCTTAAATTAGTAAGTATTACGTAAGAACGTCCTTACTTATACGTTTAAGGGTTATTTTAAGTCTAATTAATAGTTTTTACTTAATTATACTCTTACTATACCCCCTTTATTTTAAGGTTTTTTACTTTTTTAAGTTTCTATAAAGAAAGTTTTTTCCCTAAAATTACTTTCTCGCTACTTTATTATAATTTTCGTATTTAAATATCCCTTTAATTTTATTTTCTTTTTAATTTTTTCTACCGTAAATTAACTTTATAATCTTATTAAAATTATTTATTAAAAATATTCCGGCGTAACTTTTATATATCTTCCTCTTCCCTATACCCTTACTATTTAATTTAATACTACCTCTTTATAAATAGCCCTCTATAACCTAATATTTACTCTACTTTGTATTTATCTAGATTATCCTCCTTAATCTCTAGTAAACGACGTTATTTAAATGTTTCTTTAATATTATTAATAACCGATTTTAAATTTAAAATAGTAAATATATTATAAATATAGTAATTTATTAGTAATTATAATTAATAAATCATTACTCTATCGTTTATTACTTTAGTAATTTAAAAAGGCCTTAGGTATTTATTTAATATCTTTTTATTTAACTATTTTTATTTAATATTAACTATAGAAAGCTATATTTATTACCTCTTATAAAAATAATATTCTTCCCTCTTTTTATTATACTATTTTTTATATCCCTTTATAACGTTTTAAAGTAACTTCCTTACTTCCTCTCTATTTTATATTAATTAAATAATCCTCTATATTACTTCTATATACTAACTTCTATCCTCTTTTAAAAATAATAAAAAGGCGCAAAACCCTTATAGTTTATATTTATATAATAATTTTACTAAAGTAATCCTTATTATTAAATACTAACTTATATTATAAACCTATTCTATTAATAATAATTATTACGCTTAATCGGTTTACTTTTAAAAATAATATATATATAAATAATTTTCTAAAAATTAATTTTACCTTTCCGTTTACCTATTAATCTATAGGTAATAAATAATACTTAAATATTATTAAATTCCTAATAACTTATATACTATTCCTTAAAAATTACTTATAAACAGCGACCCTTTATTAAATATAATAAAGGCCGGTAAATTAAAAGATTAAAATATATATTAAAAAAACAATTCTATAAAACCTTTTACTTTTAAATTCTTCATAATAAAAATATATAATATATATTTAATAAACTTATCTATAATTACTAAAATAACATCATAAACATAGCTTATTCTTTCGTCAACCGATTTAAGTAATCCTATAATAAAGTCAATAATAATATCTTCCTATAGCCTTTAAAATATTAATAATACTATTAAATAATTATAAAGTATATATCTCCGTACTTTTACTCTTTAATATACTATATAGTTCCTTATATAATTTTATATATCCCTCCTTATCGTTTATTAAAAGTAATTAAATCTAATTTACTTTATTATTTTATTTACCTTTAAATACCTTACGGTAAATACGTTATAATAATATTATATAAATAATACTATTAAGGTTTTAAATATATATACCTTTCCTTTATAATAAAGGACTATCTTATTTATTACCTATACTTTATATACGCTCCGCTTCTTCTATCGAAAGTCGTTTACTTAAATATCTATTATTTAAGTAAATATAATTTAATCGTATAGTAACGCCTATAATTTAAGGTCTTACTACTAACTAAATTCTAATACGGCCAAAGTCTATTCTAATTAATCACCCCCTTACTCCGGCGCTTTTACTTCCTTTTCTTAAATCAGGACTAATTCCTATAAGCAATAAACAATACCTCTCTATTAATTACTTTATAAACGATAAAAGGTATTTATTTAATTACCCCCCCTTTACTATATTTACTATAGGTATTAAAAAGGTATTACTTTAACCTCTCTCCTCTACTCTTCCTATAAATAATAAAAAAGACTTACTTAATCATTTCCCCTCTATACTCCTTATAAATAATAAAAAAAACCTATTTAATTACCTCTCCTCTACTTTAAATCTCGTAATATTATATTTTTTTATAGTAATTTATAAGTTTAACTCCTTATTACCGTTATTATTTAAATTATTAAAGGTATTTTAACGATAAACGTTACTATTACGTAGCTTTTTAATATACTTCTAAATACCTTTAAAGTAACTAAAACCCTAATATTAATTAATACCATTTCCTTATTATCGCTATTTATAAGTATTACCGCTAACCTTTCCTCGATTAATTTTAATAAAAGGTTTTATTAACCTTTAAAACTTTCCTTTTCTATAAAGTCTAATTTCTTTAATAAACTATCGGCTAGGTTTTCCTTACTTAAACGGTAATTAATAGTAAAATTAAATAATATTAATTTACTACTTTATTATAATTATTTAATTAAAGGCCTCTTTTTAATTTTTAAATATTTTAGGTTTAAATAATTAATTAAAACTTCGATCGGCTATAATATATAAATTAAATAATATCGCTATTATTAAAAGGCATTTACAATTATAAATAACTCCCCATTACTTACATTATAACGTATCTCTATATTTATTTTCTTCTTTAATTTAAAAATAATTAAATACTATTTATTACCGTATAATTATAATAATATTACGCTAATTACTTAACTAAATAAATCTATTTCTACTTTATAAAATAATAGTAAATTAAAATAATATAAAATACCGGCGGTAATAAACTAAGTACGTAACTTACAAAATACTTCCTTCCTTACCAATAAAAGTTTAAAGTTCCTATATCCTTTTTTTAAAAGATTCGTAAATAGCGTAACTACCTTTAAATAATTCCTAATAAATCTTTAATAAAAATTTATAAAGCCTAAAAAAACCTATATATTATAAACGTTCTTTAATTCCGGCTATTTAACTATTATATTTACTTTACTTTACTCTATTCCTATACCTTTAAAAGTAATAATATAGTTTAAAAAACTTATAAAGGCTTTATAAAACTTATATTTATTTAAATTAATATATAATTCCGTTTTATATAAATACTTTAATATAACCTTTATATACTTTTTATACTTTACTTCGTTACTACTATATATTAAAATATCGTCTATATACATAATATAATAAACGTCGGTAAAGCCGGCTATAGCTTCGTTTATATAGGATTAAAAGGTTACCGGCATATTATAAAGGCCGAATAGTATTATAAAATATTTAAAATAACTATAATATATATAAAACGCAATCTTATATTCGTCCCTTTCTTTAATCTAAATCCTATAAAACGCTTTTTTAAAGTTAAATTTAATAAAGATTTTTACTTATAATACTTTATTCAGGATTTTTAAAATTAATAATAATACTATTTAATTTTTTTTCGTAATCTTATTTAAACCCCTATAGTCAATATATAAATATAACTTCCCCCCTTTTTTTAATATAAATAAGACCGGTACC
This sequence comes from Cercophora samala, assembly GCA_030512305.1. NCBI lineage: Eukaryota > Fungi > Ascomycota > Sordariomycetes > Sordariales > Lasiosphaeriaceae > Cercophora > Cercophora samala. The sequence continues at coordinate 3,856 of JAULSY010000183.1, read as the reverse complement.
TTTATTAAAAAGGTTAATTTTTTTATTTACTTATTTACTTCCGCTTCCGTAAACTATTCTTGTAAAACCTTTAATTTATAGGCGTTTAATAGGTATATAAAGCCTTACAATAATATAGTTCCCTCTTTAAATTTAATCTTATATTTATTATATTTATAAGTAAAAAGGGTCTTTATTATATTTCCCAAAAAAACCTTTAAATATTATTAATATTATATAAGTATTTTTACTTCCGCTACTCCCTCTATTACCTCTAAACCCCTTAAATTTTTAACCTTAGCGATTTATAATAACTAATTTATTCCTATTACCGCTATAATTACATTACTTCTTTACTTTAAATCCAAAACTTTATAATTTAGTAAAATATCTCCTTTTTCTTATTAAAATCTCTAATTTCTTACCTTTTAATTAATTAATAAATTCGCCGCTTTTAAATAAAGTATCCTTAATATAATATCCTCCTATTAAAACCTACCTATAAAGATTAATATATAATACGTTTTCGTAAGTCTTAGTAAATCGGTAAGCCTAATATAGGCCTTGAAGTAACTAAAGTATAGGATCCTATTACCATTAATATTTTTTAAACTTTATAAAGGTAGTAATAATGTAAGTTTAGCGATTAAATTATTATAAAAACCTATATCTATTATATTAATATTTATACCGCTATCGAAATGCCTTACTATATATACCTACTTCCCCTTAATTCTGATAAAGAGCCTTATATTTAATATAATAAATATAAAGCCTGCGTCTTCCTAACTACTTCCTCTTAAATTCCTTCCGCTAAAAGGCACTCTATTTACCCTTAATATAAATATATTATTTTTCTCTACATTACTTCCGCAGCTCTCTTCTTCTTTATAAAATAATTAAGTATATCCTTTATTATAGTAGTAATAGTATTCTATATTTAAGTACTTACTTATCCTGTAACCGGTTTTACCGTAATTATTATAATAACGCTATATAAGCGCTTTATTATATATAAAAATAGCGTAGCTTTAATTGCTGTAATTAATATAATATTTTAAGGTTCGGTTTCTTTACCCGGTTTAATCGTTAAATATATAATACTCTTCTTTATTTAAATTAACGTAACGACGCGTTTAATATTAATATAGTTATTAATAATTAACTTAGCCTTTATTACCGCTCTTTAAAAGGGTGCCGTTTAAAGATTCTATCTTTATTATAATAATAAATAAAGCCTCTCGGGTTTCTAATAACTTCTCCCTTACTTTAATTACTATTATTAAGTTAGGTTAGAACTTAAAAGCTAGGTCTATAACGATAAGCCGGCCTTTAAAGTTAGTTAATTTAAATTCGATCGATTCTATACGTTTAAAAAAGGCTTAAATTATTTCGGTATTTCCTTAAATAACTTTACGTAACTTTGTAATCGTAACTAATACTTTACTTTTAGCATCTCTTAATTAACTTATAAATAATTTCTTAAAGTCCTTTCACTAAGTAATTTAAATATTCTATCCTTTAAACCTATTATTATAATATAATATATAATATATTTAAAAGGTTTTTACTATACCTTTTAAGTAACTTATTATAAAAGCTATTTTATTAAGGTCGCTATATAAAGTACTATATACCTAAAAGTAAGCCTTGTATTTATATAAGAATAATTATAATTATATATATCCTGTTCCGTTATACGTAAAATATATAAAGGCTAACTATTTAAAAGTATTTTAAATAAATAATAAAGGCGGTACCCCTAAATATATTTCTATAGTATAACCGATAATCGGCGTAACGTTAGAGGTACTTACTATAATATAAGTAGGTTCCTTATATTATAATTACTATTACTTTATTTAATAGCGTAAAATTAAAGGGTATTTATTATAATTATTATCGTTTAAATATAGGGACGTAGTTTATTTATTAAACGTAAGAAAAGGATTTTCGGCCCTAACTTATAGGCCCTCCTAAATTCCGGTTATAACTATAAAAGGCCTGGCTTTAATTCCCTCCTCCCCAACGTTAACGCCGCTTATAAATATATCTTCTTAAGGCCCCTTAATATTCCAGAGTTCGGTAATATTAACGCTAAAATTATAAGTCGGAGTCCGTTACTTCTAAATATCTTAACCTATTTAATTAATAATTAAATAATTACGCTATCGGGTATCTACTATATTAAAGGTTTAAAAGGTATAAATAGTAAGGTTATTATTAAAGCGTATAAGTAGACTTATAAAAGGTAAAGGCTTTGTTTTATAATAGCTAATAGTAATAAGTAACGAGTAGCTTCTACGTAATAGTAGATAAGACTTTATAAAACTAGTAAAGCCTAAACCTTTTAATTAAAGGTAGGTAGTTCTACAGGTCTATATAGCCTTTACCCTTGGCTTAAGCCTCTCCCTCTAAGCCTCCGGATCCGGCCTGTAATTCCGGATCCGGCTTATAGTTCCGGATCCGGCTAGTACTTTATAGCGGAGCGGGCGTTGCGTGCGGCCGGAGTCTCACCCTCTAAGCCCCTGGGCCTTGGCTTCCAAGCCTCGGCCCCTGAGTCTCTGGGAGCCATATGCTCCCTAGGTCCCTCGGGAAGCTAAGCGAGCCGTACGCCCGGTCCTATATATCCAGAGACCCGGGTCGGTCCTGCAGTGGCCTTACAGTGGCCCTCGGCACCTGACAAAACTATTATATAATTAATATATAAATATTAAAATATAATTTATTAAAATTATCTTTATTTTTATAAACCTTACCCGAAATATTTAATAATTAAATTATAAACTATTAAACCGTTAATTAATAAATACCTCGAATACCCCGGAAAATATATTTTCTTACTATACTATAAGAAAACCCCGGAAAATACGTTTTTTAAGGTATTTAACTATTATAAAAACTTATAGTTACCTTTTTACTTTATAAATAAGTCTATAAGTACGGCCGGTTTAGTTTACTTTAATTAATATTAAAGTAGCTTTTAAATTAATTATTATAGTAATTTAATTAATAAGCTATTCCCTATTACTTTATTTATTTACTTCTTTAATTATAAACGCCTTTATTTACTTTTAAAGGCTTTAAAAATCTAAGGTAATTATTAATTTAGCTTATAATTATATAATTATTATTAAAGTACTTTTAAAGGGTACTTTTTTTATATTTTTATAAACCGTTTATTTAACTTTTTCTTACTTTTAATAAATTATCGTTAGGTTTTTTTATATATTTAAATCGTTTATTATTTCCTTTTTTATTTTAACGACGTCTTTATAAATTTAACGTTAGAATTTTTTTTCCTTTTATATAACTTTATTGATTTTTTTATTTATTTTTTAAATTAAACGGCGACGCTATATTAAAAATATTAATTAATAAAAGATATTATTATAAATAAAAAGGGGGTTTTTTTTACGTTTACGGCGTTACGATAATTATAATACTTGTAAAGGTTATAACGTTTATTAAAAAGCTTTTAGTTATAAAGTTAAAGGTTATAATATTTTTTAGGAAAGTTTTATTTATAATTTAAAGGTAAAAGTTAAAGAAAGAAAGACGTATTTTAAAAATATTAACCGTTAATTATTCTTTAATTATCTTTATAAGTTAATAATAATTACCGGATTTTTAAAATATAAATAATAATCTTTAATTATAAAAAGAAATTAGTATTTATAAAGTTTATTAATTATTATCGGCTTATTATTTTTAAGCTTTTTTAATAATATATAATAGTAAATAATATTAAATTAAATACTTATAATATATTCTTTATTATATAATAATAGTAAAGTAATAAAAGGTTTTTTATTTTTTATTAGGGCGGTTAGATTATAGCGGTGTTGGTTATTGTAGTTTTGGGTTTTGTTTTTTG
>JAULSY010000182.1:0-46318 GCA_030512305.1 Cercophora samala | reverse complement strand
ATAATATTTTCTTAATTTAAAAAGTAAGGCCTTAATATAAAGTATAATTTAAAAAACTTAAAAGTTTTTAATAAAAATAATAAAGAAAAATAAAAATAATAATATAATACTAAAGGTTATACTTCTTCTATATAAATCTATAAAAACTTTAAAAAATACTTATTACTTCTCTTTCTTATTTTTATCCTCCTTCTTTTACTTTAAAAAATATAATATAAAATATTTAATTAAAATTTAATTAAATTAAATAATTATTTAAACCCTGAATTCCTTAAACTTTATAAATAAAGTAATCGGTAATATTTAAAAAAACCCTGGCTTTTAATAAATATAGAAAGGCACTAAAAAACTTTTAATTAATAAAAATAAGTCTTTAAAAACTTCGGCGGCTATATAAGTAACTAATATTTTTTTCTAAACCTCTTTCTTACCTTTTTATTTAATTAATACTTTAAAAAACATTATTAAGTAATATAAGTCTTTATAAAGCCGCTTATTAATTTAAAAACTACGTTAATCGTACTTTTAAAAACTTATATATAAATTTAAAAGAATATATATAATATTAAATAAATGTCTTTTTCTTTTTTACCTTTACCTTTTAATACTTTAAAAGCTTTAAAAAAAGCTTTTCCTATTTAAAAAGTAAAAGTATATAATAATATTTAAAAGTATAACGTTAATAATATAAAGCTATTAAATTATATTCGATAATATAATTGCCGGTGCTTTTATTATAAAGGAATAAAAAGATATATTTAAAATAAAGGCTATTTTTAAAAAAAATAAAATTACTATATAATTAATTAATAATATTTAATAAAGTAATAAAATAAATAAATATAATTTATAAAAGAATAAATAAAGTTATAAACTTCTTTTTAAAAGCCGGAAAAAGAGACTTAATAAACGATAAAATAAATAATAAAGTCGCTATAAACGTAAATGTAAATATAAAAATAAATATAAGCGTAAGTGAGGGGGTATAAATAAAGTTTAACTTTTATTAATATATAACGTAAATGTAAATAACGTAAGTAATAATAATAGTTTTCTTTTTAAATAATACTATAGTAATATATAATTATTTAAAAAAGTAAAAAATAGGAGAATTTAATAGTAATAATAATAAAAGAGAGAAAGAAAAAGTAACGTTAAAAAGTTTAATAATATTTAATATAATATTTAAAAGAAAAGTAAGAGTAAAGTTATAACGGTTTTAAAATTATAATTATAATTATAAAGCTAAATTATTTAATAATAAACTTTATTTATAATAGAGGATAAGTTATTAACTTTAAAAAGTATAATAATTACTTTATTTAAGGTTATAAAAGGTTAGTTTATTTATAAGGATTTATAGTTTAAAGGGGCGTATAAAGGAGTGTAAGGCTTTATAAAGTAGTTGGTTAAAGTATAATAGTATAATTATATTAAGGTAAAGTAGAAGCTAGGTTCTTAGCGATAATTATATATTCTTCCTATATAAATATTTACTTCGTATATTCCTTTAAGCTTTTCTTTTATTAGATAATATTAACAGTTCAATTTTATACTTCAAGTCACAACTAGCTAGGTTTCCCAAACTCAATATGCCATCTGCCAAAGAACGTACCCCGCCAGAAAAAGCTGCTCCGGGTTTTCAAAGAAAGTGCTAAAAACCTGATTATTTCTGTAGAATACCTATGCACTACATCTAAAAGCATAGCCAGCACATCGCAACGTTCTCTCACATGACTCCCATACTACAAGATGTTCGCTAACAATGGAATTATCCAACAGATTGATTGATTCTATTGACAAACAACGTTACAAAAATCACCGTGGCAAAGTGTCGCTCAATGCTGTCTGTTCATCAACCTGTCCATCCCGATACCCAAAACAACAATTAGGCCGACTGGGTCCAGCGGCTCGCCGGCTCATAAACACCAGGCTCCTTCTCAGCGGCAGCAATGAGAGCGTCATGGCCGTTCTCATCCCGCTTCATGTTCGGCGCGCCGGCGCAAGCACCCTGAGCCAAAGCATCGGGGCCCATGCAGACGACAGGGCTGGTAAGGCCAATGAGGGCAGTGGGCTGGCGGTTGCAAGTCGCACCGGTGATCTTGCGAATCTTGTTACCCAGGAGGTTCTTGACAGTGGTGTACTGGTTCTGGACAGCCTGACGGTCGGGGGTAGGAGCAGGAATGCCAGCCAGACCGCCAGGCACGACGTTGTCGTATGTGGCCAGAATGACATGTTCGGCAAAGTTCTCGGCTTGGTCTGTTGTTTTTGTCAGCATTCTCGTTCTCTGACTTCCCGACAGGCAACAGCGAGCATGACTTACTGGTGTTGGCATAACCGGTGGGGAGATGGGTGTCAGAATTGTAGGCATTGAGCCAGTTAGGGGTGGCAGAATAGTCGCCGTTGTTGCCGTGCTGGCGGTCCATGATGTGGCCTGCCTCGTGGATCCAGAGACTGGTCTCGAGGTAATTGAAACCAAACATGAGATCGCCCGTTGCCGACCTTTCGATTTGTCAGTCATTTGCACACTGCCCATCAGAAAAAGAAGAAGCTTACTTGGCATGAGCAGCAACACCAGGCGTCATGAAGTGGGGGAAAACTATTCGGCTGTCAGCGCTATTTCCTTCAAAAATGAGAAAAGCAACAAAGACTCACCAACGATATGACGAATAAAGTCTCTGGTTCCAACAGGAAGGCTTCCAAAAGCGTTGATCATACCGCCCACCGACATTGTTGACTCGTTGTGGCGGCACATATACCAAGGTTGGCTACAGTCCGCAAAGGTAACCTCATAAACCTCCATGTTGTAGGCAGAAAAGCCCTCGTGGATGGATTCGGACTTGCAGAACGAAGGAAGCGTTCCCCAGGCCCATTTGTTGATACTGGTCGCGGCCGGTGCAATGAGATGAGGCAGGAATGCCTGCGACATGGCACCGAGATCGTACTCAGGATTGAGGATCGGCTTGGTGAGCGTCTGGCCCGAGGCACTCTGGCTGGCCAGGAGCGCGGCCGTCAACAACTGAGACTTGGATGGGGTCATCATGATGGAGACTTGTGTTCTTGGGGCAAAGAGGTAGAGTGAAGAGATGAGATGGGGGTGAATGATGAGAGACTGGATGATGGGTGATTGAGATGATGAGCCTGAGGGGATCGTGGTCCTTTTATACTTCAAGTGATCATGGTTGAGGTGTGCATGTCGACCATGGCCTGAGTGCTTCTGCGTATGCCTCTTCGAACTTTCACCAAATGCATCACGAATACGGAGATCCTAGTTACACACATCTTAGCGTTCGTGACAACTTCCTGCCCCCGGCTGGTGGTCAGCGCTTGTAGGGTTCGGCAACTAAGGTGACCTGTACATACAGGTTGAAAATGGCAACTCGCTTCCTGTGTTGTGATGTTACCGGGGTATGTACCTACCTTGGCAAGGTTCCGTCTATACTAACTGTACATGTAGGCAGACATGCCGCTTGCTGTCAATGTCAACAAGGGGCCAGAGATCTATTTATCCATCCACGCTCTGCTTTGCCGCACTCTTGAACATGTTAACGCTGGGGAAATTATTCATCTTCGTAGCCTTGATCCTTTTGTCCCTGAGGTCCCTCATTACAATCATACCTATCTTTCGACCGAGTCATAAACTGAAGGTGATGTCGCCCAGAATCGTCTAAGCTACCTCGGTGCATACTGGAGCTTGGTTGCCGCTATGGTTTATGGCCATGACCAATAAGTCAGCCTTACAACGCATTAAGCCCGTAAAGTAGTAATCAGAAAGCTTAGCGCGCCCCGGCATGCTTCCCGAGCTGTCAAAAACATGCCAAGAGTGCAATGGTGCGGTGCTGACAGGTCTGGGCTCTTTCCTCCAACAGGGAACCGACCCCTGAATCCTACCCGGTCTACGGGTTTATTGGATTCACCGCTCCCGGAAGGGTTTCCTCAAAAAACGGCTTCGTGTCAGACGGTTAGACGGCATCATGTTTGATCCATCGGCGAATGATATCGGATCCCGCCTTGGAAGTTATTCAAACAATGTCCTCGCCTTGTCATCCCTCTCCAACTTGCCCCCAGCCCCGGGGTTTCGGTCATCATTCTATTCTGTCTTTCGGCCAAATTACCTTACCTAGCACAACCTTATGCTTTTCTGGTCATGCGGTTACTAACAAGGTAAGCAAGGCACGCAAAAGCAGTGGATGGGATAATGCTAGGGTCGGAGTTTCAACCCTCAAATTAGAGCCAGCAAGGGGTTGCTAGACAAGCATGAATGTCTCCTACTGCAAAAAGAGTTCGGTGATGGAGATGATATCTGCAGCCTATACGTAACTATCACCATGCGACCTGTGAGCATGGTACCAAATAAGAGAAAGGATTCGTTAGTCAGTGGCAAAGGTGAGCACGCCGGGTGAAAACACCAAGACGAGGTTAGCAACGGAAAACATGACTGGATTAAGGACCCGGTGTGGACGTATACGATCATGGGATCAAGGCTGGTCGCTGGGCTTTCTCTTCGCATCTACGATTACTCATGCCCCAGAGATTTGACTGTCATGTTCTTTCCGCAAGACCACGACATCTGGCCAGCTTGCAAACTCATGAACACCACATGGTTACCGAGGTTATCCTGTTCCATGTTGGAGAATAGACAATCATCATGCATCACCCATGGTCTTATTTGGGGTCTCAACCGACCGGCCCGTTATTCAGTCACACAGCAGCGCCGTGTTTTGTAGGTATACAAGAGTGGGTCATCATAAACAAATACGTGTCTGTTTCCATTGATTTCCCATGATAATCCTTGTGGGATTCCGTAGGTAGTTGGTGGCCTCGATGTTTGAGCTGTATTCCTCCCAGGTAGGTAGTTTGTCTTTGTCGGTTGTGTCCAGCATCATCCATTTCTAGAATACTGTGACTCAAGATATCCCTTCTTGAGAAGGTAATTATTTGAGCGACTGAGACCCGGTACCAAGACTGACATTCCAGATGTTGCCTTTGCTGAAACTGTGGATCATTGCTTTGTTCGCTCCGATGTTGACTTCAGAGCCTCCCCCGCCTCGGGAGCTTCTTCATAAGCCTCAAAGCCCCACGCGCCTCCATGTTGATGCTCTCAGGTATTTTCAAGACGAAGTTCTCATCCAAATCTCAAGTACTAAAGTCAGGACCCGGCCAATCGAAGTCTTTATCCCACGTTCTGCAGTGCCCGAGATCCTTCCATATGATCAGTTCGCAGACTGTTCTGTCACCGTCGGGTGGCAACTCGGCACCCAACCAGAAGTTTGCACCACAGGAAGTGCAGATGTCGATGATATGCGGAAACGGCTTCTTCCACTCGTTGGACTGATGAAAGGTGTTGCAAGACTCATCCTCGTCCCCAAAACAGGGGCAGCTCATTTGGCCTGGGTGTTCTAGCTGAAAGCATTGAAGATACCTTAGTTGCTTTGGAGGTTCATCCGAGGACAACAGCCGTGTCGTCCTGTCTCGCCACTCAATTCGCCCTCAAGTCGACGTACAAGGTCGATGCTGGCGCGTTTCAAGCCGTGAGCTGTTGTCACCCTGACTGGCGATACCTTTGTGCTCTGCTTCATGAGAAGGTCCACTTCCGATCTGGTCTTCGGATCAGTAACGGCCCTGATGCGAAAGGTGCCCGCATTGCGTGTCGAATTTCCATTCGTAAGGACTATTGTAGTTCGATATGATATGTTTGAATCCGTAGTTCAAGTCGTGGGCTGCGACCAGACGAGGACTGATGTTGAAGTTGTGGGAGCGCATCGCAGCGCTGGCCAAGTTGAACGGGATGGTGACGACGCATCTGAGCTTCATAATTTTGGGATCTATTTGGGACTGGAATTGGACCTCTGCACTTCCTCTCGTCCATCCAGACTTGAAAACCTCAGTCCTTCTCGCAGGCTCGTGAGGTGTGGGCCGCGGATACAGGTGGGGTTGGGGGATGGAATCGGATGCAGGTAGGCATTCAGGTAGGTAAACGCCCTGTTTCTCGAGGAGGGCTAAGAGGCCGTACAGGTCTTTCCCCAAGAGACGGAGGCATGCTGATCCGATGCTGGCGAACATCGTTCGGCTCGTCAACGCAAGGGCCGCTCACTCGTATGGTTCAAGCGACTCGTTGATCTCGAGCAATAGTTCTTGGGGTAGTTTCTCCATGCGGCTAAGGGTGTGCGTAGTCGTCGCTTCTGACTGGATGGTTTGATGGAAAGACTTGTGATCGTTGTGGCTGGAAGGGGTTTCGACCTTCCGCCTTTTGGCTGGCGGTTGGCCCATGGCGTTGTTGATAGGATAGGATACCTATATATAATGAGGAAACAAGAGAAACGAGAAAAGCAAGAAGTCACAGATTTGAGGCTTGTGAGCTCTGCATAGAATTAGGTAGCTGGTCTGTAACGAGATTAAAAGTGGAAGATGAGGTCGCGAAAAAGGTTGTGGAAAAGGTCACGAGATGGTGTTGAAGGAAAGCAGAGAAGGAGAGAAGGTGGTTGGGTGGCCCGGCAACAAACCTGACTTGCTGACGACGCTTTCACTGGTGAAAGATTCAACTTCCAACAGGTGAATAGAGCCCACTCGGCGTCAGACCAATTCTATTCACATCCTTCAACAATAGCAACATTCTGTGGGCCCTGGGTCACGGGTTGCTCTCAATGGCGACGCACCGATAACAACCCATCCTGTCGTTCATCTGAGATTCCGGCTTTTCTGCCTCGGGCTCACCAAACAACGAAAGCGATGCACTGCCTTCCATCACTCCTCATTCGAACGACCACAACGGAGGTCGAAACGTAGCGCTTGCATCCTGCCCGGCACCCTTAAGGCTCTTCATCTCAGGAGTTTGGTTTCTTCTTTTACATCCCACACGACCTGCCTCGATTCTCGCGCTCAATAGATATCTATTTCAACTTCAACACACAATCTACCTACTCATCGAGCTGGCCCAGACGAGCCTACCAGCACATTCGCCGCCCCCAGAGACAAGCCCTACAACGTTCACTGAATATTCGCGACTTTCTGAAGCGGCTCACCCACCCAGGGACTTGTTTCTCTCAACGGTGGCCCATCCCTAAGTTACTACCTTCTTGCATCGTTCCGGTCTGCCTGTCTCTCGGTTCTTCCATCTACCCAGGGCATCTTTGGAGAGACGGATGAAAAGACAACCGGCATCATGCCTGCACCGAAATGCGAGCTTATCAAGCTGCCCTGGGAACTGATCGGTATGATCATCCAGGAGTTGAGCATGCTGGACCTAATCAGGCTAATAACTGTCTGCGGGAGTCACCCGGTTTTCGTCGAGCGACTATACGAGCTTGAACGAAAAGACGCAGTTCGACAAGATTTCCACGTTCCGAAGGATGCTACGGAGAAGCATAGAAAATTATGGGCATTCAGAAACTGGGAACCGCTTGAGATCGACCAAAAGCTGCCGGCCCTATATTGGGCCATCCAGAATGACGTTCCTAGTGTTGTTCGGGTTGCAACGAGGGAGTATCTGAAGGATCAAGACGCATCTTTCGAGCTCCTCACTGGCGGCTATCGGGAGAAACGAAGGATCTATCATTTGATGAGCCGCCCCGCGGATCTCACCGACCTCAACAATTGGCAGGACACCTTGCCATATACGTCTACTTGTCAAGTTTACGATGAGTTGCACGACCTGGTCGCCTCTCCATCCCCGCTACAACTCGCGGTTGCGACCGGGAATCTTGACATTGTCAGGGACATCACTGAGCTTTACCTCAAGGCTAGGACAACGAACCTCGAGCTTCTCTCTTTAGGATCCGAAGTGAGGTACAACTCATTGGCAACCGTCCAACTAGACCCCTTGGGCATCGCGGCTCACCTTGGCTACCACAAAATTTCCGCGTTTCTGCTGGAAAAGGGCGTGTACGGCAACGAGAACCATGACGGACCTATCAGCACCCAGATATTCCCCATTTTATTTGCGCGCAAGCAGGTTGACCCCGAGCTTATGAAAAGTCGAGCAAAGATCCTTCAGCAACTCATCGACAGTGGCTTAGTCAAGCCCAAAGATCCAGTTTTCCACTCAGCAGAAGATCCCCTTATGTTGGACAGCTTGAAGATAACGCCCCTCCAGCAAGCAGTTCTCGATATCACCCATACTGAACTCGCCAAAGTTTTGATCCGCGCCGGCGCTCCCTGGGCTCCGTGGACAGAGACCCAAGCGATGCCTTTCCAGCAGGGCACCAAGACGCGATCCTTACTGCCCTGTTGCCAGACTGTGGTTGAGGCCGACTCGCCAACCCATCTCAGCATGTCTCCCCTCGAAATCGTGCTGTCGCATCGCAAGGACGATCAATTGCTCGAAAATCAATGGGAACTGTTTGTTACAATGATGGAAGAGGGTGGGAATGAGTCACCCTGCAGTGGCAACTGCCCGAGCACTACTCGACTTAGGTTCAGATGGACCCTCGAACTCGTCAAGAACGGAATGTTTTACGGCAAGGCTCCTGCTAGCTTGGCTCGTCAAGGGATGGTGAAGAAGATGATGAATTATCTTCGGTGCAAGGGGAAATTGGATGGGTTGGATGGAGACATGGAGTGTTGAAGCCGAGGTGGTCAATACCAAAGGGGAGAGAGAGTCAAGCTTGGACGTCGATCGTTTATTGGGACCAGAGCTTGGCTATTAGGTCAAGACGTTCGCAAATTGATGGATATTGTACATACCAGAGTGAAAGTGCGGACTGGTTGCGCCGACATGGAACAACTGGTGTCGGGACTCTGCACAAGCGATGCGGGGATGAAGTACCCTCGCAGTTATCCTGTATTATAGATGATGTAGAAGTAAAAACAATTAATGGATTCATTTTATAGCCCAGAACTACCCCATGCTGCCCATTCTTGGGTATAAGTGTCGGTCGGTGTATGGTTGTCAGTAACGATTCGCCTGGTATATACAAACATGATACAATCAAGACGTCTACATCTTATAGAGGAGCTTTACAACTTGCGTTATGATCTCTAGAGTATGTCTCCATGTGCAGAGTTGGGGGAAGTCCAGCGGACGGAAAGACGTTTGTCGATATCGTCTAGAAAAGGGTAAGAAGGGTGTGTTCGTCCAATCAGGGTCGACTGTGATCAATGCAATTGGCCCGTATGTGGCCCAAAAAAAGCAGCAATCCAGTCCGAGGACAATGGCCACAGTGGAATTGGAAGACCATAACGTTGTCGTGATAGCTGTTGGGTAGGTAAAGTTTGGAACCTTGATGCTAGTGCTTCAGCCCGTCGCTCTGTCCGTCGCCACGCGCCAATGGCCTGGCCAGCTCCGGACGGTCGTCTCCGGGAAGATGCCGGTAGTGCTTGTTACACTGACAGGGTCGATCTGCCGGCTTTGTCACCTTATACCCGCGAATTTTTGCAACGCCTTCTTTGCCACCGCAGTCTACACAAAAGCGCTGCTACGATACCCAGCCAAAAGTACGATTTGGGGGATTATTACCTATCTATCACACATCAACACATCCTGCCACTGGGCCTGCCACTGGGTTCATTGGATCCACCCAACAATCGAATGGCGTCGGCACATGAATTAGACGGGCCAGTACCGCAAACCACACCCCCTCACGAGCTTCCAATCCGTGCATCAAGTCTTCTAGAAGAACCAGCGGTGGATCGAGCAGCCCATGGCCATACACCCCACAGTTCGGTCAGCACAAGCAGATTGACTGACGATTCCTCGGCCCTCTCCATGGCCACAGAAATTTCTCACAATGAATCCTTTTCATATGGTGTGGAAAAGGGGTTTTGGAGGGTGAGATCATCCCAAGCAGCTGTGCCCAGGTCTACGTGCTGACATGTGATGTAGATCCGACAAGGAGCACAAGAACTGCTTCGCTTCGCTGATATATATAGCCATCACCGAGCTTCGCAGATGACACCATCTGATGATACCTTCATCTTCCAAGCGTTGCCAAAACAGATTGACCTTGTGTCGATGACCCAGCTCTCATGGGGGTTGCTTCATGCCGTTGGTGACCTCAATGTCCACAGTCGGAAGGCAGCCGAAACCCTCGAATGGATGCACGAAGATGACAAGCCTCCGAATGCGAAGAGACGGAAGCGGCCAAGGAGGCGAGATGTGAGTTTGGCCAGGCCTCTGGAACTAGAGGAGTTGGAGATGACTTGCTAACTTGAGACAACCCACAGAGCGACATCAGCAGCTTGACGGCTTGCAAAAAATGTGGTGTGATGGATAGCCCTCGATGGCGAGCAGGGCCTGCAGGGCCAGCGACGCTTTGCAATGTGTGTGGGCTACTGTATGCCAAGCGGAGTCGGAGGCATGGATCTGGTTCTGAATCCCAGTCAGCAGCTCGATGACAGTTGCATGATGTTGAAGTTGAACGCGCGTGGTTTCACACTTGTTGTCGGGGCAGTGATGGGTTGAAAAAGGATATGTCGTCGGGTGCAGGCCGATTACGTGACGGCAGCCGGTCCGTCGTCTCCACCATGCCCGGCCAAGGCCCTTTAGCGCCTCAGGCACTTTAGGAGCGGGGATCGGGCCATGGATTGTGTCCGAATTTCCTGCCAGTGGCCGTTTACAATACCAAGCAGCCGCCAAATCTCCACAGAGATACCAGGTTTTTATACATGAACAAAATACCGACGGTGACTTTGTGTCGGTCATACCTAGCTAGTTATAGTTGTAGTGCGGCTACATCCTTATTTGAAGTAACAATAATATGTAAATAAAGTTCTTACCTTCTTGTCCCAGACTTCAACACTGTCCCATGCTTCCAGATCGCTACAGCATCCGTCCGATCACCGATCCCCAGGAGTTAGTGCAAAGTCGGGTCCCGAAAGCCCGAATGAGTGGATCCATAATCGCAAATCGTGCAAATCGAATGCCCGTCCGTCCGTCGCAGAGATTCTCCGCTTTCGATCGAGCAAAAAATAGCGATCATGAAACAGCAACGGCTGATATATCCCTCGTATTATCCTCTCCACCATGCAATCAAAGGGCTGATTGGTAAAAGCATTCACGGCATGGTATCTGTTACTATTTTGTTTGTTTGACTTGTCAAACGACTTTGCACTTTCGCCCTGCCAGTACGCGGAAACACCCTTGCTTTGTCAGTGTGTCGTCATTGACATGCCCCAACGAGGTTGTGCCGCCGAGATGTTTGTCGAGCGGGATGGTGGCCGATATGGGTGTGGAATTCCAAGGCATTTCTTGTTTAGTGCCTCCTTGGCCCCGTGCTGTTGTAACATTGAAATGCCCCCCCTGTGCCGAATTGTTTCCGACATACCCGGCATGGCCAACGACAGTCGCCGGCCGAGAGAAGTTCTCGGACTCGGGTTGCTGTTCAAAGGGTGTTGGAGGGGGCCAAGGGCTGTTGGATGATACCAGTGGCCTTGGGAGTTCCTCGGCGAGAGATGGCGCCTCCAACAGAGCATCATTCTTATGCCTTGGTACCCTTGGTATCAACTATCTTGACATGCGGCCGGAGTAACTGCCCAGCCGGTTTCTGCCTTGAGCAAATCCTCACGCGACACTGGAGACAGAAGAGTCAGGATGTGGGGTTCTATGCTTCTGGATGAAAACAAGGTGGATTCCTCCTGCGAGATAGCAAGGGCTTTGCTTGGAGGTCAGTGACATCCAAGCAGAATCCCGCCTTGGTGTCGAACTCTATCAGGGGCTAGCCATACGGGAAGCCACCCTACCGCGGCATGTCGGACGTAAAGATCTCCAGAGACCCAGGGAAAAGTCACAAACCGATGGGGTCCTTTTTCTTGGTACCAGGGGGGGTTCAATCTGTTAAAACCGAGCCCCCGGGACCTCAGTCAAAGCTTGTCAGGTTCTCGGTCTACACTTTGCATATCGTCTCTTTGCCTGTGACGAAGCCAGTTTTGGGCGCGACTATCTGGCACTTCGCCCTTTGAGAAACACCCCACCTAGGACCGCTTCGCTCCTCCACCAAGATGGCGATCGGGGCCATTTTGGAACCGCTCATTGTGGTCAGTCTCTTGACGTTTGGCACCATTGTCAACCGCAACAAGTCGGCTACCTTCTCTCCATCACCCTACAAATCAACCAGGCCCGTGCCTTGGCAACATCTCAAGTACAACAAGGACCCAGATTACGACGATGTGGAATCAGGACGACCCAGCACAGACGACGAAAATGCCCTTTTGCGGTCACCAGTCAGTGAATCCAGCATCGGCTCCGACGGTACCCTGACCGACGAATCGAGCTCGCCTTGGCGGAAGCGTCAGCTCAAGGTGTTCAAGTGGGAGCGTGAGGTCACGACGCCGAATACTGCCATCTTCAAGGACCGTTTCCTCAGTCGTGTGCTTCAACGTCTTCCCTTTCTGGCCGAGGTCTGGTACTGGGCTCTCATCTACTGGGTTTACCAGCTCGGGAGAGCCTTCACAGCCGTCACTCTGCAAGAGTCAACGGTCGACACTGCTCGTGAGCATGCCCTCCAGGTTATTCACATGGAACAGCGACTGGGCATTTTCATCGAACCTGCCGTCCAAGGATGGTTTCTCCAGAGGCCCGAGCTTATGCGATGGACGAACAAGACGTACTCTTTCATCCACATTCCCGGCACCATTCTTTACCTGATCGTCCTTTACTATGTAACGACAGCCCGTCCCAGACAAAAGATTCAGGAGGAGAATGGAGGTCGCCCGATCAGTGGAAATTGGAGAAGACTGGCCCCCCGATTTGGACCTGATACATATGAGAAGAGGAGGAGGACCATGGCTTTCTGCAATCTCTTGGCCTTCATCGTCTTTACCTTCTGGCCTTGCATGCCGCCGAGACTGCTCAGCGACCCCAACTACACCGGCGAGTTTGCGAAGGAGGCGAAGAGCTATGGCTTCGTCGACACAGTCCACGGCGCCGATGGCGACAGCAGTGTGTGGACCACCAACCGATTCTGCAACCAGTATGGTGAGTTTTTATGTACTAATATTCTCGTGTGAAAGCGATATACTGACTCAATCAGCGGCTATGCCCTCACTCCACTTCGGCTACTCATTCCTCGTTGGCCTTACCATCGCTACGGTTCCCCTCAGACGCTCTGGAAAGCTTGGATGGAAGAGACTGGCCATTGTTGCCATTGGAATGATCTACCCTGGTGTCATCCTGACCGCCATCGTTGCTACAGCCAACCACTTCATTCTGGATGCTGTTGCTGGTGCTATCGCCTGCCTTCTTGCCTGGAAGTTCAACAGCCTTCTCCTCAACCTGCTCCCCATCGAGGACTACTTCTTGAGGACCGTCAGGATAGCCAAGCCTTAATGGTAATCTGGCAGATTTTGGGCTTAACGTTTGGGAAACTGTCGGAGCTTTCCAGATATCAGCACTTGGGTTCCGTCTGCACAAATATATGAACTAATCGCCTTGAAGCACCTAGCACCGACATAATGGATAGCTTGGTGGGCAAAGATAACGACAATATTGTTAATACACACTTGATACCCCCTTACTAGACGGCTTGTTGGTCCTCTTCTCCGGCTCTTTCTCCGGTCTCTTGCTATCCCGCTATCTCTTCGGCGCTTTCTCCCCTCGTTGTTTCTTCTTCGGTCCCTTGTTCCGTCTCTTCTTCTCCGGCCGTTTCTTGTGTGTCCTCTTAGTAGTTGGCGAGTCCGCCTGGGTACCCAAAAGCTATCACGGTATGCCCTGTTGTGGACCAAGCAAAGGGTGCTTTCCCATTCCCTTGCACTGGCAAATTTTAGACTTGATACTGTGCCATTACTGGACAGAATTGACACGGCAAACATGGGATGTATTTTCCACCGGCTTTCCAACGATTCCAGGCCCTCCCATTGCACTACCTCGACGCGCCAGGAGTACTGGTCGAAGTCGTCCTCTCTACCGAAGGCTGTGCACTTCGGCCTTACTTGGGCGATGAGCACATCTTGCAGGTCTTTCTCGACTTGGGATTTGAGGGCGTCGGGGCTGCGGTCGTGGAGGGCAAAAGCTGCATTGGGGTAGACCATGGAGTAGCCGCGCCAGGTGTAGAAGAAACCGTGAATGATGTAGGGGGGAAATGTCGCTGTGGATGGAGGCTCAGAAGATAAAACCTTCGGTGAAGCAACAGGGGAGTGCTCCCGGGTCGGGAAAGGTGGGGGAAGGAGGTTGGGAGCGTACGCGCAGGCTAGATGGAAGCATTTGAGGAACCGATTTTCCAAGCCATCGAATGTTCGCTGGTATTGCGGATATGGGAAGGTCTGAAGAGGGATATTGAAGAAAAGGGAAGATGTTGAGTTATCTGGAAGGAAGGTCTTGCTAGGTATTCTGTGTTTGTCCAGGCGGGCGTGCAACTGAGACAAACTTGTTGAGGTCAAGCATGGTGAGAGACATCTTATCCTGCAAGCCAAACCGTGTACAGTTAGATGGTGGGTTGCATCCGGTCCGGCCCGGCGCCGTAAGCCTTCGGATGGTGTCCCTTTGCGGGGCCTGTCCGGAGGCTTGGCACGGATCCGACGACCGGAGCCTCGAAGAGGGTTGCGCCTGACCTCCACCCGGCTTTCCGGCACACCTTGCGCCCAAAAAATCGCATTTTTTCACTAGGAAATATCACCTGATCATCTTAACAAGGTCTGCCCTTTCTTAAGTGCTGAATTGGTAATCATAATGTCGTCGAGTCACAACCTCAGGAGTTAGGCAGCAAAAGCTTTGCTAGACTATTGGTTTCAAAGAGGATGAGTCATGGACTGCTGAATAATATGCATACCAGGTAGTACAGTATTGAACGTTGTGTTTGTTGGTTTTCCAGCACATACCGAAAGAAAAGACGACAAACGGGTGAAATGGTACCGTGAACACCGTCTTGCACTAGTCAAGACCGACGGGAGCGCCAAGCCTGTTGAATTTGCAGGTGGTGGATAATCAATCAGCGACAATGAGCCAAGAAAGTCGCAAAGAGACGCGCAAGTTGTCGGATGCAACAGACGTCAACTCTGCGACCAGTTCCTTCGGACTGCTTGCCTTCGGTCTGGCATCTCGCAAGGGCTGGATAATTGAGGACAACAATATCTGTGTGACGACACCCAATATAGAGGTGATGGGCGTTGGGGCTGTGCTGGGAAGGCATTGCCAAAATTGCGGGGGACGATTGCACAGTTGAGCGGGGCAGTTTGGCAAGGTGGGTCACAACTGCTGCACAACATCTGATTGGTCAGCTTTCTATCAGAGGCAACCACAGTCAGTGACACCACCAACCCTTCATTTCGTACTGCAGCGGAGATGCCTACCGTTCATATAGGCAACAAGATGGGGACTTGAGAGGAATCAGTATCTATAAGATTTCGCCCTTCTCCAACCTTTGTCCCTGTCAGTTTCTTCCCTTCATCACAAACCCAAACCCATCGACACCGTTCATCACTCTGTTTCTACTCACTGATCAGTCAGGCTTCACAGAACATCATTCCCAGTGACAGTTGCGCGATCACAGTCTTCAACACGACAGCATGTCACTGTTTGGATACCAGCAGCGGTGGACAGGACAGGAAAACCACATTACTCACGTTTGTGGATTCTACCATACCTTTCATGACAAACCTGGGCGACAATTCCTGGCACCCCTTACAATCAACGCTCATGCCACCATCATCGCCTCCACCAGTCGGACAACTCTCACCCAAACTTTCAGGTCACCCTCATCCTCGGTCAAGGAACTGAAATATGCATTCCCTCTCTATGAAGGTGTTTCAGTTGTGGGCTTTGTCTGCACCATCAACAACGACCGCGTCATCCGGGGAGTCGTCAAGGAACGCTCCCAGGCCCGCCAGACTTTCGACAAAGCCGTAGCTCAAGGCCAGGTTGCTGGTCTGCTGGAACAGTCGTTTGAGGCCAGCGATGTCTTCACCACCACCGTCGGCAATATTCCAGCCGATGCAAGCCTCAAGGTCGAGATCACGTACCTGGGTGAGCTGAAGCACGACGCTCAAGTTGACGGAATCCGTTTCACCATACCAACCAGCATTGCCCCCCGCTATGGGAACTACCCTGGTGACTTGCACAATACTATGCAGTTTGGTGCGTCAAGAGGAATCAGCATCACAGTTGATGCCGAGATGCCCAATGGTGTCCAGATCAAAAGTGTTCAATCCCCGTCCCATCCCATTGCTGTCACGGTTGGCAACACTTCGGTTGGCGCCGCGAAGGGCACCGAGATGTCTCTCCAGAAAGCCTCGGCAACCCTCTCTTTGGGCACCGCCGAGTTGGACAAGGACTTCATTCTCCATGTTGTGGCGACCAATACCGCCAACCCTGTGGCTGTGCTCGAGACCCATCCCACCATTCCCAACCACAGAGCACTGATGGCGACGCTTGTGCCCAAGTTCAACCTTCCTTCTTCGAAGCCTGAGATTGTGTTTGTCTGTGACCGTTCTGGATCCATGGGTGAGGGCAAAAGAATTCCGAACCTCAAGACTGCTCTGCGCCTTTTCCTCAAGTCTCTTCCCCTGGGCGTCAAGTTCAATATCTGTTCGTTTGGCTCCCGCTGGGATTTCATGTTCCCGGAGGGCTCTCGAACTTATGATGCTAGTAGCTTGGCAGATGCCACCCAGTATGTCGAGGGCATCTCGGCCAACTATGGTGGCACCGAGATGCGTATGCCCCTGCAGGACACTTTCCAGAGGCGCTACAAAGATATGGACCTTGAAGTGTTTATGCTGACCGATGGAGAGATTTGGGACCAGGAGCATGTTTTCAACATGATCAACACCCATGTGGCCGAGAGTGAAGGCGCGATTCGTGTCTTTTCTCTGGGTATCGGCAATGACGTGAGCCATGCTCTGATTGAAGGAATCGCCCAAGCTGGCAATGGGTTCTCGCAGTCGGTCGCTGATGACGAAAGCATGAACAGCAAGGTCATCAGGATGCTCAAAGCTTCGTTGACGCCCCATGTCAAGGACTACACCCTGGAGATCAAGTACGGCAAGGAGGATTCAGGGTCTACAACCGAGGTTGACGACGATTTTGAGCTTGTTGAGAGGGTTGAAGACGCCCTTGTCGTCGACGTGGCCGAGGCCGAATCAGAGACGACAAAGGCGGAGCAAGCGCCCAAGAAGACCATTTCTCTGTTTGATGATGCGGTTGATTTTGATACCGAGATGACGGAACCGGGACTTGATACCTCTGCTGGTGGAAAATACTCCCACGTGCCCAAGGTCCCTGAGCCCAAGATTCTCCAGGCTCCTTTTGTTATCCCCCCTCTTTTCCCCTTCTCCCGCACTTCCGTCTACCTGCTTTTGTCCCCCGAGGCTAGCCGCAGGACTCCCAAGTCAGTGGTTCTTCGCGGCACCTGTCCCAGTGGCCCACTCGAGCTCGAGATCCCTGTGACTATTCTCGCCCAGCCTGGGGAAACAATCCACCAACTCGCTGCTCGCAAGGCAGTCAAGGAGCTTGAAGAAGGCCGTGGTTGGATCTATCACGCCAAGGACTCCAAGGAGAAGGCTGGCATCCTTCTTCGAACTAAGCACTTTGGTCGCTTTTCCGACATGGTGGAGCGCGAGGCTGTTCGGCTTGGAGTCCAGTATCAAGTCGGAGGCAAGTGGTGCAGTTTTGTGGCGGTGGAGAAGGGCGAAAAGGCAAAGGTGTCTCACATGAGCCCAGAGTCGGAGGCAACACCAGTAGAGCGCGAGGTTAGCTTTGGAGGCCAACATGCTAAACATGCAGGAATTCCTCGAAAGGTTCAGGCACGTACAGGACCTGTCTTTAATTCGGGAGCCCGAGGAGGAGCGGTCAGCTTTGGTGCTCGACCGGCATACACTATGCAAGCCGCTGGCTTCGGCTTCGGCGCATCGCAGCCCCCTTCAAGCACGGGTGGACTGTTCGGAGCCGTCCAGAGTACAACTGGCGGGTTGTTCGGAAGTTCATCACCACCCGGAGGAGGTCTTTTCGGCAACGCTTCGGCGCCTCCCCCCCCTCCGCCCCCTGGAGGTGGATTTGGAGCGAGTGCCTGCTCGGCCCCGTCGGCGTCTCTGTTCGGATCTGCACGAAACATAAGTGTACCGGCCCCGGCCCCTGGTGGTGGACTTTTCGGTAACCCCTCTCCAAGCAGCGATAGATGTAAAGTAGCTGCATCTTCACCTTTTGGAGCACCTGTGCCCCGAACCGCCACCACCAAGCCTGCTGTGGCACCCTATCGATGGACTCCTGCCCCCAGTGCCGACAAAGGCCCGACGGTTTACGTCACAGCGAATATGCTGGCGCAGTATGAGCAAGAGATGAACCAGGCCGCTACGATGCCTCTTCCTGACGAGGACGACATCGACGACGAGCTGAGTACGCCGAGAGAGCATTTTAGCAGCGCGCCTCAGCAGAAGAAGCCAGAGAGTAGCATGATTGCTGGCCGCACTACCGACAAATTGGAGGCTATCGTCGCTCTGCAGCAGTTTTCAGGAGAGTGGAAGGGAACGGAAGAGTTGTTGATGCTTCTGGAGCTGGACAAGCAGACGGTGGCAGCAAAGATTAAGGACTTGGGCTTGGTGGACAAGGGGGATGATGTAATTGCTACGGCGTTGGTATTGGCTTACCTGGAGTCTCAGTTGGGGGAGAGGAAGGATGAGTGGGAGATGATGGCGGAGAAGGCCAAGCTTTGGCTCAAAGACCAAGGAGTGGATTTTGAAGCGTTGCTGTGAAGAGCTTGGACGGATTCCAAATGGGAATTGGCTTGGAAAGGGAGGAATGGATATGGACGGACATGTTCTGTACGATTTCCTGTTCTTATTTCAAAGACCTTTGTCAGGTGGATGGTCCTTGAAATGGGGAGCGATGTGGTTCAAACAACATATTAGATAGCTTACATCAAAAACAGTAGATAGCTTTATTGACAACCACGGCTGTTCAACATCTCCCTCGCCTTGCTGTGCTGACAATCAGTTCCAAATGTGCTACACTGAGTCGTCCTCTCCGTGTTTGGTTCGGCTTCTCAATCTATGTGCCGAAATCACGTCAACATGGTCCCAGACCACATTGTTGGGAACTTTGCTTTGGCAGCCCAACCGCGGGATCCGTCTCCATAGTTGCACGGCAGCCAGTCCCAACCGACCGTCTCATCCAATATGACTGATCTCTCCGAGATATTTGGCGGGAGAAACCCAATAAATGCGTGTAAGCACCAGACCACCATGCAGGTGAGACCCAACGACAAGCTGGGATGCAAGTGCCTGCATGATCGCTACCACACCGGGAACCTATGCTTTCCACTTCAGGGTTTTGGTGTTGCTCTCAAGAAAAGGAACTTTGGGATGGGTGACGAAAAAGGAACAAACACGAGTTGCCATTTTGATCGGAAAAGGAGAGCTGAAAAGGTATATAGTTGGCTAAACACCTCTTGTGTTCTACACCTTGTATCATTTCGGGCCAAGGTAAATAGCCACCAATACTCAAACATGGTTCAACTCGCCTTTGTCTGCGGTCTGTTGGCTGCTTTCAGCACTGCGGTCCAAGGCCATCGCAACACTAAACAATTTGACCTGACACCTCGCAGTGGTGGGAAGAAAGGTTGCCCACCCTTGAACAGGGGTAGCTTCATCGTCAATTACTTCCAGCTATACCCCGAAAATGCCGACTGGGACGAGGAGAATTGTATTCTCTGGATTGGGTAACACATTCACACAGACGAAGCTTTTCCCGGACCAGTTCACTGACATGCGTGTAGCTCCCTCTGGAACGCCACAGTAGGCATCTACGACCCTTACCAGGACAAAGTCCTCGACGTCCTCTTCTTCCCTGGTATCTCCCTCACCCTGGCCCACATCGGCGGCGTCGCCCGCGATCCCAACTCGGGGCTGATCTCCATCCTGTCCAACTCTGGCAACCCCTGGGCCACCGGTGGAGCCGATGTCACTGGTGAGCGCCAGATCATGAAGTATGACCCCAAGAAGAAGAAAGTTCTCTGGGCGCGCAACATGACGGACGTTTCTCGCGATCGATACGGCGGGTTTCAGGACGTCGAGCATGATAAACGGGGCAACACCTACATCGTCGGGACGTACCCCGGGGTTATCATTCGAGTGGACAAGAACGGGAGGAAGCTTACAGAGTGGTATTTGCACCAGCCTTTGTCGCCGACAACGAGGAAGGGGTACAGTGGATTGGCGGTGGTGAAGGGGACGGATATCATGCTGGCGAGTGACGGGGATGGGAAGTTGCATCGCTTCGACTTGAGGGAGGAGAGGGGCCGGCCGGTAAATGTGCCGCTGCTGGGAGAGGGGCTGCATTTGGACTTGGATGCGATCTATCTGCCGCCGAAGTATGGGGGAACTGTGCTGTTGGTTGCGGATTTGTTTTTGGGGATTCAGGTGTTGAGGAGTAAGGACAGGACGTGGAGGAAGGCGGAGAACTTGGGGACGATTTCAAAGCCTGCAACCTTGAATGGCCTGGTGATTGATGGGGCGGTTGTGGCTCCGGTGCAGATGGGCAACTCGCTGTACATGGTCATTGGCAACATTGATCCTTTCATTCCGGGTATGGTTGCTGGTAATAGGACGCTGTTTCCTTTTCCCGACATCACGGGTGAGGTAGAAGGGCTGCTGAAGCGAAAATGAAGACAAGGGAAAAGCGCGGCCTGGACGGAGGGAAAGAGCAACACTGAAGGTTGAGCTTGGCTACCTATTGGATTGGCTTTTTCCACGCAGCTTATCCCGCGTCATTGTCCTACTTTGAATTTAATCCGATGCAAGTTCCATGTTGGACCTCGAAAGCTAGTATCACATACATGGTCTCTGCATACCTAGCTTACGTGCTTACGTGGGCGGCCTAGGACAGGTTTGGTCCTGACCCCAATACTAGTATCCATCGTACCGTTATCAGCAACACGAACGAAGGAACCGCGTATGTTGTTTGCTCATCTCAGATCTGACATGATTCAGCTGTGATCCAGGCATGCACACGAACACCGCGACATATAAAGGGTCATAGCAGAGAGCGGATCAGATCCGGACTTGGTTCAATATTCTTAACTTCAAGTTGTGTTCTAACATGTTGCCTGAAACACCGCTGACGACGGTGGCGCTGATAGCAGGAGCAGAGAGTTCTCAGTTGCTGAAATGGACATTCTCATTTCTCACGGTACGTGTATATATGCTCTACTGACAGGGTCGAATTGTTGTGCTAAATGATTAAGCAGATATGGCTGGTCATGAATATCGTTTACAACTTGTATTTTCACCCACTTTCCAGAGTGCCCGGCCCCACCAGCTGGGGTGCACTTCGACTGCGATACGTCTGGGCACTTGTGAATGGGACCATCGTTCATGATTTTGAGAAGCTGCACCAAAAATATGGATCGATTGTTCGCGTTGCCCCAAGCGAGCTCTCTTTCACCACACCTGATGCCTGGACCGACATCCTGCAGCCAGGCCATACACCACCATTGCCCAAGGACGGTCGGTGGTCTATCCCTGGTATAAAAGCTCAGGGCATCGTCAATATAGTCGACCTTAATCTCCATGGCCGAGTTCGAAAGTTGATTGCGCCAGCATTTACAACATCAGCGCTGAGAAGTCAAGAGCCCATCCTGCAACGATACATCACATTGCTTATGGATCGCCTTCGGGATATTGTCACAACCGAAAAGAACGGCACAGACGGCGCCGAAATAGATGTCGTGCCTTGGTTTAATTTTGTCACCTTTGACATGCTGGGCGACCTGGCATTTGGAGAATCATTCGACTGTCTTCAGACATCGCAGTATCATTCCTGGATTGCACTCTTAACAAATACACCAAAAGCAGGGGCTTTCGCCGCCGCCGCCCTCTTTTATCCCCTTCTCGCATCGACCCTTAAGTACCTCATTCCGGCACCGTTGAAGAACAAGGTGCTTGATCACGTCCGAGTCGTTTCAGAAAAGGTTGAGCGTCGTCTGAACTTGGAGTCCACGCGATCTGACATCATGTCACACGTGATTAAGCAGATAGGAAATGACGGCCTTGTGGGACTCACCATGGATCACGTCAACTCAACATTCATGGTGCTCACAATCGCTGGTAGTGAAACCGTCGCAACTACCCTGTGCGGGGTGGTGAATTACCTTGCTCAAAATCCTAGCAAGTTGTCAATTCTCGCACACGAGATTCGCAATCATTACTCGAGTCCAACCGAGATGACCTTGGAGAGTTTGAAAGACCTGCTCTATCTCAATGCGGTGATCGATGAGGGGTTGCGTCTGTGTCCACCAGTCCCTTGGCTCCCTCCAAGAGTGGCTGCTTATGGAGGTTCTGTCGTTTGTGGGGTTCCATTACCTGGTGGTGTAGGTGATTTGTTGAGACCCCGAAAGACGTTTTGTTGCTAACAATATTTCAGACTGCCGTTTCTATTCTCACCTACGCTATGGGCCGTGACCCGAACAATTTTCACGACCCTCTGTCATTCATCCCCGAACGGTATCTGCTTGAAGCCAAAACTGACCCAAACTCGCCTTTCTTCAATGATAAACGGCAGTCATATCACCCGTTTTCTGTCGGACCCAGGATTTGCATTGGTCTGCATCTCGGCATGGCCCAGATGCGTTTGATTCTAGCCAAGCTAGTGTGGGAATTTGATTTTGAACCCCCAACAGAGCACAAGCAAACCAGATGGGAAAAGTTGAGAACATTTATATTGCTTGAGAAGAACGAGATTTATGTGAAGCTCAAGTTGAGGGAACGCTTGTAGGCAGGTGAAGACGACTGGGATGATATGGCTCCGCTGGTGGAATTCATGATGGGGAGCGATGGTGAGCCATTCCTCCCTACCGTAGTCCTGGTCCCATTTCTCATCAGACGCGCCTGCCGTCGTTTCCAGAAGTTACCCACCCTACAAGCAAGGATCCAAGTTTTGCTGAAACTTGGAGTCACCATTATCAATTGAAGCTTGGCGTTGTCTCGGAATTGGCCTGCATGTCGTGCGCGCGCGGTCGTGGTTGGGGGCGCCGACCTCCATTCTCACCGCGGCAGGCTTGTCATACGTGTTGTCTCACCCCATAGCAATGCAGCCCCTCAGGATACACCATAGATGTGGTGGGACTGATACTACCTAACCAACCATAGGCAGGCTATACCAGGCTGGCCCTAACCTCAGACTTATGATTGCGCTGCTTGTACACTCTAAAGTTGTCAATCCGGTACGTCACCCTCGGTGAGCAAACCTCGAGCGCGCGGCCATGTACCTTACCTCAGGTGGGTGAGATACACATGCCGTTCCTGCCGCTTCGAGCTCGGCATGTTGCCTCATGACTGGCCGATCATCTGGGAGAGTACAATCCTCCCCCATGGTCTTGTGACGGATGTGCACCTTCTTCGAGTTGGGCTCTGGGGACCTTCCCGGTTCCATCCTTAGATTAAGTTCCCGCCGACGAACCAAACCACGTTGCCAACACACGACTCGCTTTTCAACGGCCCGCTTACGAGTCTGACTCGACCTTATAACTGCTCTCTGGATCTCCTCTTTTCCGGCCAAGCAAGCTTGTCATCACCTGTATCACCTCACCATTAGTACAGTAGGAACATGCCTATCATACTTTACGCCCACCTCTGCTTGTTCTTCTTGGCTCTCGCTGTCGCTGCCGGGCCACAAGATGCATACACCATCTTCACTACGGTTTTAGTTACGGAGACGAAGACAGTTGGAGACTCTAACGCCACACCCGCCCCTTCCGCACACGCAGCAGTCGTTCCGTACCAGCTATTACGCCCTCATCTTGACACACCATGGACTGACAAAGTTGGCACAAGCCCGTGGCCGCAGCATCCACGCCCTCAACTCCGCCGGGAGTCATGGCGGTCGCTCAACGGAATATGGACTTACCAGCCAGCTCAAGGAGCCGGGGATGTGAAAAGCCCACCGCAATTACCCTTTCGGCAACAAGTTTTGATTCCTTCTTGCATCGAAAGTGGCATCTCCGGCATCATGACAGAGGGCATGACGCACATGTGGTTTGGCACGACCTTTACGGTCCCAGATGAGTGGAAGGGTGGGAAACGCGTCTTGTTGAACTTCGAAGCAGTCGACTACGAAGCTACAGTATTTATCAATGGCGTGGAGGCTGCGTTTCACCGTGGTGGATATTTTCGGTTCAGTTTGGATATTACTGACAAGGTCAATTTTGATGGACCAAACGAGCTGCAAGTCAGAAGGTTTCTTGACATATCTCTCATGCTGACTTATTTCAAAGAAAGGTGTTTGTCTTCGACCCAACAGACGATCAAAGCATTCCCCAAGGAAAGCAAACAAAGCGTCTCTCGCACATTTTCTACACACCCTGCAGCGGCATTTGGCAAACAGTGTGGCTGGAAAGTGCTCCCAACAATCACGTCAAGTCATTGGATCTGACAGCCAACATGAACGGCGATGGCAAGTCTTATGCTTGCTATATCTGACCATACCAGGCAGCTAATGAAGCGTGATAGTCACTGTCACGGTCCATAGCTCCAAGAACCAATCTACACCGATCCATATCGAGTTGTCCACGAAATCGGGAGAAGTGGTAGGGCGCTTTGATGGGGCATCGGACCGACAGTTCGTCTTCAACGTTCCTGGCCCAAAACTCTGGTTTCCTGAGGCACCTACTCTATACAATGTCACTGTCAAAATGGGAGACGATCTGATCGAGAGTTACACGGGATTTCGAACCATCGCCACCGGAGTTGTCAATGGAATCAAGAGGCCTCTTCTAAACGGCAAATTTATTTACATGTTCGGGCCTCTTGATCAAGGATATTGGCCGGATGGTCTTCATTTACCGCCGACACTCGAAGCAATGGTGTACGACCTCGAACTGATCAAAAGTCTGGGCATGAACTTGGTTCGCAAACATGTAAGTGGAGCTGCTCACACAGTTATCGTCGGCCGTGACTGACATTGCCAGATCAAAATCGAGCCGGACCTCTTTTACGAGGCATGTGATCGACTCGGTCTGCTGGTAATGCAGGATATGCCTTCTATGAGGGTTCACACCAATGCTCGACCAACTGATGCTGAGCAAGCTGAGTTTGAGCGTCAGCTTGAAATCATGATCAAGGAGCACAGAAGCTATCCAAGCATTGTCACCTGGGTCATTTACAACGAAGGTTGGGGCCAAATTACCGATCGGCATCCAGAGTTCCATATCACGGATCGTATTCGGCAGCTTGATCCAACGCGTTTAATCAATGCCGTAACAGGGTGGCATGATCACGGAGCTGGTGATTACCATGTGAGTGAAATTCTAGGCGAACCTGCCCATCTTTCTAATTCCGTGCTAGGACAACCATCATTATGCCGATCCCCAATGTGGCACACCATTTTACTCGCTGCCAAACACGCCATATGACTCCAACCGTATTGGATTCCAAGGGGAGTATGGAGGACTCGGTCATCGACCATTAGATGAACAGTAAGTAGGACCATCGCTGCATCGGCTTCCAATCTGACATGAATTGCAGCCTCTGGCCAGTGGAAGCGGCCGTGAGAACAATCAATGAAACGTATGAGATGCATGCCGACGAAGCATCCTACAACTACCGTGCACACGTGTTGTTCGACTTGCTACGGCAGCAGGTGGAGCGCTTTGCATGCAGCGGTGCTGTGTACACTCAAACATCAGACGTGGAAGGGGAGGTAAACGGGCTTGTGACCTACGACCGGCGCGTGGTGCGTGTGGATGTAACGCAATGGAAAGCCGACATACAGGCGCTGTACAACGCTGCGGCAGCTCGGACTTGAGGAGGGCAAAGAGTCATATTGGTAATGATAGTATTATGCAGCATAAAGTAATGGTCAATGAGTTATGAAGAAATGACTTTTAGCAGGTCTTGCTTGCTCTTGTGACACACCAGCCATACAATTTTGGGGTTGATGAGAACGGTACCGAGCGTTGCTTCCACTCCCCTCCCCCGCACATTTATTTGTACGTCATTGACGAAGCGTAGGAACGATACACGGGAGCTATTTATGCTGGGCGTTGGTTTCACGGCACGTGCATGAAAACGTGGTGCGTTTCTGCCTGCTTGTCTCTTGGATGACCGCAAGCCTGGAAACCGCAGTATCGGGCAGCCACGTTTTTGTTTGTTGAGGACACCAGCACGAGAGCTGTGGTGTTTGTGTGATTGTAACCACGGGCCGGGTCAGCACGGCCATAATGCCCAAGTGTACGGTTGGGAGATGATACCGTCTTCAAGGTCCTGTGTGGGCTCTTAAATGGCCCTCCCACCTCTGCAGCATCGACATCATTCAGATTGCGCAGTTTGCAGTAAGATGTTCATACATTCAGGGGCTCGACGGCTTGCTCAGGGGTATTAGTAAAGACTCCACAATTGACCGGACAACGCACGAGGCAACGGCACACGGGTTACGTGAGAAATAAAGCAACCTAACCCACTGTAACTGGGACATGTATCCTAAGTCGCACTTTCACTCAACTGCGACCTGTGACTTTGAAACTTGAAAAGTTGACAAGCAACTGTCAAAACCTCATACTTGAGATCTTTATCCGGCTGAGGCAAGCAAGCAACAATCCTCTGTGGCGCAATTGGCTAGCGCGTCTGACTGTTAATCAGGAGGTTGGAAGTTCGAGCCTTCCCGGAGGAGATTGTGGTACCTTTTGCTGGGCCAGTCATACTGGATATGCATCTTTTGTTCTGTTGGCAGATCCATCAAGATTTTTTGCTGCAATGGGGGGGATTTCACCATGCAATGCCCATGCTCATCGCCGTTGAAGCTGGAAGCTCGGCGTCCGCAACAGTACCGGCTTTTCTGGCGCCATATCTCTGTTTCGTACAGTGGTGTTGGTGACTGAACGACGCAAACAAACCCCCACGCACTTCCCCCGAGGGGCGCACTAACGTGGCCACGTCATAGGTGCTAGGGAACGTCCAGTGCAGGAAACCAGCCATCCTGCGATCCATCGATGCACCTCGAGACCGTTGTTCCCGGAACTCGGAATCAGCAAATGTTTGTCCGGGAAGTGGCCGCCACTTTCCGCTGTGGGGTTGTGAGGGATCAACGTTCGGCTAGGTAATTAGGATGCGGCTCTGGGGGTTGGTGGCTGTATTGCTGCAGCACCGCCTGAGCTATTTGTGCAGGGCCAATAACCAACCCTCAACAACGGCACCGTAAATGGGCGAATCGGTTCAACGAAAAGATGATGGGATCATGACTAAAAGGTAATCCTCTCGTCTTTCTGCTGTTCTTTAGCATTCTTTTGCTTATCTACTCCGTGGTGCGGAAGTCGAGGCTGCGTCGAGGACCCACTGAGCCACTCTTCTGAAGCCATCACCAACCATGTCTTGGCACTCACCTTCGCGGCCACGAACCCAGGGGGCAGTCATAGTGGCAGCGGCCCTGACGATATCAACCATCGCCCTGACATTCTATCTACGATTATCCTTGGGGACTTCGACCTTTCACACCCAACCACCACTACCCGCCACCAGCACAAGCAAGCAAGCCACCATCCAGATTCTCGGTCAACCCCTCAACCCAACCCACCCCCGCCTCTTTGCCAACGCCTCAAAATGGGATTCCCTTCTCCAACAGATACCTGGCAACGATTATCTGTCGAAATGGAACGAGACCATCTTCCGCCGAGCGCAGGAGATGCTCTCCCTGCCTCCGCCTACTTACCGGGTTGATGGAACCAGTGGGATTCTTGACATTGCCCGGACCGTCCAGCTCAGAATCAAATACTGGGCTTACGCCCACCGTCTTACCGGCGACCCCAAGTGGAAAGATCGGATATGGAGAGAGGTCGTCTACACTTCTGGGAACTCGACGGCATCTCCGTTTGGGAAAACGGGAGATAACTGGAACACGGAGCATTGGCTGGATGTGGGGGAGTTTTTGGTCGCTTTTGGGATTGCCTATGACTGGCTTTATGATGCTTGGACGGCTGAGGAGAGGGAGGGGATAAGGTGGAGTATTGTTGATTTGGGGTTGAAAAAGGGGTTGGAGAGTTTTGAGAGGGGGGATTGGTTTTTGGGTGTGACGGGAAATTGGAACTGTGTTACGGTCGGGGGGATGATTGTGGGGTCCTTGGCTGTTTTGGGGGATGATACTACTGGCGTCGCGATGGAGTTGCTGGGGAGGGCTGTGAAGAATGCAGAGGAGTACTGTGGGAGGAGTGTGGATGGGAGTGGGACGTGGGTTGAGACGCCGGACTATTGGTATTTTGGGACCCAGGCGCATGCACAGCTTTCTTCGGCCCTGCTGACGTCGTTGGGAAATACGTTTGGGATGATGGATAGCCATCCCAAGTTCCGGGATACGGGATTGTTTCATATCTACAATCTGGGGATGACGGAGAAGTTCAACTATGGGGATTGCGGTCCGTCCAAGATTACTGCTACGGCCAACTCGTTGCTGTTTTATGGAAATGAGTACGGTATTGCTGAGTATGGTTCGTTCCAGAGGGACAGACCTGATGCTGCTGACCCGCTTTCCATACTTTGGTATGATTCTTCCTTGAATGGTCAATGGCATGATCATCTGCCCCTGGACAAGGCCTTTTCTGATCCCAGTGGTGCGTGGGTGTCAATGAGATCTTCATGGACAGATACAAACGGTGTCTTTGTTGCTATGAAAGCGGGAAAGATGAGTGGACACGCAACACGTAAGCATACCTTCCTCTATGTCGTGACCTCGACTGACAAGTAGGCAGATGGCAACCTTGATGCTGGTGATTTCGTTTTGGATGCCTTGGGAGAACGATGGGCCGCAGAACTATGCCAAGAGAGTTATGACGCACCAGGCTACTTCTCGAGTGAAGAGCAGAAGAGCATCCGTTGGGACTATTATCGCTGTGGTACATCCGGTCAAAACACGATTGTCTATAACAACTCAAACCAGATCGTTGACGCTGAGCCTATGGTGAGATTTGAAAGCTCCCTCGCTACTCAAAAGGGTAGGAGTAGCACCGACGCTGGCGCTTTGTGGACCGCAGATTTGTCCCAAGCATATGATGGCATGAGCATCACGCGTGGAGTTTGGTTGCTCAAGGGGCGGAGTAAGGTGTTGGTGCAAGACGAGATAACCGACGCGCTGGAGACAAGTCAGTGGCGAATGCATACCAGGGCGGAAATTACATACAGCAACAGTGGAAGGACTGCCCGTAGGTCCCATTCCCTCTTCTGTCTTGCTTGATGCTAACAACCGAAAACCAGATCTCCGCCTGAATGGAAGGGCTCTTGACGTGGTGCTTTTGTCTCCCTCAGCAGCAACCTTCTACACCACTAAGCCGGTTCGGTCACCAAAACTGCCTCCTCAGCCAAGTGATCAAAGAGACCTACCCAATACCGGAGTCAGTGTCTTGGCTATCGACCTTCGACCAGGCAACTCGACGGCAGCTGTTCTTTTCTGTCCTCTTTCAGAGCCCGATGTACCATGTTCTTCCACATCACCAGTGGCCTTGTCAGAGTGGGCTTTGCTTTAATATAGATACTTCTGTTGATTCACTTCGTTCTGATCAAGATTGTCTCTGCTTCGGACGGTACCTTCACCCCCCCTTTACCTATTGACATGACAAACACCATCCAATACCCCGGCACCACCACCCCTCCGTCTTTTGGTATCTCAACTCTATGAATCGTCCTCCCTTTCTGTTTCTTCATCGCCGCTCGAACAAGCTTCACCCTCCTCTGATCAGTATTGATCGCATGCGTGGCGGTGCTGTACCTTACAATCGCCACCTCTGTCACTTCCCCCTCCACCAATAACTCCAATGCCCCTCCCAAATTCACCTCTGTATTGGAAATCTCCAGGATCTTTGGCCTTGGATCCCCACCCAGTAGGTAAGCGGGTATGAATCTCTGTAAGTCCAGGTGATTGATCTCCTCTTCCGGCCCCAGACACTTCTCCCAGCACAGGCCCCCTCCCCCCGTCAGAACCGTCGCGTCAGGCAACAGCACGGCAACACTGTGGTATGTCCTTGGGATGGGCATCTCAGCAAGGGGTGTAAACGTCAACGTGTCAGGGTTGAACAACTCCGGCACAAGCGTTGCGTTGATATCTGCCCACTGCTTCGCGTACGTAGTGCCACCAGTGATGAAGACTTCACCTGTTGGCAACAAGACGCTGTTTGCGTATGCCCTGGGGTATCTCATCCCCTTCAACTGCTGGACACGCGGCTTGGTGAACGGAACATCGGGGAGGGTGATGATATGGGTAGCATTTGTCGAGACCGCGTCACTGTAATGCTGCGCTCCCCCCAGGGTCAGGATCTTCCCTGCTAGGGCATCATACATCACCGCGTTACCGTTCATCGAATCGGTGTCCTTTCCCCGGGAACCGGCAGGCTGGTGAGTTCCAGAGGAGGAAACACCGTACCAGTTCATGGCGGTGGAGGGACCGGCTTGGAAGACGGAGTTGTTCTTCCAAGCAAAGAGCCAGGCATGATTGTCGCTGGCGAAGGGGCCGAGGAAGTCCTTTGTGGACATTGGCTCTGAGGGGGTATTTGGGAGAGATGTCCAGGTCTTTTTGCTGGGGTCAAAGATCTCCCCGTTCTTGCCACCGACAGGGCCGCTCCAAGAACCACCTATGGTGAAGATGCGTCCGTCGGGGAGGGTTGCTTGGGAATGATAACCCCGTCCGACAGTCAGGGGTGGGCCAGGGAGCCATTTGTCTTGGACTTCGTCGTAGATGCTTGTGGCTTCAGAGGTACTCCCACCTGTGACCACTACTCGCCCGGAAGTGGCAAGTGAAAGGCCAGGGCAGAACATGTTGTGATGTGTAATGGTGACATTCTGGTCGTAGACTTGATGGTTTGATGGGTCGTAGATGACAGAGAGAGTATGTGTCGTCGCGTTGGAGAAGACATTTGGCTTATCTGCTGCCCAGGCGAGGACTTTGCCTGATCTTGGCAGCACAGCAATGGCTACGGGGACGATGGGAAGCGGCACGCTCTTCTCCCATCGGCCAATTCTCCTGGTGTTTTCGGATTCATTTCTTTGGCGTACTAGAACATAGACGCTTTTGGTGAATTGGGCTTGAAAGGCGAGGACTAGGAGAAAGAAGAGGACAAATGCCACCGAGGCAAGTTTGATGAGGCCTGACATGATCGCAGGGCACTCTTCAATGCAATCTCTTTACAAGTTTAGACAAATGTTAAGCATGGAAAGCAGACGGGGAACGACTATGGTCCAAGCATCCCCGTCCATCTTCCGCCGAGGACGGACGGACAGAAGACAACCAATAATGGCTCGCGATGGATGAACTCAGCTTGTCGGAACATACTCGTGGTACATTAGCTTGCTGAAGACTCTTTGACTGAACGGGCCGGCGCATTCCCAATGGAGATAGCAGGAACAAATGAGGGTCTGCATGAATAGACCCCCTGACATTCCCCCTGTCTGGTCTTGGCCCACAACAACAGCCCTTAGCGCCAACAGCATCTGCGGCCTGCGTCTAGTTTCCTTTGAAAACCTTTCACAACGGGCTCGGTGTCAAGGTGTGATTGATCCTTTTCTGCCACTATCGAGGGTTGATGGTGCAACTGATGCATGCAGATATCCATCGTGATCCCTGGGTGGGTTGTGTAAGTGTTCTTAAACATCTCCATTCTACCGATCCCTGGTGAATTTTCGATCCTGGTGGATGTTCTCCAGTGTCCTTGTGATAGTCTGAGCCACGTGCATGAACTCATCATCCTTACCAGGTAAGGAATGCAAGATCATGTTGTCTGTGAGCCACCAACAGCCACAGCCAGCCAGCCGGTATCCAACCGTTGACTAACTTGTTCACCCACCAACTACTCGAAAATCCGTGATATCTTGTGTGACCGGTTTGTCTACTACAAGCTAAGGCTAGCCTATCGGAATTTCGGCACAGCTGTAGCGTGGTTGACTTAGAGTTCTTATTCTGCGCCGCTACGGCATGCATGCGAGGACTGTGTGGCTGGATATGGTTTAGTGCCTGAGTTGTAGAGACAATAGGTAGCAACCTCGGGTAGGTAGATGTAACATGAACTCACAGAAGCCGCATAAACTTCCCGGGTAGCTGATCCTATTGCATAAAGTGGACTCTTCAGTGTCCTCCCACGGACCTAATCTAGTATGCTGTTGACTGTAGCGGTGAAGGGATAGCATTACGAGGTGCGAGTGTTGGGGCCGAAGCTGTCGCCAACAGCAGAAGAAACGGTGGGTTAGACTTCAAGTCCTAGCCATCTTCATCACGAAATTAGTGGCGACAGAACCATCGGGACAGGCAGGTCGTTATCGCTGTCCCCACCTGTTGGCGTCATGAAGGCTTCAACACCCTGCTCCTCCTCCTGATATGCGCGAATTCTCGGTGTGATACTTCATCCTGCATCGCGCACTGGTCAATGGCGTCAACGTGAATCTATCTGGTGACTAGACCTGGAACAGAATGCAGCGTCTGGTTCCCCGTTCGGCGTCCGCAGCCCCGGTCTCGGTGGAGATACGATGAAGTTTTCGGTGTGAAATTCCTGGAATGAGGTACGGACGCGT
The DNA here is from genome assembly GCA_030512305.1 of Cercophora samala. NCBI lineage: Eukaryota > Fungi > Ascomycota > Sordariomycetes > Sordariales > Lasiosphaeriaceae > Cercophora > Cercophora samala. Next base: position 13,927 of record JAULSY010000182.1, on the reverse strand, counting down.
AGGTATTTAAAGGGAATTCCTAAATAGCGAAATCTCCCGTCACTCCAGTGTCTCATCTTTGCTGTGAGCTCAACATGCACTCTCCGGTAGAGGACGACTATCGCCTCCGGCAGGCGGCCAAGGCGCCTTTTCAAACCTCCCACGGCCGGACCAAGTCCGCATCATGCATTTCACCGGCCTCCAAGACAACACTTCCTCTTCTCTTGGACAATTCCGGTAACCCCATCACGTTTGACAACACCATCACAGACACAGACTGCATGATCGTGACTGAAGTCAGCAATGACGAAGAATACGACCAAATCCAGTCCAACTTCGGACCTGTTCGGCGTTTCTTGACCAGATTCGTCTTTTTAACCGCCATCATCCCTTGCTTTATCTATCTCTGGGTTTCCAAGATCCAGGGAGACACCCTGCTAGCATTTGCGCGAGATGGCAGCTTGGGTGGGATCAAGCTCTATCTGGCTTGGTTTGCCTTTGCTATCGAGGGGCTCTGGTCAGGTAAGCCAATTCTGATGCTGGGAACATGTATCGGAAACTGACTGGAAACACCATAGTCGACGCAATCGTAGCTTCTCTTGTAAAGGCGGCCTCTCTGTTTGCGCGCTATCGCCCCAGATTGCGGCTGCTGGGCGATAATGCTCCTTGCGTGGACATCATCATCCCAGTTTGCAACGAGAAGCTCGACATCATCCAGGACACGGTTCGCGCTACGCTCAACATCGACTATCCTGCTCATCGATTCAGAGTCATCGTGTCTGATGATGGTCGCAACCAAAAGCTGGAGGCTTGGGTTTTGCAGCTGGCTGCCGACACACCCAACTTGTATTACACCGCTCGTGTCAAGTATGGGCCGGCGGGGTACAAAGCTGGCAACCTAAACCATGCTATTGCTGTGTCGGACACACTTCCTGGCGGGCGGGCTGAGCTGGTCGCTGGGTTGGATGCTGATATGATTCCCGAGAGGAGGTGGTTGAGGGCCTGTGTTGCACATCTGATCAGGGATCCAAAGATGGGAGTTGTCTGCCCTGCTCAGTTGTTCTACAATGTACCGGACAATGACCCCCTGAACCAGCAGAGTTCGATCAACTGGCTTTGTATGGATATCATCAGAGACCATGCGGGGCTGGGATGGCAAGTAATCCCTCGCGTTCTTGGGAAACGATGACTAACAACGCGCAGGAATCTGGGATCTGGCTGGGTTGTCCGGAGAGAGGCAGTGGATGATATTGGTGGGTTCCCCACGGACTGCCTGGTCGAGGACATCTACAGCTCCATGCTGCAGATGGCGGAGGGGTGGAGTTCTGCCTACTTGGCTGAGTCCCTCCAGTACGGTCTCATTCCCGAAACATATGCTGCTCATGTGAAGCAGTTTGCTCGATGGGTGCGTTCGCTTGATCTCTTCGTCTGCCGTGGCATATCCTAATGATTAGAGCAGTACATCGGTGGAGCTCAGATGTTTGTCAACTTCAAGGGATACCTGTCTCGGAAAGTGACCAAGCGTATGACCCTTGCCGCCAAACTGGTCGGCTTCTCCAGCGGTATCAACGTCCATGCCAAGGCCCAACTAGCCACTTTCTTCTCGTTGCTGACACCTTTCGTATTCCTGACCGGCACACATCTTATCTATTGGCGAGATGAGGCCGAGATGAAGCTACTACTTCGTCTTCATTGTGCTCTTGTCCTGACGCGCTATCTCCATGACTGTCATATCGGAGTGATGACGGGGTACCGAGTTGCAGTCATGGATACTGGTATGATGAGATACATGTCCCATTGTAAGTTTCGGCGATATCCAGACAGGACATCGGCTAACATGGTGCAGATTACACGGTTGCCTGGTTCAAGACGTTTTTCCTGGGCAAGCCTGATGGATTCACCCCAACCGGTAGCATTGCCAACAACCTTCAAGAACGAAACTCTGCACGCCGTGCCCCTCTTGGCGAGCGGCTTCGCCACATTCTTTTTGACTGTGGTGTCTGGGTTCAGCTGAGCGTCGTGATCGCATTTGCGTCGTGCGCCTCCTTGCAAGCATTCCGGGTACTTGGGCCGCACTGGATCTCTGGCAACTGGGTTCTCAGTAAGGATATGTGGATCGAGCTTCTCAAGACAGTGGCGTGGCCATCACATCTCTGGTTTCCGACGATGTTGGGATGCTTGACGCCGCTGAGGTACGCTCTCCGGCCCCCCAGCGTTCCCGAGCGCGACAGACTTCTCGGTAAGCGGGAAGAGAATGGCGCACGTTACCCGACGGAGGAGGCAAGGTATGTCAAGTGGTCTGTTTTTGAGATGGACTTTGTGGTACTGTATACTCTTTTCATGGGTTATGTTGCAGCGGTCTTTGTAGGGAGTTGGTGGCTGTGATGACAGTCTAGATTAGAAGATGGTTATTCGAGTCTTCAATACAAGATTATGTTTTCAATTTGTCCACCCTGGTCTTATACTCCTCCACAATCCGTGATACCTCTTCTGGCTCAAAATCACCTGGATAATCCTCGACGATATCTCCAAAGCGGTTCTTCATGGTCGGGTCCGCTCCGTGAATGACCAGAGCTTTGAACGCATCTAAATATCCATGGCGCATAGCCGTATGGACTGGCCTGTCACCGGAAAACCGGTTAGCCATGTTGAAGTATATTGCCCTTTTGTCATTGTCATCCAAAAGGTCGGCCAACGTATCGATGGACTCTGTCTGAATATTAGTGCTTGTCTCAGAAGGGGAGGAAAACGTCAACATACTCGACTGCCCAGACTTGGCAGCGATATGTGCAGCTGTCTGCTGAAAGTCGTCCTTGCAAGCAATAAGGATGTCGGCTGGCGACTCATGTTCTCGCGCCGCAAGAGATTTGACAGCTGTTATCAGTTTGGCGCATTCTCCTTGGCCGGCAAGAACGGCGACGTGGTGGGCTTCTTGTGGAGAAATATGCATTTTGTGCGGATTGGTGTGGACTTGTGACATGGCCAATACTGCTGGGAAGAATGGGTTGCGACGTTGGAGTTGATAACGGTCTCGTAGGACGCCGGCTCGCCGGACGTCCGCCAACTCAAAATCTGAAACCGACCAAGGGCACTGGTGGCAGGCACTTGCAGAGATTTAGTCAGCATTTTGGGCGGAAACAACAGTAGAAGATGGATACCATTACGTCCCGTCCCTGTTGGAATTGTTAAGAGGCATGAGCAATCTGGAACCGCCGAAGGTTCAACGTAGCGTTGTTCACAGCTTCGCTGGGTCCCATGTTCATTTGGTGACGGAAAGGGCTAGAGGTCCCGTCGTGCGCCTTCCCTTCATGTGACGGAGTGACAGCAACTTCACCGTGCATGACTCACTGCCTGACAGGGAGTTTCCGTTGTGTGTCGAGGTATTCCATAAGGTTTGAAGTTGACGGAGACTCAAAATGGCCAGAACGCAACTGCTGAGAAAGCACCTTCGCTTCAATTGCGAATTGGCAGCAACAGCAAATTCAAGTTGCTGTCGCAAGCATGTACCTTACCCTCCTTGCAGTTGCCACCAGTCTGGACACGCGGCAGTTGCTTAGTTCCTCCCATTCTATAAGTTGAGATGTGACTTCCTTCCTTCCTGTCCAACTTGCCCGGAAGTTTATGCTGCTGCCTACCAACCAGGTTCCCAAATCCCATGGATGTAAATGGACATCATGTGACTCTCCGGCCGAGTATAAACCCCCCCTCGGATGATGATTTTCCAAAATTTCTCTCGTTTCAACCAACAGAAGTTTGGGACGGGGCAGAATGCAATCCGTGGAAAGCCAAAGTCCATGCAAAGGGTGTTGTTCTGCGCGATCAAGACTGGTATTCCAGACACCTGTTCATGGACGCACCATACCAAAGGTATATACAACAGAAGTAGATCATCTATCTATCATACATGCAAACCCATTTCCAACTGTTGTGGTGTAGCTTAACCTCGAGGCGCACACAGCATCTCCCCATCAAAGTTGCCACATCGCAGGCCAGGGCAGCAATCTGAATCGGCTCGGCAGGATGTCAAGACATTATGGCATGCCTACCGATGATTATTAGTCTCTGGGTTCCTATGATTGTATCGATGATAAATGGCATCTTACTGCTTGGCCGTAGAAATCAGTGATCTTGTACTGGGTCGGTGGCAACGCGGACTGAGACTCCTTCGAAGTATCACGCCGCCGGGGAGTCGACGAGTCCTTAAGGGGAACCGGAATAACCAACGCAACAGCCATCTGCAGGCTGATCATGAAGAGGACGATGGTCTGGATGAAGGTTCGCATAATGAAGTTTTGGTGGTCTTTTCTTCGGCGATGTCTAGATTTTCAAACAATGGTAACGGCACTGCCGGTGCCAAATCAGGCCCGCCTGGAAAGAGTGTATCGAAGCAACCTCCTGACGAAGAGGATGACCGTAAAAGAAGAATGATTCAAGAAGTGAGAAGTGTGTGCTGTGAAAGGGGACACTGCAGACCTCAAGCTGCAGATATTCACAAGCACAGCAGGAAATGAAGGAAAACAACAACCAAAAAGCTGACCAGCAAACGCCCGCCCGCGACCACAGGATGAAGCCCTCTGTATTTAATGCATGTTCATCTCAAAAGGCCGCGTTTGCATGTACTATCCATCTTCCCCAAAAAAAGCTGAAACCACATTCCCTGCCAAGACCGCTCCTCTTTCTTGTAGACTGACCAAACATGATGCCCCAAACGCTCCTCATGTCATGCTCAAAGAATGGCTCAGCGGGGCGTTCCCAAGTCTCAAACTGCCGCTGCGGAGTTGGAATCGGGCTGTGTTGCCTTTTCGATATAAGATGGCAACTTTAATACTTGCTATCTCCAAAACACTGAAAGTGGGTGGCAAGTTGTTAGTATCCGATAGCGCCACTGTCTCGGATAGGCGCACCACAGGGGATAGCCCCGTTTCGAATTGAACACCACCCCCAAAATGCAACCCGGATGTTGGCCTGCAAACAAAAGGCGACGAGTAGAAAAACGCAAATCGCATGAATATGATCGGCTTGATCGTCCGATCGACGCGCTTGTTTGTATCCAGTCACCACTCACCAGCAAGTCACGGCAGTGCCCACATCTGCATGGTTTGGGGCCAGGTCAAACAACCCCCACAACGAGATTGGCACGTCGTTGACGAACACTGCAAAGTTAGTCCACGTAGGAGAGTATCGAACCCACACTGGAAAAGATAGACGAGGTACTTTTTAAATATAATCAAGAGGCCTCGAAAGATAGTCAACCGGTCTTAGAGGATACGAAAGGGCCTATTTACTATCTGAAAAGGTGTAAATTAATAGCCGTCATACCTGCCAGTTGTTTTGTGCAAGGCGTGGTAGGCTTTCTTCCATCTATTGGTATCGCATATTCTAAATATCTGCATATCATCATCATCAGGAACTGTCCAGCAGCTTATTCATGACACCCAGTCATATCACACCTCATACATCCCGTCTCCAGTCCTGTCCTCTTGGTCGATACCAACCCCTCCCGCCAGCCGACGACTCCGCACTCGTCCTCGTCCCCGACAAGAAGCTCTTCCTCTCCGCATCAGGCACCTCATCCACAATCCATCTTATCCCACCCTCTGGCTCTTGCCTCCAACCATACGCATACACTTTGCCCATTTGCACAATAGCCTTGTTCCTCTCCTTGGTCTTCATCTCCTCTAGGCCGTAAAAGTCCTTTACCATGCTTGTGCCAGCGACATAAGTCATCACCGCAGCGATTGTATCCGGCTGTCGGGGCAAGTGCGGCAGCCGTCTTCGCCAAATCATCACCAGTACCAACTGCACTAGCATGACACAGAGGATAATGGCACTGGCGATACCGCAGAACAAGAACTCGGAACGGAGCTGGCCTGGTCGGTAGGGCAGACCGGCGAGGGCAATGATGAGAAACTCTGCGATGATTCCAGTGAATGCCACCGACGCTGCTGCCAGATGTCTGTTGCGTAAGAGGGGGATGAAGGCACAGATCGGGCTGCTGTGACGGTTTAGGAGGATGGTTGGGTTGGGTCGTGCTTCTCCGTCTCTCAGGGGTAGGTAGGGGCTGAAGGTTTGAGTATCTTTGGACATCTCTTTAGCCGTTTTCCGGGTCAAAAAGATATGAAAAAGAAAAGCACAGAGAGACTCACCCTGAAACAACCTCCCCCAATTTGACGAGATCATCACCCCCAGAAACGCAAACAAGATCTTCATCCCAACCCCGCTAGCGACAGCCGTGGGCAGAAACACCTTTTGCGGCTGATCGATATTCCCCAGTGAGGCCAACGTTAACCCAAGCAGTGCCACCAACAACACCCCAAAAGCAGCATCCAGAAGTAATCTGTTGAGCTTCCAATTCCTAAAGAACATCGCCTTGTTAAACCCCGACTTGACAGAGTCCGTTGTCCTGGTCCACCACCCCCTCTTACTCTTGTCTTTCCTCTCATACAAAGCAACAGGCATAATCCCGTACTTTGTAGCGCCATCATCCGTGGTAAAGGTCCCGAGCTTGAACTCCTGTCCCTTGAGGGCATTTAAAAGCTCCTGCTGTGTGATCTCCCCGCCAAAAGACGAGAACTGCCGTTCAATCTCCGGATGGCCCATCACAGCTGCCACCCCCGCAATCGTGGTAGGGTCGGCCGATAGCCGTCCCGGCTTCTGGAACCACTTGCTGATTGTGTAGGCCACCACCCCGGCTTGGATGACCAGGACGGTGATGACTATGTCAAGAACCCACGGATTCCCGGTGATCTTGGGAGGACAGGGGTTGGGGTTGGTGGGAGATGCCGCCGCGTCGTTGCAGTAGTTGGTGTCGACGTACGTCCCGCCTGCCACGAAGACGGTGCCGATTTGGGCTACAAACACTCCAAACTCTGAAGCTCCGATCGGGGGACTGACAAGTTCTGCGGCAGAGATCCCTCCGCTCGTGAGCTGCCTGACGGGGTCATGCGTGATCACTTGTTGGTAAAAGGCCCCCATCATGAGCATGAAGCCTCTGCCTACAACCAACGGGGCGTGGTTTCCCGTGAGGGACTCTGAGATCTTCCAATATGGCCATGATATGAGAGCTGGGGCGCCTGTCTCTGGGCTTGTCGAGGGTGTTGCTGTGCTGCCACCTGGCCCAACGGTAGCAGAGCTGGCTACTGTCTGATCTGTTTGAGCTACTGGTGTGGGGTCTTTGGTAGAAATCCCGGAGGACTGCTGAGCAGAGGAGAGAGATGGAAGGTGCGTTGTGTCAGGGTCAGATAGCGTTGAAAAAAGAGTCTTGGAAGGGTTGGTCGAGGCAGATGACATGAACGACGAGATTGATCCCGTGACAGTTACTGACCCTTGTGCAGTTGGCGATGTTGTTACACTTGTCTCCGTGTTTGTTGTCAAGATTGGTGCTACTGAGCTCCCCGATTTGGAATTGGAGCTAGTCACAGTCGTTGCTGCAGTATCAGGCTGAGATTGAGGTGATATTTGCACAAACACAAAGGGGTCTGATTTTGTCTCAGACGCCGTTTCAGTACCCAAAGAGGTTGACTTGTCGGTGAGATCCGTGGTCTGCACATTTTGCGTGGTAGATCCACCTGACACTGAAGGATCTGTTGAAATCGTCGTTGAAGTCGTCACTGGAGCCGTCACTCGAGTCGTAGTAGGAGTAGTTGTTGTAGTGGCCGATGGAGTGGTCGTGGGAGGTGCCGTCGAAACAGTCGTTGGGGCGGTTGTCAGAGTGGTGGTTGGGATCGTTGTTTTAGTGGTCGTGGTTAGTAATAAAATGGCGGTTGGGGGATCTACAAAAGAGCTTGATATATTTCTGGAAGCATATGTAGTCTCCTGTGTGAAGGTTGTATCCTGTGGCGAACTTGGTGATGTCGGCTTTTCCGTTGTTGCGGTGAAAGAGCTCGAGTTGATGGAGGTAAGTGATGTTGAAATCATGGATATTGTAATACTTCCAGAAGTGGTCGAGGTCGTCAAGGTCGGAGAAGTAGAAACGGTTATTATTGAAGTAAAGGTGTTGATTTTTGAAGTAGAGGTGTTAATTGTTGAAGTAGAGGTGTCGGTTATTGAACTAGAGGTGTCGATTGTTGACGTAAAATCGTCGATTGTTGAAGTAGAGGCGTCACTTGTTGAAGTAAAGGTGATTATCGAAGTAGAGGTCATTACCGAAGTAGAGGTAGTAGTTGTTGAAATCGAGATGCATTCTTCCAAAGTCGAAAGCAACGTCATACAGTCTACCCTGTCGGCCCTTCTTAAACCCCTTGCAAGGATTATGGGTATGGTTGTACAGGTGACTGACGTTGCCAAGCACGTATCTATGGCAGCTGGTGCGGTTATGGTTGATGTGATTGTCGGCGTAGTGGTTGTTACAGTTTCGCTTGTGGTGGATGGGCAATCTGAAAGCGTCCAGGTAGACGTAAGGCATTCACCAACAATACGATCATAACAGTCTATCCATGTCGTAATGCAAGGATCAAAGACAGTCTGCGTGGTAGATATCTCTTCATTCGTTGTTGTTGTCGAGGTTGTTGTCGAGGTTGTTGTCGAGGTTGTTGTCGAGGTTGTTGTCGAGGTTGTTGTTGAAGAAGGCGTTGTGGTCGATATTGACCTGGTGGTGGTTGTTATCGGCATGGATGATGTTGTAATTGGCACGTATCTAGTAGTGCAAACAACCTCGTCGGCGCGCTTGACTTTGTCTGGGATAATATAGGTAGTACAATCCACAACAGGAGAACCAGATGGAAGTCTAAAAGTAAAAATCCTCGTCGGCCTCAGTGTAAATAGTGGCCCACGTGTTGGAGTCGCAGTTGGTGTCCGGGTGATTGTAAAATAGCTTGTAGAGCAGTACGTGTGCCAATATCCCTGTCGCTTGACCTGGCGCGCCGGAATCATAACCGTCGTGCAGCCTACAGTGCTTGAAATGATTGGGAAATCCCCCGGAAGTATTGGAGGCTTGGCTGTGAACACCGGCGCAAGAGTAAGGAACCCAGCCTGGCGTTCGCCGATTGTTGCTCGCTCCGCTTCTTCATTCCGCGCTTGCAGTGTTGATGAGTCGGCGTAGCTTGGCTTTGAACCATCCGGAAGTGTCTTTCTGAGGAAGATGACAACGCCAACAAGTGTCAAAGTGATCAAGAATGTTGTGACCATGCCGAATAACCTGGATAAGAACGGCCTGGAAGTCGGATTGCCCTTTTCTGAAATCTCATGTTAGCCCGTGCTGTCTATTTTGGAGGCTTTAGTTCGGGAGACGCTACTAGAGAGTTTGATATTCCTGTTCTTCCTTCTCTTCAACGGCCGACTTTCAGAGAGTGGAGACATTGTGCTGAATCCTCAGAAAATACATGCAGAAAATAAAGAAAATGTAGATAAAACAATATCAAGAAAGGTAAAAATCAGAAATTTTGAAAGTTGGAAGATATGAAGGGTAACTCGCTCAAACTCCACGAAAGGAAAATGCCTGAAGGTAACGCCATGCGAAAACTCTGGCATAGGGACAAATCAAAAGGAGGCCATGTCGAGACCGGAAGAAGCCGATACTGGAGTTGAACGCCATCATGGCAGTGTTGTGGCCTGCCATCCATACTTACCAGAAGGTAGCGCATCTCATTCGGAATAAGAACACGGGTGCATGCGGCTGAGTGTTCCCCGATAGCTCCTGACCATCCAGAGGTCTGGAACGCTGTCCCTAAACGTCAAACGAGCTCACTCACTTTAAGGTCGTGTCACCTGAGTGTCCAATTGTATTGCGTACCTGCAGGGACTCCCATATCGACGGTGCCTGGGCTTGGAGGTGTAATGGTGGGTGGTAGCCTACCTACACCGCCACCCCGTTTAGAAAACACTGCGCGACATGATTGATGCAGAGACCGAGTTGTTCTTTCAGCCCTACAAGAAGAACGCAATCTGAAATTTGATAGGAGGAAAGCCAGGAGGGCCTGCAATTTTACAGATGCTGGGTTACTTACCTTACATGTTAGTACTTGCCTATCAGCCTGGCTTGGTATGATTTCCCATCAAAGAGGTCTGAGCTCAGTTGCATCTTGTCTCGAGGCCTTATAAAGAGGTCAACATGTCTAGAAAAGCACGTAAAATATATTCGGGTAGCGCCAGACAAGCTTCCTTATAAAGACGTGAATGATACATAAACGAGCGACACAAGATAAAAGGTCCAACCTGTAGTGGCCCCCTAAGTACGATCATGACACTGCCAATCATACGCTCGTCTGTGACAGGAGGCATATACGCTAAATTTGTCAGGGAACCTCCTGGCGCAGTACTGGTCCATGTTGACAGCGTAGCTCTCCTCTGTAAACGCACGACCAAGTGTTGCATGCCTCCTCCCACCCCACGCGAGCCTGAGCGCCGTCTATGGGACGAGATCGCGCAAAACGAAGGTAAAAAAATACAACAAAAGTAGTGATAATAATCTAAAACAAAGAAAAAGCTATAAAACCTATAAGTAGAAAATAAATACCAAGCCCTAAGAATAACCAATAGGTATAGGTCTAAATAAAGGTAGGTTTAAACCTCACTACACCCCCCCACAGACAGTATACTACCGCTAAAAGTAAAATTATTATAAATCCTCTTTCCTAATTAACTATATTATAAAATAACCTATATTTTCTAACTTCCTCCTTTTATATTTATACTACCTTTTTCCTATATTAAAATAAGTCTTTCTATATTTTACTACTATAAAGAATCCTTTATATTTAATAATTATATAAATTTAATATATTTTTCCTTTAATAAAGGTTTAATAAATTTATTTATTAGTATCTTTAAACTTAAAATATATTATATATTAAATCTTCTTTCTTTAACTTATTTATTAATTTATTTATATTAAATATCGATATATTTAATTCTAATAATATTTTAAAGGTTAAATATTATTATTTCGGTATTTTTACTATTTATATATATTATATATAGTTTTAATTATAGGAAATTATAGTCCTTTAAAATCTTTAATATTTACTAAAGGGAATATCCGGTTAAAGTTAGATTTATAAACTTTATTTTCGTAATACTTATAGTAATAAAAGTTTATTTCTTACTTTTCTATAAAATCGGCCCTCTTACTATAAAGATAATATAATTATTAATAAAGTATTACTATAGTAAAATATCTATATATAAGGTATTTATAAATCTTAATAGCTTTATATTTTTAATTATAAACTTACTACCTTTTAAAATAATATAAAGTCGCTTAATACTATTTAAGTATTAAAAAAAATACTTTATTAGTTTTAAATAATATTTAAAAGGTCCTAAATTTCCTTTATAAAGCTAATTAATTATATATATAATATTAAATTATATACCGGTTAAAAGTTAATTTAAGGTACCTATTTTTTAAATATAGAATTTAACTTTAAATTTAAGTTTTTTTTAAATAAATAGAAATTTAAGTTTCGGTGGTTAGGAAGTCGAAACTTTAGAAAGGTTTTAATAATTAAACCTTTTAAATAACGCTTTAATATATAAGATTTAGGAAAGGTAAATCTATTTCTTTCTATAGTTTCTCTTAATATTAAAACCTAAAAATCACTTTAGTTCTTTAAACTTTTTAATACTGTTACGGATTGGTTAGAAAGGCTAAGATAAAGGTAAACAGTTATTACACTAAATTAATTAAATTGTAAGGTAAAGAAGAAAAGAAGTAAAAATTAAATTAGGGCTTCGAAGTAGACCTTTTAACGAAGGAAAGCTTTAACTACCCGGTTACTCCTAAAGCCCTATATAGCCTATACGCTAAGATCCTATAGACCTATAGGTTATATACTAATATTATAATATTACCCTCCCCTTTAAAGCCTTAAATTTATCCTCGAATTTATTATTCTATAAATCCTTTTAAAAAAAATATTTATTATAATAGTAAGGAATTAAACGTATTACTTTCTATAATTCTAAAGGCTTACTTTCCTAGTAAAAGGGGCTTACCTTTAAGGGTATATAATATAATTTTCGGAGGCCTTATTTTTAATTAATTACGCTATATAGTATTTATAAACTTTAACGATTATTTTATTTTAAAACGCGGCTTAAACTAACTTACGTACTTTTTTATTTTACCCTCTTTATTACTATATTACTCCTTTATATTACCGTCTTTTTTTTATTTACTACTTTATTATTATTAAAATATATTAGATTATTACGTTTTTTTATTTAAACTTTTTTTTATTTTATTAATTATTTTAAAAGGCTAACGTTATTAAAGTATTTATAATAATACTCCTTTAATAAGTCCGGTATATTTTTAAAGTTTAACGTTAAGTATTACGTTAAGTATAGGTTTTATCTTTTTTAATTAATTTAATATTATAATTTTTTATAATATAGCTATAATAATATAATCTTTTTAATCTTTTATTTATTTTACCCTCTTACTTCTTCCGGCCTTAGGTTTTTAACTTTTTAGTTTAATACTAGATTATTAGGAGCTTTATAGAGGTAATTTATTATAAAGGTATTATTTATTTTTTATTTTTTTAGTATTCCGAATTTATATATATACTTTTTTTTCTTTAAGATTTTATAGGATTATTATATTAATAGGAAATTTATTTTATTATTAGGTTGATTTATTTATTAATGCTTTTTAATAATTAATATTTTATTTTTAATATCGAAATTAGGCTTTCTTTTATAACGGTTAGTAGCCTTTATTTACCGTTTTTAAGTTTAACCTATTATTTTGTAAGTTATGTTAATATACTATTTAAAAGTCTAGGCCCTTTTTTAAATTAACTTTTAAATTAAACGTTCCTTTATAGGTAAATTAGGCTTTTTTAAATTAATATACTTTTTTTATATAAATAGGAACTTTATAGGATAATTAAAAGTTACTTTATAAAGGGATATTTTAATATTATTATATAGTAAACTTTATTATACGGTATTTAATATAAATATTACTTTAAATTAATTATTTTAAAATTTTATTAAATATAAATAAATATATTAATTAAATATTTAATTAAAGATTTCTATTTAACCGGCGGTTTATAAATACTTTACTTATTATAAGCCTCCGAGCTACAGATAGATAGGTACATGCAGGTCTAGGACCCTCCGTAACTTACACTTAAAAGGGCTTCTGCCCAAAATACTTTTAAGGAAGCTTCCTATTAATTATTATTATTATACTATAGTTTATATTATTTCTTTTATATTACGTATTTATTTCCTTTATACTTTATTTTATTTCTACAGTAAAAGTCTATACTTAATAACCTTCTTAAGACCGTTTTACTATATTAAAACGGCTTTACATAAATTACTTAATATATTATTTTACTTAAAACTCTCTTAAAAAGTCTTTTCTTTATAAACTTTTTATATTTACGCTAGAAACTATATTTAAAAGCCTTATAAAAAACCTTTTAATTAAATATTCCTTTAAAAATATCCTTAAAACCTTTTAAGCCTTTTATAAAGCCTCTTAAAAAACCTTTTAATTAAACCTTTTTACCGGAAAAATTACTATAACCTTTTAAGCCTTTTAGAAATCTTTTTAAAAAGCTTTTTAACTAGACCTTTTTACCGGAAAGTTACGAAAACCTTTTAAAGAACCTTTTAAAGAACCTCCTCCGGAATTTTTTATTAAAATTTTTTTATAAAAAGGTTATAATATTAATAACTATAACTTAAAATTATATTACTTTATAATAAGATTTTAAGAAAACTTTATTAATTAATAATTTAAATATATTTTTTAAATTAATTTAGAAATTTACAGAATTATTTATAATAATTACTTAATTATTAATAATATATTTAACTTATATATTATTCTATATAAAAATTAACCTTTACCTTTCTTTTATTAAAAGGTTTTTAATTTAATATTTATATTAAATTAAAGAAAAGTATTATAGACTTATAGTTTTTTATTTTTTAAAAGAGTTTATTAAGAAATTAAAATAATACTTTTATTTATTTAAAAAAATAT
>JAULSY010000181.1:0-46821 GCA_030512305.1 Cercophora samala | reverse complement strand
CCTTTTTATAAAAAATATATTTATTAATAGCTTTATTAAAACTTTCTTTTTAATATTATTTAATAAGTTTTTTTTACTATTAAATCTTTTTAAGCTTTATTAATAGTACTATATATTATAATTATAGAGGGGATATTAAAATATAATATTTATTTATAAACTTTATAATATATTAAAACTTATAAATTATAAAGTCTTAAATTATAATTAATAAGTTTAAAATTTAATAATGCTTTTAACGCTTTTTAAACGTACGGTAATTATAAAGAAAATCAGACCTTTAAACTATATTAAAACCCTAAAACGTTATAAATTTTATAACGTTAATTCTAATTATATAGTTAATATTAATTTAAACTACGTAGTTAATATTAAAGCTTTTTTAAACTATGTAATTAACGTTAAAGCTTTATAACGTTAAAGCTTTTAACGTTTAGTAATATAATTAATACCCTATAACGGTTTAAAATTAATATACCGATAAATATTCCGATAGTTAAGTGTCAGGTGCCGAGGGCCACTGTAAGGCCACTGCAGGACCGACCCGGGTCTCTGGATATATAGGACCGGGCGCACGGCTCGCTTAGCTTCCCGAGGGACCCAGGGAGTATATGGCTCCCAGAGACTTAGGGGCCGAGGCTTAGAAGTTAAGGCCTAGGGGCTTAGAGGGTGAGACTCCGGCCGCACGTAGCGCCTGCTCTGCTATAAAGTATTGGCTAGATCCGGAACTATAAGCCGGATCCGGAACTATAGGCCGGATCCGGAGGTTTAAAGGGAGAGGCTTAGGCTGAAGGTAAAGGCTATATAGACCTATAAAACTACTTACTTTTAATTAAAAGGTTTAGGCTTTATTAGTTTTATAGAGTTTTATTTATTATTACATAAGAGCTACTTGTTATTTATTACTATTAGTTATTATAAGGTAAAGCCTTTACCTTTTATAAATTTACTTATATACTTTAATAATAACCTTACTATTTATACCTTTTAAACCTTTAATATAGTAAATACTTAATAGTATAACTATTTAATTATTAATTAAATAAGTTAAAATACTTAGGAGTAGCGGACTCCGACTTATAACCCCGGCGCTAATATTATTAAACTCCGGGATATTAATAAGCCTTAAAAAGATACGCCTATAAATAGCGTTAACGTTAGGGAGAGGGGAATCGAAGCTAGGCCTTTTATAGTTATAACCGGAATTTAAAAAGGCCTATAAGCTAGGGCCGAAAATCCCTCCTTTATATTTAATAAATAAACTATGTTCCCGTACTTAAATAACGATAATTACAATAAACACCCCTTAATTTTACGCTATTAAATAAAGTAATAGTAATTATAATATAGGGAACCTGCCTATACTATAGTAAATACCTTTAACGTTATACCGATCGTCGGTTACGCCGTAGAAGTATATTTAAAGGTACCGCCTTTATTATTTATTCGAAATACCTTTAAATAATTAGCCTTTATATACTTTACGTATAATAGAATAGGATATATGTAACTATAATTATTCCTATATAAATATAAGGCTTATTTTTAAGTATATAGTACTTTATATAACGACCCTAATAAAATAACCTTTATAATAAGCTACTTAAAAAGTATAGTAAAAACCTCTTAGATATACTATATATTACGCTATAGTAGTAGGCCTGAAGGATAGAATATTTAAACTATTTAATAGGAGGATTTTAAAAAGCTACTTATAAATTAATTAGAAAATATTAAAAGTAAAGTATTAACCGCGACTATAAAGTTACGTAAAGTTATTTAGAGAGATATCGAAATAATTTAAGCTTTCTTTAAGCGCGTGGAATCGATCGAATTTAAATTAATTAGCTTTAAAGGCCGGTTTACTATTATAAATTTAACTTTTAAGTTTTAACTTAATTTAATAATAGTAATTAAAGTAAAGGAGAAATTACCGGAAACTTAAAAGGCCTTACTTATTATTATAGCGAGGATAGAATTTTTAAATAGTATCCTTTTAAGGAGCGGTAATAAAGGCTAAGTTAATTATTAATAGTTATATTAATATTAAACGTGCCGTTACGTTAATTTAAATAAAGGAAAGCGCTATATACCTAACGATTAAACCGGATAAAGAAACCGAACCTTAGAATATTATATTAATTACGGCGATTAAGGCTACGTTACTTTTATATATAATAAGGCGCTTATGTAACGCTATTATAGTAATTATGGTAAAATTAATTATAAAATAAGTAAGTGCCCGGATATAAAATACTATTATTATTATAATAAAGGATATATTTAATTATTTTATAAAGAAAAGGAGAATTATAAAAGTAGTATAGAGAAAAATAATATACTTACGTTAAAGGTAAACGGAGTATTTCTTAATAGAAGGAATTTAAAAGGAAGTAATTAAAAAGATATAGGCTTTATATTTACTATATTAAATATAAAGCCCTTTATTAGAATTAAAGGGAAGTAAGTATATACGGTAGGGTATTTCGATAACGGCGCGGATATTAATATAATAAATATAAGTTTCTATAATAACTTAACTATTAAACCTACGTTACTATTATCCCTATAAGGTTTAAAAAATATTAACGGCAATAAAATCTTATACTTTAATTACTTTAAAGTCTATATTAAGTTTACCAATTTATTAAAATTTATAAAAACGTATTATATATTAATTTTTATAGATAGGTTTTAATAGAAAAATATTATATTAAAGATACTTTATTTAAAAACGGTAAACCTATTAATCGATTAAAAAGTAAGAAATTAAAGATTTTAATAAGAAAAAAGAGATATTTTATTAAATTATAAAGTTTCGGATTTAAAGTAAAGAAGTAATGTAATTATAGCGGTAATAGGAATAAATTAGTTACTATAAATCGTTAAGGTCGAGAATTTAAGGGGTTTAGGGGTAATAGAGAAAGTAACGGAGGTAAAGATATCTATATAGTACTAATAGTATTTGAAGGTCTTTTCGGAAAACGCGGTAAAGACCCTCTTTACTTATAAATATAATAAATATAAAATTAAACTTAAAGAGAAAGCTATATTACTATAGAGCCTTATATATTTATTAAATGCCTATAAGTTAAAGGTCCTATAAGAATAGTTTACGGAAGTAGAAATAAATAGGTAAATAAAAAGATTAACTTTTTTAATAAAAGTACCGGTTTTATTTATATTAAAAAAGGGGGGGAAGTTACGTTTATATATTAATTATAAAGGCTTGAATAAGATTATAAAGAAGAACCGAGTAGTGTTATTGTTAATTTTAGAAATCCTGGATAAGGTATTATAAGTAAAAATCTTTATTAAACTTAACTTTAAAGAAATATTTTATAAGATTCGGATTAAAGAAGGGGATAAATATAAGACTGTGTTTTATATATATTATAGTTATTTTAAATACTTTATAATACCGTTTGGCCTTTATAATATACCGGCGACTTTCTAATCCTATATAAATAAAACTATAGCCGGCTTTACCGACGTTTATTATATTATATATATAAATAATATTTTAATATATAATAGCAATAAAGTAAAGTATAAAGAGTATATAAAGGCTATATTAAAGCGCTTACGTAAAGCGGAATTATACGTTAATTTAAATAAATATAAGTTCTATAAAGCCTTTATAAACTTCCTAAACTACGTTATTACCCTTAAAAGTATAGGAATAAAGTAAAGTAAAGTAAATGTAATAGTTAAATAGCTGGAATTAAAGAGCGTTTACGATATATAGGTTTTCTTAAGCTTTACAAATTTCTACCGAAAATTTATTAAAAATTACTTAAAAGTAACTATACTATTTACGAATCTTTTAAAAAAAAGATATAGGAACTTTAAACTTTCGTCGGTAAGGAAGGAAGTATTTTATAAACTATACGTTTAATTTATTACCGCCGGTATTTTACGTTACTTTAACCTACTATTACCCTATAGGGTAAAAATAGACTTATTTAATTAAATAATCGACGTAGTATTATTATAACTATACGGTAATAAATAATACCTAGTTATTTTTAAATTAAAAAAGAAAATAAATATAAAAATATACTACGATATAGGTAATAAGAAGCTATTTACGATTATAAACGCCTTTTAATAATAGCGATATTATTTAATTTATATATTATAACTAATCGAAGTCTTAACCGACTATTTAAACTTAGAATATTTAAAAACTAAAAAAAGGCCTTTAATTAAATAACTATAATAAAGTAATAAATTAATATTATTTAATTTTATTATTAATTACCGCTTAAATAAAAAAAACCCGGCCAATAGTCTATTAAAGAGATTAGACTTTATAGAAAAAAAAAACTTCAAAGGCTAACGGAACCCTTTATTAAAATTAATTAAAAAAAAGTTAACGGTAGTGCCTATAAATAATAATAATAAAGAAATAGCACTAATTAATACTAAGGCCCTAACTACTTTAAGGGTATTTAAAAGTATATTAAAAAACCGCGTAACGGCAGTGCTTATCGTTAAAATACCCTTAATAATCTAAATAATAGCGGTAATAAAAAGTTAAACCTATAAATCGCTATAAAAAAATATAATATTATAAAACCTAAAGTAAAGAAGGGGCAACTAAGTAAGTCCCTCTTATTACTTATAAAAAGTATAGAGAGAAAATAATTAAATAAGTCCCTTTTATTGCCTATAGGAAAAATAAAGGAGAGAGGTTAAAGCAATACCCTCCTAACGCCTATAATAAATATAATAAAGGGGGGGTAATTAAGTAGATACCTCCTATCGCTTATAAAGCGATTAACGGAGGGGTATTACTTATCGCTTATAGGAACTAGTCCTAATTTAAGAAAAAGAAGTAGAAGCGCCGGAATAAGGAGGTAATTAATTAAAATAGGCCTTAGCTATATTAGAACCTAACTAGTAATAAAACTTTAAATTATAAGCGCCGCTATACGATTAAATTATACTAGCCTAAGTAATAAACATTTAAATAAACGACCCTCGATAGAAAAAGTAAAGCGTATATAAAGTATAGGTAATAAATAGAAACGTCTTTTATTATAAAGGAAAGGTATATATATTTAAAACCTTAATAATATTATTTATATAATATTACTACGACGTACTTACTATAAAGTATTTAAAGGTAAATAAAATAATAAAGTAAATCGGACTTAATTACTTTTAATAAACAATAAGGAAAGATATACGAAATTATATAAAGAATTATATAGTATATTAAAAAGTAAAGGTATAGAGATATATATTTTATAGCTACTTAATAACGTTACCGATACCTCGAAGGCTATAGAAAAATATTATTATTAACTTTATTATAGGATTACCTAAATCGGTCGACGAAAAAATAAGCTGTATTTACAATGTTATTTTAATAATCGTAAATAAATTTATTAAATATATATTATATATCTTTACTATAAAAAACTTAAAAATAAAAGGCTTTATAAAACTATTTTTTTAATATATATTCCGACCTTTTAACTTACCGACCTTTATTATATTTAATAAAAGGTCGTTATTTATAAATAGCTTTTAGGAAATAATATATAAATTATTAAAAATCTAATAACGTTTAAATACCGCTTACTATTTATAGACCGATAAGTAAATAGAAAGGTAAAACTAATCTTTAAAAAACTATTTATATATATATTACTTTTAGAAGTAAACCGATTAAGCGTAATAATTATTATTAATAGAATAGGTTTATAATATAAATTAATATTTAATAATAAGAACTATTCCGGTAAAATTATTATATAAATATAAGCCGTAAAGGCCTTACGCTTCTTTATTACTTTTAAAAAAAAATAAGAGTTAGTATATAGGAGTAACGTAGAGGATTATTTAATTAATATAAAATAAGAAGGAAGCGAAAAAATTATTTTAAAACGCTATAAAGAAATATAAAAAATAGTATAATAAAAAGAGGGAAGAACGTTATTTTTATAAAGGGTAATAAGTATAGCTCTCTATAATTAATATTAAATAAAAACGGTTAAATAAAAAAATATTAAATAAATATTTAAAGCCCTTTTAAATTATTAAAGTAATAAATAATAAAGTAATAGCCTATTAATTATAATTACCGATAAACTATTATATTTATAATATATTTATTATTTTAAATTTAAAATCGATTATCGGTAATATTGAAAAAACATTTAAATAACGCCGCCTATTAAAGATTAAAGAAAATAACCTAAATAAATATAAAGTAAAGTAAATATTAAATTATAAAAGGCTATTTATAAAGAGGTAATACCGAATTAAATAATAAAGGTACGAGGAAGAGGGAGATATATAGAAGCTACGCCGGAATATCTTTAATAAATAACTTTAATAGGATTATAAAGCTAATTTACGGCGGAAAAAATTAAAAAAAAGATAAGACTAAAGAGATATTTAAATATAGAAATTATAATAAAATAATAAGGAAGTAACTTTAAGGAAAAAACTTTCTTTATAGAAACCTAAGAAAGTAAAAAACCTTAAAATAAAGGGGGCGTAGTAGGAACGTAATTAAATAAAAACTATTAATTAAATTTAAAATAACTTTTAAATATATAAGTAAAGACGCTTTTATATAATATTTATTAACTTAAGTATTAGCCTTATTATTATTATTAATAAGCTTAATATTATTAAACGGTTTACCTTTAGAAATAACGTCTAATAAACGTTACTTTTTATAAATTTTATCGGGATTAAGTTTTTAAAGGTAAAGTATTAATAAAGCGCGATAGGGAAAAAATAAAGGTTATATAAGTTTTTTAATAATAATATTTAATATAGTAATATTAAAGTAAAGGAACGTAATATACGCGTAGGTAAACGCTATCCCTTTATTTTAACTTTCTTACTTATTTTAAAAAGAAAGGAGGTATTTTATAGCTATATTACGGTTAATAAAGGTCTAAATCGACTAAAGTATTATAAAAATAAATAACGTTAGCGAAGAAATAGAGTATTTATATTAAGGTTAATATAGTTATAGTTTTTTTAAATTATAATAATAAAGCGTAACGCTTTATAAACTTTAATAATATCGGGGAAATTAATAGTAAAAGAATTATAAATATAATTAACGTTAGTATAATATATATACCGTATACCTTTATTAACTTAATTAAAGTAAAGGTATTTATCGGACTTTGATAATAAAAAGAATCGGATATAGTATATATAAAGTGTTAGACGTTTAAAACTATTTAGATATTTTTAAAATAATTATTAATATAAATAAAAAAAAGAAAGCGGCGCGTATATAGTACTTTAAGAGTTTTAATAATAATTTTAGTAATTTTATAGGGAATTATAGAGGCTTTTGCGGCTTTAGCGGAAATAGCGTCGACGCTATTAAAGGGAGTAACGTTCCTGAGGCTAAAAGTAAAACCGGAAATTAAGGGACTAAAATCGCCTTTATTACTTAAAAATAAACTGTAAATACAGCGCTTATAAAGCTTAATAGAAATTTTCTAAATATTAATTATAATATTATAAAAATAATTAATATAGTTTATATATAACGTTAAAGGAGATTTATAAAGTAGATTAAATAATTAATAAAGAATAAAAAGGAGGTTTAAAGGATTTAAAAAGTAATAAAAAAGTTAATAACGTTATATAAATAGTAAAAGGGAAGAGTAATAATTAAAAAAAGTTAAATAAAAAAAAAAGGTTAAAAAAAAAGCCGGAGAGAGGGTTGAGTATAAGGAAGCGTAAATAAAACGTAGGTACTTATTTTTTATTAATTAAAAAAAAAAAAAAAAAGAGGTTAGAATTAAGCTGCCGAAGGAAAGTTTTATATTTATTAAAAATAACTGTTTAAAACTATAAGTTTACTTATTAAATAGGAATTTAGGGTAGGAATAAGAAGGGACTTAATTATAACGTAATGTAAAGAAAGTACGGCTTTAATTTTAATAAAAAGTAATTATAGAAGAAGGGGAGGTATAACGGAAGTTATAGTAGGTAAGTAACTTTTATTAAGAGGAAGGGTATGTCTTTAGGGATAAAGACTTTAAGAGAGAGGAGTTATATTAGGTGCCGAGGGCTACTGTAAGGCTATTATAGGACCGACTTAAGTCTTTAAATATATAGGACTAGGTGTACGGCTTATTTAGTTTCCTGAGGGACTTAAGGAGTATATAGCTCTTAGAGATTTAGGGGCTGAGGTTTGGAAGTTAAGGTTTAGGGGTTTAGAGGGTGAGACTTTGGCTATACGTAGCGCCTGTTTTACTATAAAGTATTGGTTGGATTTAGAATTATAAGCCGGATCTGGAACTATAGGCCGGATCTGGAGGTTTAGAGGGAGAGGTTTAGGCCGAGGGTAAAGGCTATATAGACCTGTAGAACCACTTACCTTTAGTTGAGAGGTTTAGGCTTTGTTAGTTTTATAGAGTCTTATTTACTATTGCGTGGGAGCTGCTCGTTACTTATTACTATTAGCCATTACATTAAGTTTAAATAAGTTCTTTAGGAAATTAATTAAAACTATAAGCTTATAAAATACCTTTTCTTAAACCTATTTATTATAATATTTTTTAACCTTTAAATTAATTTAATATATTAATTTACTATACTCTTCAGTACCTTTATAAACCTTTATTACAGTAATTACCTTCTATATATTACAAGGTATCGCCCCTATAATTAACCTTCCCTTAATATAACCCACTATTATATACTATAGACAAAGCCTTACTCGCTTATAATATACTACGCCTACAACTATTCAGGCCTATCTCATAGGCCTGCCGAGCTTCCATCTTAATAAATTATTTAATAATAAGTTTTATTTATAATAGGGGATAAGTTATTAGTTTTAAGGAATATAGCGACTATTTTATTTAAAGTTATAAAAGGTTAGCTTATTTATAAAGGTTTATAATTTAAAAAAGCGTATAAAGGAATATAAGGCTTTATAAAGTAATTAGTTAAAGTATAATAGTATAGTTATATTAAAGTAAGGTAGAAGTTAGGTTTTTAGCGATGATTACGTACTTTTCCTATATAAATATTTACTTTATATGTTCCTTCGAGCTTTTCTTTTGTCAGACAATATTAACAGTTTAATTTCATGCTTCAAGTTACAACTGGCTGGGTTTCCCAAACTCAACACTGAGCATGGTTGGCGATGTCTTGCGCAGCGGCCGCGATGGCTGGGGTGTGGTGTTGGATGGCACTGGCTGCGGCGGAGGCAGCTGCTGGGGCGTGGGCTTCCACGTTGCTCGCAACCTCCTTTCCGAAGTTGACGACTTCCTGACCAAAGCCCGCGGCTTGGTTGATGAGGGCAGGACCGTGGATGGCGGCTGCTTGGTTAGCCGCCTCGTGGAGGGCGACGAGGGCGGAGAAAAAGTTGGCCATCTTGATGAGGGGGGATGGTGATGTTGCGGGCCGCGGGGTTGAGGGAGGGGACTGGATGTTACTTTGGTGTTGGGCAGGAGCGAACAAGATAGATAAGGCAGCTTTTGTGGAAACGCGAATCTTCCATTCTCTGTTTCTTGGCTCCTGCCATTGCGGGGTGAGGAGTTGTAGGCCTCACTGCATCGCTCTGTTTGCATCCGTTGCTGCTAACCACTCAGAGACCTATGATATAATGGGAGATTGGGCAACTGGTTTTGACACTGTCGATCTTCACAGACGACGGCACACAAAGCAAAAAACAACAAATAAAGATCAACAAAGGAGATACATTGCAAGCCTCATGATATGGTCATTCCACCAGGGTTGTCAAGGCATATGATAATAGCTGGCTGTCAGAATTCAGAACCGTGCCGATATTCAGTTCAAATTTGCAATCCCATCTTCCTCCCACCACTGTCCCATGTATTGCCACCTCGAATCTCAACCTTTACATGTATACTCTGCCAGCCCGTCATCCCCCTACCCTCTGCCCTTGTGAATGGCTGACCGCGAGTGTCAGTAGAGCTTAAAAACATGTTGATCCAGCGATGGTGGTGTTTCCCTGAACACTCCCGGCCTTTTCTTGTAGCATAGCCAAAGCCAGGCCAGTAGTTAAACCTCGAACCACCCCGTCCACAATCACTGACACGACGCCTTCGCCGGCACCGGCCATCTGCAACAAATCGGAGACGTGTTCTGATACCAGCTGGGAAATTACACTCTCGGTTACGGTGGCAATACCGACTTTGAAAACATCCAGAGTCAGTAAAGAACTAGGCACAAATACGATGTCGAACTTTGGGGTTTGATCGTTTCCTTACCTACGAGCAGTGCTGCTGAGGCTTTACCGAGCCCAAGGGCCGCGAGGGGAGCAAAGAACACCATTATGGGGTGGTTCTGATGATGGATGTGAGAGTAAGGGTGTTGGGCTG
Organism: Cercophora samala; assembly: GCA_030512305.1. Taxonomy (NCBI): domain Eukaryota; kingdom Fungi; phylum Ascomycota; class Sordariomycetes; order Sordariales; family Lasiosphaeriaceae; genus Cercophora; species Cercophora samala. Next base: position 36,475 of record JAULSY010000181.1, on the reverse strand, counting down.
AGGGTGGATCAGGGTTCAGAAGGTTGGTACCTTGGAGATGTTTAAGATGGCGGGAAAGGATGAGTGTCTGTTACTGGGATTATATATATATATATATCTGCTTGGGTATCAGCCAGGAGTTCTCGCTGTTTCTAGCATTGGCCTGCCTGTTCAGGTCTGAGGTGGTGATAAAGATGTTCAGGAATAAAAGACTTCTCTCACGCAGGGGAGTATCTTCGTTGCCTTACAAGGGTGCCAAAGATGATTCTCTGAGTTGATAGTCAATGGGGGACGTGAGCCATTGTGCAAGTTGAGACATTTGTCTATGTCCAAGAGGTCGAAGTTTGTGTGCGCGCTATCAGCGATACAATGTTCCGGGCGTTTCTTTAGGGGTGATGTTACATTGTATAGATTAGCATAGAATGGTCATGTGGACGAATTCAGAGGGAGAATAGGACCAAAGCGTTGTCTACAATCGTCCATAAGGTCATTGTCCTTGAGAGACCTACGGTTACATGTCCTATTACCAACTCAGGTCAAGATGGCAAGCAATATCATGAGGCGATTTATATCATCGCAGATGATTATCGATCCACAATCTTCCTTGGGTTCAAGTTGACTCTTGGGAATCTCGATACGTCATGAACCAAACACTTCCACCAAATCTTCACTAGGTAGGTAAGATATATGCGGCTCTCTTAAGACATATACCCAAGTGAAATTAGATACCTACACTATAGAAACAACCACCTCAAATGTCCACGTCATTAATGCCACACATAGTGCATAAAGCTTGAGTAATTACATCCACCCATTGCTACCGCCCCGTCCTCCTGAACAGGCTGAGTCTGGAGCTGAGAACCCCACCGGCCCATAGCAAGCTGACCAGCGGCAAGAGCGATGACCGCGTTGAGGATCGCTGCCCCGATACCTCCGTTCACTATGGTTTGGAGGATGGTAAAGACAGTGCCGGCTGCGATATCGCGAATCACGGTTTGTCCAGAGGCTGCTAAGGGGTCTGGACTACAGTGTAAGTAGGTAGTTGGCTAAAAGGGCGAGAGGGGAGAGAGTGTTGGTACATACCTGCTGCTAAACCTTCTAGCGTGGCGTTGGTTAGTGCTAGGAGGGGCATGGCAGCAATTTGCAAAGCACAATTTTTGGGTTCTTTGGCAAGTGCGTTGCCTTCCAAATGGGAGCTCAGAGGGTATGTGGGACGGGGAAATGCTCAGGATTAAGTTATGGCAGAAAGAGAACGGGTTCGTCTCGGTGGGGATGTGGGTGAGATAAGAACTTCGGGTGGATGGGAGAAGGGGGAGGGGCTTTGAAGCGTTCAAGACTATGTGAATATATACTTGTTTGCCATATGTTGTTACCATGTGTATTGACCAAATGTGTTGAGCGAATGTCAAAGGGCGCCGTGCGCTTTCTCCCCAAGCTGGTTACCGATGTTTCAATGTCACCACAATGAAAGAACAAAGCCTTGAACTGGGCCCGTGAAGGCATCAAACAGAACGGTGGAAGTTGGGAATTCCATTTTGTTCGGCCCAGACATTAAGTGAGTTACTAGGTATTTTCCAAAGCATTCTTCTATTTCGGAGCAAAAATGTTGACATGGATTGCTGTTTGTATAACTTTGAGAGTGGCAGCTCAGAGGTTCGATGCTCAAAAGATGGAAGTTTAAATTCAGGTAACTTTAGTGAGAAATTAAGTTGAGACTAAGACTAGATAGTTATGTCCCCAGTAGACGAATAAGATGATAAGATAAAGCTAAGATCACGCCAAACTGCTAGCCTGCTGGAAAAGTCAAAAGGCTTCGAGTGGCCGCGGGTTTGGAGACTAGCGGTAACAAATCTTGCCGACTATGCTCCTCCACTGTCCCGACGGTGATGAGGACGCCTCAAAATCTTTGTGGTCATATTGTGATCAAAGCCTGCAAGTCATCCTGTGCTGCAGATGACTCGTTAGCATCAAATCGAGGATAAAAGGATTGGAAAGTATACCTTTGCTTCCTAAACGCCTGAAAATGGTATGCATTTTCCATTCATGTAGGCGTGGCAGGCTAAACCGGGCTCTATGTACTCAGCAACCCATACGATTGCCGCAAGAATGGCATAGATCCAGATGCAGACAAGGCGCAGCGTGAAAGCAAAGCTCCATCTGATCCAGAGCAGACTCGCCAGGGCAAGGTCCCAAGTTATAGCCATCACGGTCTTTGAAACAAAGAAAAAACGTTCAGGTGTGATGTCTCCAATGTAGCTCTTGATCCAGGAAGTAAGGATTCCTGTTGATTTATTATGTCAGCACCTAGATCCCATGGCGGCGACGAGAGAGGGAGGTATTACCAGCGATAATCCACCCAAAGCAAAACCCGATGAGAACTTCGATCCGATCATACTGAATTGAAAATGTAAACCACCTCATGGCTGTGATTGTGCTGGCGACGATGGTGTTAAGAAAGAAGCTGGAGACGCGGATGCTGTAGATGGAGGTCGAGCGGCGGTTTGAAGATGGGAGAGTGTGGGTTGGAGAGAAGCCTGAAATCAGAGAAGAATTCTGCTATTTTGCTTACTCGAGAAACAGGCAGGAGCCGGCAGACAAGACGAGGGCAAGAGACGATTGGCCCTGCAAAGCGCATAATGGCAGTCAAGCGATTCTGTCTATCTAGCCCGTCCCTTCTATGCCAGAGGCCCAGCTTCTCATATCCACTGCTTAGCCTTCCATAGACCACCTTTCTCGTTCGAATTGGCGAACCACTTGGCGATAGGCACTGATTTCCTCTTGCCTTTCCTGCTTGGCCAACTCCATCTGTTCCATTCTATAATCATCGTAGAGAAAGAAACAAACTATGGCCACAAGTGATGCCCCAAGTACGACCGGAATCTCTGTCCAAAGCCTCTGAAGCGCGGCAAGCAAAACGAAAATGAGAAAGAAATCCGCCACTGGCACCAGTGCACGTTTTCCATCCACGATAGGATCGACTTTAAAGGCGCTGAAAACCTTTCCAGCCGTGATGTCCCCGAGAAGGCCGTTAATCCAAACGACCATACCAAGCTCTGTGGAAGCAAGTGTTAGTAATAGTACGTCTTGTGGGAAAGGCGCTGGCAGTTTGAGCGGTACCTCCAAAGGTGGACTGAAAATAAATTCCAAACTTCTTCAAGTGCCAATGGGTGATCAGGAGTACAAAGCAAAGTGTAGCCAGTTCCAGAAAGGTAGTCTTGAGCCAAGAAACATCGGAAGTTGCACGCCGATGGGCAGATGTCGATTTCGTGAAATCCATGACAGGCACTTTGTCCTTGTTTTGACTTGATCTTGGAAAAATAATTGAACACTGGACCGAGAAGATGGGGAGGTTGTCGCAAAGCTAGGTAGAATTGTGACTCGGGTGGAATTGTGTGGGAAGGAACAGGTCGCAAGTCGCTCGTTAAGAAAAAGTCGAAGAGTCGATCTTGAAGCTGTTTGTCACCCAGTCGGTCGTCAACAGCTTGGGCACCAGGCATTTTGTTTTGACCAAGCTCCCCGCCCTGCAAAGCTCTACGATCTCAAATAACCTGTATCTACCCAAACCTCTTTGGCGGACTTGCATGTTCAAACCATATTATCTACTTGACTACAGCTGTACAATAGAATGTCATTTTTCGTATGGTAGCACCATATGTCAAAGTCTTGCACACCTCACCCACTGGCTCGATGGATGCATGAAAAACCTGTTCTCCGGGAGCTATGATTTTGGGCATATTATTCTTCAAATATTCCGACTCGTCAGATTAACCCGAAGGTGTTAACACAACCTATGCTCCCACGCGCCTCGACATCCATCAATGATAATGTGCCCCGACTTCCGGTGCAACCGCAAATCATGATGTTGGTTCAAGACAAACTGCTGCGTAACCTCAACTCAGAATTTTCTCGTCTCACAACAGACGGACACGCCGATTCGCCGATTCATCACAATGTCGGATCTGATAAGCAACAGCACCAGGTACCTAGTTGTCAATCCCAGAAGACATCAACTCCACCAAGCATCGGCATCGGCATCGATGTCAACCAAGATCAGGAAGCAGACGGATGCGCGGGTTTATGGCTTTGGGCGTTATCCCTGGATCGGAAAACCAGTCTCTATGGGGAAAGGCTTGATGGCTACTGCATGGCTGTCATGCTGGAGATCGACCTGGCTGGTATCCCGAGCGGGTATTCTGCATGCCAAGTTGGATAAATGGAGTGCTGTTCCGGATCGCCAGAGGGGCTGTATGAATGGAAGTGACATTCCAAAAATCGAGGGCGTCATGTTGGGGGAGACAGAGACCGGCTTGGACAACGGGTTTATATCATTGACTGACAAGACCCATTGATAAGAGAGTTGTGAGTTGTGAGTTGTGAGACAAAGTGATGGAACGAAATGGATTCCCGGGAAAAGTCAACCACCACCCGACTGAAAGCCTGAAAGCAGTTGGAAGTGCCTAGCGGATGGAGTCAGCCCTAGAGGAAGACTTGGATGAATGCGCCGAGGGGCTCAGCCAACCACCCGCAGGCGTCGCCCGGAATTGGAATGCGGGTTCCTTTTGGTCAACTGATGCGACGTGACAGTGCATTTCTCCATGTGAACAAGAGGCCCCAAAGAGGTGGCCACTTGCTTCAGGCAATTAAGCTCCGAAGTTCCCATCGAGAAAGGCTGGGGGCGGGAAAACAGGTATATAGGTCTCGTGCCGTCCCGCTTCTTGTCTCCCGCATTGTAGATTTTGCTGTGCATGCATATTGAAGTTTTGTTGTCAAGAAGCTATCATCGTCGAACATTGCGCTCTCGTCTGTCGCAAACCAAAGCTACCTAGACCAGCCCTCCTCAACCAACCGCCATCATGAATCTCGACAGCTACAAAAAGGTCAACACCTACATGGAGGAGGAGGATCGAGAACAGGGCACTGGCGACAGATTGACGTGGATTGTATGCGGGACGCTCGTGGGCGCATTCCCTTTTGCTGTGTGGATTTGGAGCAAGTGCTGAGCGATGGTGAGCCTCCCCCCGCCTGTCCCCGCTATCTTCAACTGTTCAATGCGCTGACAGTGTGCAGCCCAACAGCTCAACGAGCAATGCTTTAAACATCATACGATACTATTATATTTCTCGCTAGATACCAAGCAAGCAGATGGAACGCAATAGGAGAAAAAGCGCATGTGCGCGCATAGGGAGAGGCAGGGAGGATGCATCTTTACAACCGGGCGCATCGCGGCGCGGGATCGGAAACGGTGGGGGAGTTTTGGCTGATTTCATCTGATGACGGATTGGATTTCCAGCCCAGGCTGCGCAGCGGTTCTGGGAGAGGAAAGCGGGGCCTCGCATTCGAGACAAGGGACCCACTAGTTTGCATTTTCACCGCCTAACGGCAGAATAAGATACCCCACTAAAATTTTCAAGAGAGAGTCGATCGCATTCTCCAAGCTCCGAGCTTGCTTTTTGCTTTGCGCGCGCTGCTTCTGCCAACCAAAATTCTGTCTTGTGTTCATTTTGTCGCAACAAATCACACCACACCCCTCCATCCACCATGCCCAAGCCAACAAAAAAGAACACGGGCGCGGCCCCCAGTATCAAAGACGCCCGTTTCGCCAATTTCGAGACCGATCCCCGATTCCAATTGCCCTCCAAAAGAAACATCAAGACCAAGCTCGACAAGCGTTTCTCCAAAGTTCTCAATGACGACGAGTTTACCGGGACGGCGAAGGTGGATCGGTATGGGCGCAAGATAAAGACCGATTCCAAGAAGAAGGCGCTGGAGAGGTTGTATGAAGATGAAGAGGAGGAGTCTGGGTCTGGGTCGTCGGACGAGGATGAGGAGGTAGTAGATGGAGAGGTGGAGAAGGATGATATTGTCCGTCGCGAACTTGAACGGGCCGACAAGAACTACGATCCGGCGAGAGATGGAGGGTTCAGCTCCTCGGAAGATGACTCAGACTCGGATGATTCGGAAGCGGAACAGCCAGAGGTTGATGATGGGGAGGAGGAGTCGCGGCCGGGGATTCGGCTGAAGAGGGAGAAGGAGGAGGTGCCGGAGGGTGAGATCACCAATCGGTTTGCAGTAGTGAACTTTGATTGGGATCACATCAAGTCTGTGGATCTGATGGCGCTTTTCAGCAGTTTTGTGCCACCGGGGGGTAGGATCGAGAAGGTTTCCATCTACCCCAGTGAGTTCGGAAAGGAGAGGATGCAAAGGGAAGAGCTTGAGGGGCCACCACGAGAGATCTTCAAGAAGGGCAAGGGCGAGGGCAGCGACGGGGAGGAGGACGCGGAATCGGAGGGCTTCAGTGACGAAGATGACGAGGATTCCGATGAGGAGGTCAAGAGGGAGTTGCTGGCTGAGGGTGACGACCGGGATTTCGACAGTGATAAGCTGAGGACGTACCAGCTCGACAGGTTACGGTATTACTACGCCGTCGCCGTTTGCTCCGACAAGGGCACCGCGCACAAGATTTACGAGGCGACAGACGGCACCGAATACCTCTCTTCCTCCAACTTCCTCGACTTGCGTTTCATCCCCGACGATACCACCTTCGATGATGAGCCCAGAGACGAGTGCACTGTTGTTCCGGCAGGATACAAGCCCGTCGAATTCGTCACCGACGCGCTGCAGCACTCCAAGGTAAAGCTCACCTGGGACATGCACCCAGAAGAAGTCAACCGGAAAGAGTCCATCAAGAAGGCCTTTTCTGGCAGCAAAAATGACATTGCCGAGAACGACCTCCGCGCCTACCTCGCCAGCGACAGCTCCGATGACGAGGAGGATTTTGAAGAGGAGGAGGAGCCAGAAGCGCCCGCCGCTGACTCGGAAGGTGAAGAGGAAGCTGACAAGCCCCTCAGCAAAAAGGAGCTCGCCCGCCGAAAAATGCGCGCCGCTCTCGGCCTTCCCGAGGAGCCCACCGCCAAAAAGTCCAAGTCTGCTGCTCCAGCAGGCGAAATGGAGATCACATTTACGCCTGCCCTATCTGAGTCGAACAACAAGAAGCCCGAAGCAGAAGAGACGACAATCGAAAAGTACAAGCGGAGAGAGCGCGAGAGGAAAGAGGCCAAGAGGCAAAAGATGCTCGCCCGGCGGAGCGGTGCCGGCCCAGACAGGATGGACGGATCCGACGTGGAGGAAGTTGCTGCTGCGGGTGACGATGCAGGAGGGGAAGACCTTGGGTTCAACGACCCCTTCTTCACCTCTGAGCCGGTCGAAAAGTCCAAGTCGGCCATTCGCAAGGAGGAGCGGCTCAAGAAGCGGGCGGAGAAGGAGAAGGAAGAGAAGGAGAGCAAGGCTGCCAAGGCGCAGTTGGAGCTGCTTATGGCTGACGAGAAGGGCGAGGGTGACCATCTGGATCACTTTGACATGAGGGAGGTGATCAAGGCGGAGAAGCAAAAGGGGAAGAAGGGGAAGAAGGGGAAGAAGAACAAGGGGAAGAAGGTGGAGGTGGGGCAGGAGGGTCTGCAGGATGGGTTCAAGATGGACGTGGAGGATGAGCGGTTCAAGGCTGTGTTTGAGAGCCACGAGTTTGCCATTGACCCGTCGAACCCCAAGTTCAAGGCGACCGAGGGGATGAAGAAGCTGCTGGAGGAGGGGAGGAAGAAGAGGAAGGCTGGGCCTGGGGATGAGCCAAGGGCTGCGAGCAAGAGTAAGAAGGCAAAGAGGGATGACGACGAGGGGGAGTTGAACAGTTTGGTGGAGGCGGTGAAGAGGAAGGCCAAGGCGGGGAGGAAGTAATGTTTTTGGTTTCGGATATATCACGAGTGCAATAAAGCCAGTCACAAAGTGCATGTTATTAGGGTACAAAGATCTCGATTGTTACGAAGCGAATGTGTCCAAATCACGCAAAGACCCAGAGACTACCTCTCAGCCCCAACAACGAGGTGACAAAACCTCGGATAAGCATCCGTGCAAAGCCTCTTCTTCCCAGCAGCAGCAACCCCAACCGCCGCCTCCCGTCCATTCATCCAACCAACCACCTCCCATCCCAACTCCCAAAATGTCTTTCCCGCTAGAAACATTACAGCAAGAAACAAGAACCCAAGCAGCACCATGACCAAAAACTGGAAAACGCACCACCCGGTATTCCGACATATTACCGCTCGCTGGTGCTGCTTCTCGCTCTCCTGATCCGACAACCCCTGAACCAAGCTAGGGGTAATCTCCAGTTCCTCCTCAACCTGGTCTTCATACCAAAATGTTGCCTCTTCTTGCTTGCCCTTGCTGCCGGTGAGGGCACCCAAGAACGAGGTCAAGATGCTGGGGGGCTGGTTCGCAGTCTTTGCAGGAGGGGGGGGTTGGTGCCTGTTGTGCACTGGGAGGAGGGGCATTTTGGCGGAGAGGGTGGACAGGTGCCTGCTTTGATGCGCTGGACGAGTGGGTGGCATCGTCTTTGGGGTGAGGGTGGGACGGGGGAAGAATGTCAGGGAGGGAGGGGCGCGGGGCTTGTATCCTTTCTTCTTTGAGTTGGTGCGGTCAGAGGAGGGGAAAACCGGGGCGGTGGCTGCAATGGGGGACGGGGCGAGGTAGTCGTCGAGATCGAGGTGGTCAGAGTAGCAGTCTGAGGAGGAGTCGTTGTTGTCCGCGGCGGTGTTGCGAGTGAAGGAGGGGAAGGTTTGGTAGTTGGGCGGTTGGTGAGAGGGGGTGTAAGGGGGGTGGAACTGGGAGTAGGTTGGGGGCAGGGGGAAGAGGTCGGTGTGCTGGGAGATGGTGTCGTCCGAGTTGGGGGCGGTGTTGTTAGGAGCCGTCATGTTGGAGGTGGTGTCGATGCCGATATCAATGGTGTCCCAGTTGGTGTGATTGAAGATGGGACTCATGGGTGAGCGGGGCATGATGGTGAGACTGAGATTGAGAATTTTTGACGTCCAGAAAGTTGACTGCGGACGGTGCGTTGAATCCTCCAATGAGTTGACCGTGCTGTGTTAGTTGTCCTGGGAGCGCGGGAGGTGACTCCTAACGAACGAGAAACAGTAAGCCAGGCTGCGGAGGGCCAGCAGATTTATATCTAGCTTATTCGAGGTTTGCAGCACCATGCTGGCGCTGTAGTGGACCCTGAAGGATCAAAGTGTAAAGGTTTGGCGTGGCCGCATGTGGAGAGACGATCAAGTCAGCGAAAGGGTATAATTTCTCTCTTGTGGCGAGAATCATTCATAAGATGTTTCCGAGCTTCATTGGCCTTCTCCTGGTCCGGGCAGGTCGATTTCCTGGCCGTGGCCCCGTGCGGACCTGGGGGGGACCATCCCGAAGGTGGACAAAAGCTGACATGATTACGATGTTGCTTATGGTGGAGAGACCGGAACGGAATTCGTTCGTTTATTTAGAGGCCGAATTAAAAGGAATTTTGCATTGAGCGAGCGCATGCAAATAGGGGCAAGAATGCTATCACATTACTTCAGGGCTTGATAGTGCATCGGCGCCAGCGACAATGGGTTGTGGCCATGAAGAAGTTGAAGATCAAGTGGCACGGGTTTCGCACATGGAAATCATGGGGAATCGACCTTTTCCATGGCCTGTTGTCGTGTGGCCTTTGTCGTGACCTCCCTCCCCACAGGTAGGTGGTTCAGGGAGCAGCTATCTGAAAAAGAAAAAAAACTGGAAAGTCCAATCGACTTGATGGAAGGAGCAAACGTCAAACCCATCACCAGTCATTTCCGTCAATTTCCTCTGAGCTGACTGTCTCACTCGTCCACATGGTTGCCTCGATTTGCTTCTTCGCATTCTCTTTGACCGTCTCAGCACCAGCCTGAATGGCAAGCTTCGCTCCCTGATCCACAACAACACCATGTGACGAAATAGCCGTCTCCATCTCCAGTGCTGTCTTTGCCGCTTGATCGATGCGCTTGCGAAGACCACGAGTGGTCTCCTCCTGCTTGTCCCTCACAATACTGGCCACAGCTGCGCCCGACTCCTCCATATATTTTGTCAGCCGATTTTGCATCTCTACCGTTCCGCTACCGTGAGCGGCACCCTTGGAAAGTTCGCTGCAGAGGTCTAGACCGTCGCGTACATAAGGCTTGTCAACTTGGTTGTACATGGAGCTGATGTCTTGCAGAACGGAGAAGTAGCCCTTGAGCTGCAGCGTCGCGGTGTAGATGGTCTGCTTCGATAGATCATCGACCTTCAGGTGCCCGTTGACCTTGGCACGCCGGCCGGTCTTGTTCATCTCGGTTGTGAAATCGGCGGCGCGCACCAAAATGATTTCGTCGATGACGGTGCTCAGCATGGTGAAGAACTGTTCTATCTTTGCAATCTGCACCGTGAGGTCAACCAGGACTGATATACAGCTGCGCAGAACTGATTTGATCTCTTCGAGCGTCCGGCCCTGCTCTTGGAGTCGCCTGAGCTTTTGCTGGATCTCAACCATTTTCGCTGCCGTCCTGGCCTGTTTTACCAGGGCGTTATCATATGCCTCTTGCTTGGCGTCCACCGCAGACTGAGCCAGCTGAACTGCTTGCATGGCGGTGTTGAGTTGGGCAGTCTCTGTGATTTTGGGTCAGGGCGGGCTGCCTTGTGAATGAGAAAGAGGAGATCTTACGGGCTGAGGTGTCTGTAGCGTTTGTCTTGACGTTTGCGAAGGGGTTTGGCACACTGATGGAGCTAGCTGTGCTTCCAGCTACGCTCAGACGGAGGACATCTTGCTGGGCATTCTTGACGCTCTTCTTCCATTTCGCCAGGACCTTGGATGGCAACCTGGCGTCAGACATGTCATTCGCACCATCCGCCAGGTATTTCCGGATTTCCTTGGTCACCTGGTATTGTCAGTACACGATGCAAATGCAAGACATAACTCGACCAACCTTGATCAGTGTGCTGAACACATCATGCATTTTTCTGTTGGCAGCAGTATCTCTGGCCTCCAGCTGGTCTCTCTGCCCTTCCAGGGTCCCAAGGAAGTAGGAAACTCCCTGGGGAATCCCCTGAGCCCCGGGCTCTTCGTGCTCGACAAACTTTGACCGGTCGAATTCGCCCGCCTCGCCACCAAGATACTCATAGTAGTGGTTGACCAAGTCGCGAATCGCGATTGCTGCCGCGTAGGAGGGGTCTTCGAGTACTGCTGATACCGGGGTTCCTTGGTCTGCGCCTGCGTGGTTGCCAGGAAACACAGCGTTGACACCCTGCTTCAGCGAGGACATCGCCGAAGCCATTGCACCCACCGGGCTCACGCTGGCCATAATGACCGGAAGAGTGGCAGACACGATACTGGGGATTGCCGAGACGTACCCATTTACGACACCTGTTATTAGGTTCTCCAGAGGCCCAGGGATTTTGTCGATAGCTGTATCCAGACGTTTCTCTGCTCGTTTGAGAGCCAGTTCGGCCTTTTGGATCTCCTCTACCACCGTCTTCTCTTGGACAACTTCGAACTGCGCCCTGACCTTGGCCACTTCCTCATCCATCTTGATGGCGTCCTTCTGATTCGACGCTCGCCCAGATTCCGCTTCGGTGCAGGCATTCAGCTCGCCGACCATGAGACCCCATTTCGTGAATGCCTCCCGGGTCTCGGTAGCGAGAGCGGCGCAGCGCTTTGCGTCCTTGTTGAAAGCCTCCAGCGCGTCGCGGAAGTCCTCCAGCTCTTCTTCTCCCTTGGTGCAGGGCCCAAGCCGCTTGAATACCATGGTGATCTAGCCATCATCAGCATCGACAATAAGCGTCAAGATGGTTACGCGGACTCACTCGCTCCTCGCAGATACGCCTGCTGATTATCTCAAGTGCGTCCATATTGGCACCCGCTTTGGTGAAAGCCGCTCGTCCACCATTATTGCAGACTACACGTGGTCAGTACCTTAGTCTGCAAATTCCGTCGTCTGGGAGAAAGTATGGTACCATCAACCAAGCAGGATCTGAGCGTTGGCTCAGCCCGCTTTGTCATGTCACGGAAACCATCCGTGGGCATGCATTTGGCCATGGAAATCTTCTCGGCCATGGGGTCTGCTGCTGCGACCCATAGAGATCCCATTAACGCCAGCGCAGTGGGAGCGGCGCTGATGAGCTCAGACCAGTCGGCTTGGAAGAGCGTAGAGCATTTTAGCTCGTCAATGAACTGGTTGGAGAGCTTGCCATTGTATTCCAGCGCGAGCTTGTCATTTTGGATCTGTCGGACTTCTAGGAGCGCTGACTCTGCCATAGTGAAAGTGAGGAGTATGGAGCAGCGGATCGATATGGTTTGATTCTATAAGGGGGATGTGTTGTTTTGGACCAACGAAGACAGGGGGATGTGGGGAAGCTAGGTAGGTACATACATGACCAGGATTTTATGCTGGAGACGTTTGATATTCGCCACTCCATTCTTACACACTCGACAATCGGCTCTTAATCCAAGAAAGCCCTTACCCGTAAGTATGAGCTACTTCACACGATCAAATTGTCATTTGATACTTTGCAGGGCTGACTCCTACTGGCGGTTGGGAGGTTGTCTGACGCATCAAGAGACTTTTTCGACCTGGAGCCCAACGCAGCCCAACGAACACAACCCACCTAACGCAAGGGTCTCGGTTCCAGAGTGAAAGATAGCGACATCTAGGCCCAGGATTTAGTGTGGTTACCTATCACCATCGCCGATTGCAGCCACCTCCAAATCTATGCTTTTCGTTCCCCCGTTGGCCTGCGGTCGACATTGTTGAGTTGTACACCGTGTGGGTACCTTATTCTGTCAACTTCTTTGGGGAGCACCATGAACAACGACGCTTTCGAACAAAATTGGAAGGATGATTGCAACTGGTCTAATAGTCCGCTGACCAAAATCGGTAAGCCATGCAGCAGTTGCTTTTGATGTGAAGCTGAATAATTGCCTGACGAGAAACAGATCGGCTTCGAGACAAGTATACTAAATTTCTGTTGCCTGAGTCACGGCGATACATCAGGGCATTCGAAGAAAAGACTGAGGCTATAAATACCCTTCAAGCAGATAATATCCAGCGGACTGAAGACAGCGCCCAGATTGCCTACGGATCCCTCGAGGCCGTTGTCCACTCTCTACTGCTAATTGAGAGGGGAGACAGAACGCTGTCTCGCCAAAGCAGCACCATTGTCGAAGCACTCGATTCCACAGCTACCAAGTTCTCGGATCTCAGTCAAGTGTCGGAGAAAAACATGTGGGAGCTGGGTGTCAAGGCAGGAGACTGCATGGAGCTGAAAGACAGCGTCGGGTGCTTTCTTGACAACCTCAAGGCGAAGATCGCAGAACTAAACAACCTTGTTCCGCATATATTTAATCAAAAGGCTCGACAGGATCACATAGCGGACGAAAGGCGTAAGCGTCAACAGACTCTTGTAGACCAATTCCAAGCTGCTCAAAACGCCTTGGGTGTGAGTACCTAATATCCGCATCTGGAGAATTCCAAAGCGTGCGCTGACTGCTAGTTCAAAACAGAACGTTTTAAACATCATCGCCAACTTCTTTGACAGAAGTGTCATACGTAATGCAAGGCAGAACCTTCGCCGCGCGCGCATCGCCCTCGACGACAACCGTAGGGACCAAGAGCGGGCGCAAGGTATGAGCCGGGCCTATTACCAGCTTGCCATAACTGTGCGCAACGTCAGCGCCGCCATCTATAACCTTCAGCTCGCTATGGAGGGACTCAAGCAAAAGATCGACGACCAATACAGCTTCGTGACGGATAAACAGAGCGCCGAGACTCGTCTTTGTCGCGGGCTCCTCGATCTACGTAATCAGATTGTGTCTGGCGACTGGACCACCACGCGCGACCATTCGCTACAGGTCGTGCTCAAGCTGCTCACCGCTGACGATGCCGTGTTTGCGCGCAGTCTGTGCTACAAGGACGTCGAGGCACGCATCAAGGAGTCGATCACGGCCAAGTTGGGGCATGGGGCAGTGCAGAAGCTGATTGAAAACGTGCGGGTGCACGCCGAGGAGCCGGATGATGTCTTGGAGTATTGATCCTGTGGACCTGTAACAACCCAGAAGAGGGAAAGCCCCCACAAACTACCGGAAGTTCGGTTTGCATATCACAGCGGTCCATTTGATGTCGTTGCAAAGGAAAAGGAGGCAAAATGGTGCCCGAAGGAGACACGGATTTTGTTAGGGACCTGTCAAATGCCTGGTGGCTAATCAGAGCTCGCCAGTGGGGAGAATCTGGGCCTCGGCACTTGGGTATCTGCATGGGGCATGGTTGGAATATGACTGGTCAAAGGATGCGTTACCTGCCAGCTAGGATTGGAATCTATCAAGGTACATACCTACCCATCTCTTCTTCAGTTAGGTACCTAGGTTGGCTGCTTCTAGACCTGGATGCTATTTCCTGCTGACGTTAACAGTCTCTTACACCTGGCTCCTTCCCACGTCAAGGTTCTCTGAGTCCAAACCCGAGGAATCACAGACCACGGTTACCTTCTTGAATTGTCACGTCAAAGCCAGCTCTTGGTTGGCTGGCAGATCCCACTCCTGACCGCAAATACCCAACCATCATGGCCGAACCCGAACAAGACTATTTCCTCCCCGACGAGTGGAACGGGCGGGTGGTCTACTTCTTCAGCGAGTCCACGGGCAACGTGCTGGATCTTCACGGCGGTCCGTTTCCCCGTTCAAACCCATGAGGTGTCTTGCCCTTCAGGCCCCCCAGGAACTGATCCTTCATTTCAACAGGACAATCTCACAACGGAAACCAAGTCCAAGGATGGTCATACCTCGGGAGCGTGGCGCAGCAATGGCGGCTGCAAAAGGTCGATTCGGGGCCGTTCGGGGCTTGGGTTCTTCACAATGTCGGGTCGGGGAGTGTGTTCACGTCCACTTTCGCTACTTGGTTTCTCTTCTCTATTTGGTGTGAAAAAATGTTTGCTAACAGCTGTTCTTCTCTCCAAGCTGTCCTGGACCTGAACGATGGCAGCCCAGAGAACTGCGCCAGGATTCAAGGGTGGAAGCGGTATCCTGGGAATGGGAACCAGGAGTGGTTGATCATCACCAAGCAGTACAACGACGGGTCACGGTGCATGTGAGTGCCCGGGTGGTGATGTCAGTTGAGGTTTTGGGTGGTGTTGGTTTTGACTGACAGCGGAAAAGACTGCAAAACAGAAATTCGTTCACGGTGGCTGATATAGCGGAGGGAAAGCGGGATAATGGGTATGTCTTCCCTTTCCTAGGCTTGGTGTGATGGGCGTGTTTTGACGAGACAGTGCGATAGGAATCCTGTTATTGGGTATCAGAGGGAAGCTTGGAATAAGAATCAGTTGTGGAGGATCAAGATTGCGTAGAGTACCTACCTACAATATGATAACGGGATCTCAATTTTGGTCCACGACTAGCTGTCGGCGAAATAGGCCTTCGAGAGAAAGCAAAGAGAAAAGTGACAGGACAGGTATTTATGGAAAGGGAAGAACTTTTGGTTCTACAGAATTCACATCCCATACTCCTTCAATATCCTCCACGCCAAAGCAGTCGTCCACCCCCGACTCCCAATCCTCCGCGACTGAACCCTCCCATAAGAACAAAACTCACCCGCCGGCCACCCCCCATCCCCTTCCTGCATGCCCAACAGCGTGTCCAAATCCCGCTGCACCAACTCCCTCCCCAACCCAGCAAGCTGACAAGCCCTCACCCTCATCGCAAGCGCCAGCGCATTCAGCGGCACATTCAACCTCTCCATCAACACCTGCTCCAACTCCCCAGCCAGCTCAGCATACAACTGTGGCGAACTGTCCTTGCACTCGGAACAAAGCATCGAGACCCAGTAGAGAAAAGGCTCGGGAAAAGGGTAGAACCTGTTTCCGTACAGGTTGGCCCGGTGCCTCAGACAATCCATCACCAGCTTCTTGCTCTTTTCGATCCTCTCGTCGTCGACGTCGAGGTGGGGGATACCGGGGATCTGACCTGCCGAGGCGAACTTGTTCAGGAGGCGGAGGACGCTGACGCAGACTTCGGGGTTGACGCGCCCGTGGCGGGCGGGGGTGAAGTATGTCTCGAAATGACCTTCCTTGTCGCGGTTGGCGAGCATGGTCTCGGCTATTGTGGATGGGGAAGCGAGACGGTGGTAGTGGGGGTGGGAAGGGGGGATGGTGAGGTAGGCGATGGAGGTTGTTTCGATGTCGGGGGGAAAGGTGGTGGTTGTGAGGATTGGTTGCTGGGCGAAGTAATTCCAGAGGCCGTGTTGGATGGCAGGCTGGTGCTCCGAGGAGGGGGAAGAGGGGGTGGAGGTTTGCGGGGATGCGGAGGGTGAGGAGTGGTTCGAGGAGGAGGAGGAGCAGGGGGAGGAAGCATCGGATATGGAAACAGGGCCGGCGGGTAATGCCACGTCCGGCCTTTGGTGGCGGCCGGTGACTGTGCCATCTGGCCAGACGAGGTAGACAATGTCCTCCATCCCGGTCACTGCCCAGATCATGAGCTGAGCGAAGTTGTCTTTCAGCACTCTGTCCTCTTTCCCTGGCACTGAGATGACAGAGTCAAGCTTGCCGGCGTGGATGGATAAGAAACGCTCAGCACGCTGAGACGCACCTTCCAGGAGGAGGTTTTTGACGATGTTGAAGGCTCCCGTTCTGTGGTCTGGGTGTACTATCTCACCACGTAAGCCGAGCATCCGTCCGGCACAGATGTTTTCTGCCTTGTCATCCAGGTACAAGGTGCTGGACGGGTTGCAACCCGTCTCTTGGATCACATGGCGGTAGAAGGAAACATCTGGCTTGCGCATGCCAGCCTTGAAGGACGTGAAGACCCTGTCAAAAACAGACCAGGGAAAAGAAGCCACTGTTTGAACGATTGCCATGTGTTCCTCGGCAATGTTGGACATGGCGTAGACCTTGATCCGGCCGGCATGCCGTGCCTTTGCTGCGGCCAGCTCCTGAATCAAAGCTGATGCCTCTTCGTTCACTCGCAGGGTTGACTGGGCTTGGTCGAAAGCTAGCCGTACAAGCGATGGGTCGACGTCGAAATCCTTGCCAAGTTTCTAAAGAGTACAGAAAGCCACCCATGTTAGCAAAGCACTTCTGGATTGAAGGCAGGACAGCCATGTAAATACCGTGTACGCTTCACCAGTCGACATGGCATTTTTCTCCAAGCCATACCAGGTCTCGGTGTGCATCATCTGGTGGATCATGTTGCGAGGAAGAGCAGTAATAGCTGAAGAGTCCCAATCAAAGAGGACATCTCCGATATCGAAGATTACCGTATCGTAGATTTTGGGGTCCATTCTTCTCATGAGTGCCCTGGCCTTGAAGGACAAAGGCATTCTGTGGAGTGAATCAAGAGGCCGGGGCCTGGAGGTATTTGGACACATATAAATATTCGTTGGGGACTGTCGAGTTGGCGGACAATTATGTGTGGGGTGTGGGCACAGGCCCACTCATTCATTGCCTTGCTCTTCTTCATCTTGCAGTCTCCGCCTTTTACTTATATCACAATGCGAATGAACTGTAACACGGCAGTGAAAGTCCGACCCGTCCGTCTGGTGTGGACCATGACCATGCAGAGCAGGTCGATCAACCGCTTGCTAGGTACATGGACCGGAGCATGGGAATGGCTTCCCTAGCTGAGACAGGCTGATGGAAGAATGTTCAACTTCCCAGCTTAATTTGGTTCAATGGGTGGTTGATGGCCG
Organism: Cercophora samala; assembly: GCA_030512305.1. Taxonomy (NCBI): domain Eukaryota; kingdom Fungi; phylum Ascomycota; class Sordariomycetes; order Sordariales; family Lasiosphaeriaceae; genus Cercophora; species Cercophora samala. The sequence goes on along the minus strand of JAULSY010000181.1, from coordinate 18,962 downwards.
CAGGACTTTGACAGGTTGGCCTGATCTAGGTTCATCTGAAGTCATTCGTGGATATGATACCAGGTATCAGAAAACCCTAGTGCTGATGTCACGAATTCCTGCGATGATGTAGTAAGATAGTACAAGAAAAGTCCGAGCAAGCAAACTATCTACCTAGTCAGTAGGAAAAAAACCCCTGCGGGACTTGTGCATATATTGGAACTCTTACTGTCACACAGGGCCATTGTATTGACAAGACGCGTGCCAATGGAGACAGCGTCTTGTTGTTGGCACAGAAAAGGGAAGACCCTCCAGTCAGGAAAGAATTCTCGTACATGAAAGCAGCGAGATAAGGAAACAAACCAACATCTATGCAGTTGGTGGGTTAAAAATCCGAAGTGTGGTGCGAGTGTAAGCTAGGCATATCTCGACAAGTACTGAAGATGACGGGTTTGACAGACGAGGAGCGGTGAAAGGCGGAGAAAGAAGAGGACTGTGGTCATTATTGTGATGAGCAGGAAAGAGGAAGGCACCTCGGCATGGAGATGTAGATGTAGAACGTTCCTTCCTGTTCAACCTGCGGACTCAGTCACGTCATGAACGGTTTGATCAGTCGGCCGGCTCTCTTCTCCCACACACTCCAACTTGCCTTTTCCACATGTGCCAGCAAAAAGAAGATGACGTTGATGCATTCCAAACGGGCATGCTAACGTAATGGGTCATCCAAGTACACTCTTCAGGCTGACACCACAATGAAAGCCTTGCGATGATCGAACACACAGGCTCACGGGCAGCGGTTCCAGCCGCAATCACTGGAGCCTTGGTCTGCGGAAATATTGCGCTTTACTGTAACGACCGTTGACGTTTTGAGTCTAGCGCCCGTCACATCAGCGTTGAATATTCTGTCGTGAGCTCCAGTGGGCTATTATTCTTTGTTGTGCTGACGAATCTTCCGAACCCCATTTAGTACCTTGGGGATTGTAGGTCCGCGTTTACTCACGCCACCGCGTGTCAGCTCGCGCCTTTCTTTCCGCTCCCCAATGAGAACCCGTCAATCTGCCTACCTATGACATAGACGCAGTCTATCACCCAGCTATTTCTGTCGACAGACCGGTCTGAACAAAGATGGTGGGTATAATACAAGATCCTCAGTATCTGCTGAGTGATGGATTAGTGACAACACCAAGACGTTGCATCGCAGACACAGTCTCCCCAGGATCAAACACGTCTTACTCATCGCCATGAAGTTCAGCAGCATTTTGACCCTCGCGGGGTTTGTTTCCCAGGCCACCGCCATAACTTGGAACGTCTCCGTTGGCAAGAATGGTCTCACCTTTGAGCCCAACGAGATCCGAGCCGGGGCTGGCGATATCATCCAGTTCATCTTCTGGCCAAGGAACCATAGCGTCGTTGCGGGAGAGTTCACCAGGCCCTGTATTCCAAGATTGACAGGAGGGTTCTGGTCCGGCTTTTTCCCAACCGCAGCAGACACCATCAACGTACGCTCTTCCTTTCCTACCATCTCTAGTATCCGCAACTGACACTGTTCTCTAGCCCCAACTTTTCCGCGTCCAAATCAACAACTCTGAGCCCTTCGTGTTTTACTGCTCTCAGAACAACGGCCAGCACTGCAAAAATGGCATGTTCGGCATCATCAACCCTGGCGTCACGGGCATAGCTACCCTCTCCAGCTACCGGAACCTCGCCGCTGGAGCAGGCAATGCCACCTCGCCAAGGGTTCCTCCTTTTGGGGGGCAGATCGTGGAGAATCCTAATACTTCCGTGCCACCGAGCTCGTCCACTTCTTCTGGGGCGGCAACCAGCACTGTCTTGACCAGCACCAGTACTATTACGAGCGGGACTGTGACTTCTGCTACGACTATCACTTCTACCAGCACTGGCAGCACGTCAACGAGGACTGGGAATGCAGCTGCCAGGACGGGTGCTCCTGTTGCGGGGTTAGTTGTTGCTGGAGCTGCAGCTATGTTCTTTGTTTAAGTTCCAGGTGGGATGATGGTGGCGATTGCGTAATGCCTGGGATTTTTCCGGATGTAGCTATACCGCGGTTCGGACATGAGTGCTTTGTCTGTTATTTGTATGCTGTGATTGTTGTTGGCTTGGCGGTTTACCCCTGGGTCGGGTTCAGGGGTTCTATTTGTATGCAATTGTATCAATATGAATCTTATGTCTTATTTGGGAACAGATGTATCCAGCTACCAACATCCGCACTGTCATGCCCAATCAAAAGTCACATCTTCCCCCCAAGACCTCATCCCCTTTCAAAACTGCATCCCATGGAAAATCCTCGGCATCAAAAGCCTCAAAATCATGACATACTGACTTCCCCAGCGTAGTCTTCCCATCCAACAGGATCGGCTCATCCCTCTTCCCAATCAGCCTCTGCGCCAGCAGCCTCTTCGGATCCAAGCTGAATTTCACGACGGGCTTCACCTCGACCTTCATCCAAAACGCCTCTCCCGGTCTCGGCAGCGTCAGTAAAACCACCCCCCTGAACGAGCGGAATATCCCCCCTTTGCTAACAGGGTTCTCGGCCATGTCCCACGCTACCGAATTGGCGCCCTCGTCATGGTCGTCGTCCTGCGCCAGGTAGCCGTGCAACTCGGCCTGACCTTCCTCCGTCTTGGTTATCTCCTTTGCCCACCGGGGGGTGATACCAACCGAGGGTCCCAGACCAAAGGGGGTATCAAAGAGCGTCAACGGAGCGGCGATCTCAAAGGTGTTTGAGTTTGTCCTTGACTGTGGCGGTCCCACAATGGAGACGGGGGCAAAGTTGGCGACTATGGGGTCGTAGGCGGGGGAAGTGGAGGGGAGGGAGGGTTTGGAGGGGGAGGTGGTGTGGGAGAAGGTGAGGGTGATTTCTGCGGAGGAGAAGCGGGAGGAGGAGTGGGAGGGGAAGCGGAAGGTGAAGTCGAGGGCGAGGAGGCAGGAGGGGAGGGAGCGGTAGAGGCCGTATTGGACGTGGCGGAGGTAGGCGGAGTAGGAGGAGGGGGAGAGGGTGGAGTGGGTTGCTAGGGGGCGGTTGATGCGGGAGTTGTTTTTTATGGCGAGGGTTGGGGGGGTGGAGGGGTCGGGGATGAGGGGGGAGGTGATGCCCCAGGGGGAGGGGTTGGTTTCTTCGGACTGGGGTGTTTGGGAGTCGGATGACTGCTTGGGCTCGAGGTGTTTAGGGTTGGCAGGCGCATTTTCGAGCGCAGGCTCAGGAGAGGCCATGTTGGTGAGTGAGGAGCAAGCGGGGGGGTGTTGTCCGGGACAGAGTGAAATGGGCCAGATTGATATCGAGATGATATAGGGCTCGTGAATGCTCAAAGCGAAGCAATCAGTGGTGATTTGTGGTGGGTGAGGTGAAGGTGCAACATTCGCGGCTGCCTCAGCTGTGGTGCGGCTGAGCAGTGCCCGTGATATCCCCGCACCATCGCTTCCAGTTTCGTGTTACGTTTCTTCAACCGTACCTCGTGGGGCGACACATGCAACAGAAGAATTAAACGTCATGGAACAACTTGCCGAGACAACAAAAACCACGATTCGGGACCATCGATCACGGGGAACGTTTGCAGAAGGCCATCAGTTCATCACTGCCCTGTCCCAAGAACTTAGATCTCTCACGAGCGTTGCAATCGAAATTGCCCAGCTTTACCTCGTTCAAGGCCGGTACATATTGGCCGCAGCAACATGTGAAAGTCAACCACGGGCCTCTGACGAGGAGGGTGCTGTTCTTGAGCTTCTGCAAGCTTTTATTGGCATCGGAAGATATTCAAAGCTCAAGACTGCCCTCCAGATCGCACAAAGAATTGGAGAAGCCTGGCATCTCACCGAACAAAATGAGGACCCATTAACAGAATACAGAGTTGGTATAATCCCCCTTGTGGCAAAATGCTCCTCTCTAACGTACCTGATGTCAGGTTCTCATGGTACATTGGTACTGGAAGATTCAGGTGGTAGCCGGCGAGCAGGGGCTGCTCAATGACAAACAAACCAAAGCTGCTGCTGTATCCGGTTTGGCCCCGGTTCTGCGACAAACGTTATCAGAAGGTCGACTGCGGGAAGCGAGGTTTCTTATCTACTCCAAGGCACACCTCTTGGACGACACCGACCAGGCCATCAAGGAGCTGTCCGACTTTCTGCAGTACTTGATAGATCCGGCATTCAGCATCGAAAGAGCCTTCACTCTGGTTGACTTGGCCGGCTTGCAGCTCAAGTCAAAAAGCGATACTGTTCTGGCTCAAGCGGCGGAAAACTTCAAGCTCGCCAGCGATCTCTTCACAGAAGCTGGCCATACATTCGGAAACATCGACATTGATCTGCTCCAAGTGTCGGCAGACAACACCATCTCAGCCGGAGAAAGGTTTCTGGCCAAGACCAAGATTGCGGATCGCTATTTCGAAGTCCAGCAGTATCAGAACGGCATCCGTTGCCTCGCTCTAGCAATCTCACCGGACATGATTGTCGACACCTACTTTGAAGATGTCGTCAGGTCTCTTGAGCTTCTAGACCGCATGATCAACGAGTGCGGCAGCGAGATCTTGAGGCAGCTATCACTCCTGCATTCCGTCTGTCAAGCAAGTCTCAAGGCGCCAGAGTATGGCTTTGCCTTGAAGTCTTTGGAGTCTTACTTTCAAAACGTGCCAGAAGAAATCAGCCCAAAGTTTCATTCATATATGGGTGTGATTCTGGGCTCTGTCTATTCCAACTTTGGAGAAACGGAGAAGGCCATCGAGGTTACAAAGCAGGCTTTGGAGATTTCCATGTCATGTGCGTCCTACATTGATCAGTCCGATGCTGCAACTCAAGTTGGACATCACATGTTGAGTTTGGCCAGGAAACATCCTGAAGGGTCAAAAGAGTTCCTTGAGCTGACCTCTTCTGCTGTTGAATTTCTGAAAGAGTGGGCGAACAGGGATGCTGAACACGAGTACGTGGATGGTGAGGCACTGAAATGCCTCTTCATTGCTGAATGGGACAGCGACGACCAACAGTGGATGAAACGGGTCAAAAAACATATTCCTGATTCTGCTGATGCACTGGCGAGGATTCCGGTCGTGGATTTGGAGCTGCGTCTTCTCATGCGCCAGGGACGGTTCTCCGAAAGCCTAGCGCTTTCCACCCAGCTTGTGAAGCAGCTCCAGACGCTTACGGATGTGTCGCCATTCAAGAAGGCGCAGTCGCTCCTGAACGCCTGTATTCAAGCCTTTGTCTGTGTTCAGAATACCTTTCGGCAAGAGAAAGTCTTGACCCATGAGGAATCACAATCAGCCGTGGAGCTTCTCTGGACCGCGCTGCAGTTTTCCTATGATGCTCTACACCTGTACCGACAGGCAAATGGGGTAGAGCTGGTGGTCGACTGTACCCTTTTCGTATGGGAGCTTACGGAATTGGCTGTACTGACAACGTCGGATAATGGGCGCCATGGACTGCTTACCGCTTTCCTGGGCGAGATGAGACAAACCGAGAGGCTTTGTGACAGTATGAGGCAAAGCGTGTTGTCGGTTGCAGGACTCCAAAGCCTTATGCACAAGAGGTTTCTTGTGTCAAAGAAAGCCAGCCTCAAGCTTTACAGCGCGGCAGTTGAGCTTGCCTTGAAATTGGATGACCCAGCTGATGCCTGGCTTTGGTTGCAGAAAGGGAAGGCCAGAGCGTTTGCCGATGCTTTGGGTGCTGACTGTGTCCTTCCTCAGAGGCTCTTGGACCAGATCAACCGGGATCACACGGCATACGAACTCCTCAAGGAAGAGCAGAATATTCTTGAGCTCCTTCGGGAACCAAGCGTCAACCATGTGGTTGCTTCACGCCGGCTGGCAACGTTGAGGAAGACCATGGAAGAGCATCCGCTCTTGGCCGAAGCGGCTAAGCTCAGAGGCCAGTTGTTCAATCTGGACCTTGGGACTGAAGAGTTGAAGCAAGCCCTACAGGCAACAGGTCTCTCAGCAGACAAAGTCAAGTTTGTCGATTGGTATTTTCCAGCATTGACAAAGACCTCAAATATCCACCTCTTTGTACGCCGGTTGGATGGTACCACTTACACGAAGCAGCTGTCTCTCACTATCGATCAAGTAAAGGACTGGATAGGGAAAACGCTCACATATCCGGAGCTGGCCACTCCACCTCTTGCGAGGAAGATGGGAAATCAACTTCTCAAGAAGATGAACGCGTTAGTCGAAGGCTTGTTGGATTTCACATCAGAAGGAGACTTGTTGATCCTCTCGCCTTCTGGGGCCTTGAACAGCGTTCCATTGCATGCACTGGATGTGGGCAAAGAGCCCCTGATACAACGGAATCCAGTGGTCTACGCTTCCAGCATTGCTACACTCGGCCAGTGTGTACTTCGGGTATTACCAGCACCACACACAAACGACCAGCCCCAGCAACCTCATAGAACCAAGTATTTTGCCGTGTACGAAGAGCCCAACAGGATGTCAGAACGAGAGCAAATTTTTGAGCATATCAAATCACTGCCTCGGTCCTTTCCGGGTACACTCGCCCTTGGGTCTCAGGTTACAAAATCACTCTTTCTCCAGGAGTGTGCAGCCGCCAACTGGATTCACTATCATGGTCATTCCCGGTATAATAACAAGGACATCCTCAAGTCGTCCCTTGTTCTCAGCGATGGGACAGATATCTTCAGCCACAATTCCGATACCGCAAACGGGGATGAAGAGCTGTTGGTCAACACCGCCCAGGCAGACCTTCTCGACATGGCTGAAGCCGATTACGATAATGGCAGCAATGACGAGGGTACCTTTGACGGCGATGAAGGAATAGACGAGCTCCTCGTCTCCGAGTTGTTTGAAGCCACACTCCCTCGCGGCGGCGTCCACTTCACCATCATCGCCTGTGACTCTGGCACACAAGACATCGCGCCTGGCGATGAACCGCTGGGGATCATACCGGCGTTGCTGTATGCGGGCGCCACCTCCGTGCTGGGGTGCCAGTGGCCTATCGATAGTCGAGCCGGGAGGGCTTTTAGCGAGGCGTTTTATCAAGAGGTTGCGAGCACACAGAGTAGGGGAGCAATCAACTTGGCCAGTGCTCTGAGGTCTACGGTGATGAGGATGAGAAAGGGGGAGTTGGGAGCAGAGTTTAAACAGGCGTATTACTGGGCGCCGTTCGTGCTCCACGGGCTCTGGCTTTTCCCAGCGAGTGATGGGGGCAGTTTGACCGAGTGAAGTACCTGCTCCGTGACAACCGCCACCAGGGTGGTCAACGAGCCAAGTCAAGTCAAGCCGGTGATGACCTCAAGTGAATAATTTCAGGTCCTGGGCGGCAAGTCACCCCAAGTCGATGGCCGACCTGGCTTGACTTAGCTTGTTGACCACCCTGGTGGCCACCACCACCAAGCCACCAGTGCCACCCACCACCACCAAGCCACGATTTTGGCCCTGTGCTTGCGAGCTTAAAATTTTACTTTTACAAGGTAGCTTATAGTTGTGAAAAGGTAGGGCTTTTTTTCTGCGTCGAACTTTAAAACTTGGGTACTTACCTGGCTTTTCAACTAGCTTTTCAATTAGCTTTTCACCTGGCTTCATCTCAGCGTGCCTTTCACCTTCTGACACCACCAAACTCCCGAAAAAGAATTAATCTCATCCGACAATTGGATTTTAACATGACCCTTCGACGCTCACGCTTCGGACCCAACCCCTCTCCAGCTCCCCTCCCCCGTTCAACACTACGAAATATGCTCCGCAGATCTCATCGTCTTGCAAAGAAAGTCGGATCAAGTTTCCGCTGGGGATCTCTCCCGGCCGAGATTCGCTGCACGATACTGGAGGTAATCATGGGAGAGAAGTATCCCGGTTGCGGATGGGGATCTCTTGCATCAGTGTGCAAAGAATGGCAGTCGGTAGTGGAGAGGAAAAACTTTGCACGGTTGAACTTGCGAGAACACAGCCTTGGTCGGTTTCAAAGTGAGCAGCCCGTTCGCTGTCGGAATCTGCTTCGTCACATTTGCCTGGATATCGAGATACGGAACTACACGTGCGGGTCGTGCGGAAGGGAAGAATATGCAGAGTATAGCACCAGCATGATTCGGCCCGTGCTCAACTTCGGCTTGGCCTTTCTCACGGGGTTCAAGGAAGCGAAGGACTTGACGCTGGAGCTCAACATATACTCACCGAGCGATCCTGACCATTGGTTCCATCACTGGCACTTCGGCTCCCGAAACCAGCGGCCACCGCAAGCGATCGACTGCGCACGACGCCATGACCCGAAGCATGGCTGGGTTCGTGGCAGACAAGTTGCCCCTCCTCCCTGTACAGCAACAATGCGGCTCTTTGAACAGGTCGAATTGGATGTACAATTCATCAAATACCGACTCGACAATATCACCTGTTTTGTCCTGCAGCGCCAAGTCCGCCGGCAAATTGAGCATGTGTGGCGGTTGATAAGGAAGCTCGACTGCTTGGAACACCTCATCTATGAGCCCTGGCGGCCATGGTCGAACGGGCAAAGGCGAAAGCGTGACGAAGGTGCGTATTATACCTCAAACCAACAGCAACTAACTAACCTTTTGCTAAAAAAAAATTCATTCGACAGAGCTCATCATCCTCGTAAGTCAATGTCTTCCCTCTAGTCTCAAAAAGGTTTCGGTGTTTGAAGATTTCAGCGACGAAGTCGTTGCCTCGCTGGGCGACTCTCTTGACACCAACCGGCAGAGGATGTACCTGGTGATGCCCGGCGACAACTTGGTGACTCCTTCCCGCGTCGTGACGCCCCAAGTTGGCGCAGAATTTGCCGCGAGGAGCCTCCCGCTTGAAGCGCTCTCGGTCTCGTTCATGATCAACGCCGAAGACTTTTTTGACGCGTGCCAACCGACCTGGATGTGGCCGCAGCTGGAGTCGCTGGCGCTTACTTCACAGCGACTGACAGAGACGGGGAGCCGTCAGGGCATCGAGGCGTTGCTGATCGCTGCTGGAGTTGCGGCACTGCGGATGCCAAAGTTGAGGAGCATGGCGATCTGGAATGGGGGGAAGGGGAACGCATGTGCGTTTATATACCGGACAGAGGGCCTTTGTGCTTCCATTAGCTGGAGTGGGACGTGGGACATGGACTTGAGCGGCGATGTGGTTGCTGTCTGGCGGCGTGTGGCCTACGAGGGGCCTTTGCGACACGTGCTCCAGGTCAAAAAGGTCAAGGTGGAAGCTGTCATTGAGTCGCATGGAGATGCTATTCACTATTTGGAGCTGCCTTGTCAGGTGGCAACACCGGAATCTGTGTGGCAGATTCGGAGGGAAGGAAGCATTAAAAGAACGTAGACGAAGCCTGATGATGAGGGGTAAGCTTTCGGGTTTATATGTTTCGAGTTTTTTGTTTGGTACCAAGCTTCCATGCTCAAGAGCTCAGAGGTCATACACCTGAGTTGCAATTTTGATTTCATACCTTAACCTACCTTAGCCAGCTGCTTCGTTTTGACGCCTTTGCTGGAGCTTCCATCCACCCATCAATAATTCCACATCACATACCACCCCCCTCCCCTCTCTAAAACCCCCCCGTCCCCTTCACCCTCTTCACAGCCCCCACAAACCCCCTAACCCACCCCATCCCCCCTCCCCCCGCCCCGGGCCCGATCGCCCCCTCGGCCTCTTTCCCCTCCCCATCCCTCCAAACCCCCTCTTTGGGATCCAACCCCCCATACACCCCCGTATTCTGATTCCTCCCCAACCCCTCCCTCCACCCCCTACAAACCTCCCTGCTGTCAACCAAAACATTGACCTCACAAGAATGAAACCAGCTCTGCGTGTCCTGGTTCCCATTCCCCACGATCCCCACCTCCTCGTCCACAATCATGATCTTGATGTGGCACGACCCCTGCCGCTTGCTCTGCACCAGAGGGACGGTCTGGTCTTTGGCCACGTACCAATGATACTTTAGCTTGGACACAGCCGAAGGGGAGAGGGACTGAAACAGAGACGCGGCAATCTTTTCGTTGTGCCCGCCTTGGTGGGGGAGGAGCTCCCCCGCGTCGTTGTACCCGAGGCAGATCCAGCATGTCACCTCCACCCCGCGCTCGCAGGCCTCGGTGATGGCTGGGAGGAGGGGTTCGGCGTTGAGGGTGGGGGACTGGATAAAGACGGATCGTTTGGCGTGCCTGAGGGCGGAGAGCCAGGAGGCGTTTTGGGGGTTGGGGAGGGAGTGGTGGGTTGGTGGGCCGTGGGGGGAGCGGGTGGCTAGTGCTATTGGGGAGGGGGAGTTGGTGGTAGGATGGGGGATGTAAGGGGTGAAACGGTCGGAGGCTGGTGGGTTGGGGTTGAGGGTTGGGTTGGGGGGGAAGGAGGGGTTGGTGGTGTGGTTGAGGAGGGTGTTGACTGCGTCGAGGTGGGTTTTGGTGGCGGTTGGGGTGAGGAAGGTGGTGAAGCGGGTGACTTCGGAGGCGATGTCGGGGTCGTAGTGAGGGTGGGAGGGGGTGTGGAGGTTGTTGTTGTCGGCGAGAGATAGGTTGTTGATGTCTGGTAGAGCAGCATGGCCGTTTGCTACTGTTGCGATGCTGCCGTCGGCTTCTTCAATCTCTTCTTGCACCTCGGTGAAGCCATCCCAGGGCTTGCCCCAGGACAGCAAAGCAACATCGACAAAGGAGTCCACGATTGGCCCTTCCAGATGAATCATCATCTCCAGGTTGTCGTTATCCTGCACATTGTTGCTCTGGAGCAGCGCAATCTTGCGGTCGACAACCACGTACTTAGCGTGGAAGGTTCCCATGACTGGCTGGTGGTAGTTGACCACCTCCATCTCGAGATTCGGGATCTCTGACCGTGGGGGCAAGTTGACGTTTGGACCGGTAAAGTCTTTCTCGGACACAAAATAGCGCGGCTCAAACACTTGTTTCGGGCTGCCTCGGTCATATATGATCTTGACCTTTACCTTTGGACCTCCCCTGGCGGCCACACGACGATCAAGCTCTCGGATGGCTTCCGTGAGGTAGGAAGATGCTGTGCCGTTCTGCCAGTAATTTGTTGCCAGAAAAACTTCTGTTTGAGCGCGCACTATGACATTTGCCATGTGCCGAGATATGTCGGGAATCCTATTCTCTCTCAGCACTCACTCAAACCACAGGATTGGTGAGACATACGTGGAGATGATAGACAGGGGAATGGTCCCGCTAGAGCCCATCAACGACGGGCTGACCATTCCTCGTGAGGGATCCTCGTTGAGCGTGCACAAGGCATCGTGATAGATCTGCTGTTTGTTAGCCAATGCTGCCGATATTTCTTGCCATGGAGATGACTTCCCTTCAAAAAAAGCTCACTTGGTTTATTGTCTCCCCATTTCCCACACATCTCTGCCTTCCTCAACTCGAGCTGTTCTGCATCGATTGTTCCATTTGCATGGTCCGTCTCGTTTTCCGCATTCACCAGCGCACTTTTACCGTACAGCTTTTCCCATGCATCCGCGGGACTGATGGTAGGGTCTTCAGATATCAGGGATGAGACGCTTCGACTCGATGTGCACAAGTCCAGCAGGCGGTCGCTGATGCGGTTGTTTTCGAGGTTGATGTGGTGCTTCTTCATGGTGACAGGGATCTTCAGGGGCTTCAGGGGCTGCTCGGGCACTGAACGGTACAATGCTCAAAGCACAGAATATTGTCACATTAATCCAATGTTTGTGGTGCAAAAGCGTTGCAATGAGAGAATGGAAATGAGATTACTGTCCAGAAAGCCAAAATGAGAATAAAAACAGCCAATATGAGCTCATGGGCGCTTCATGACGACAGGTCTTGTCATCAACCATCCCAACTGTCCACTAAACCGCCGCCGAGACACAGCGCTTCAGCACGCCAGGAAGCCAAAACCAAGAGCAGGCGGGTTGATCACAAGCTTGCGTGGCTTGCCAAGAGGCTGATGCCCGGGGGCTGGCACCTTGATGTCTGGGGCATGACGTCAGCTGCTATCGCCATGTTGTTGACCGGAGGGCCGGGATGCGATCGGAATGCATCTGGAAACAGTTGATAAGGAATTCCAGATCATGCATACACTATGAATTCTAGAAGAAAATAAAGCTATTTCACGGTTTTGGGACGTCTCCCGTCATCGCCATCGCCAAGGATCATCAATTGATGGGTTAGATAACACTGATAACAGTCCTTCAATGGTGATCAACCCTCCACTCCGCTAAAAACAGTGGAGGTTATCGCATCCAGCAAACCAACAACACCTGCAGGGCCTCGCGACGCACCTTCAAATTGATCCCCAAATGGAGCTTCTTCCTTATGTACTTCGTACCTACCGCTGTTTTGCTTTGGGAAAGAGGTTATTAGTCAAGATGGCTGGCTAATGACACCAAAGAAGGTGTCGTGACAGCCTGCAGAAGCTGTGATTGGTTGGCTCCCCTGCTGACCAACCGCGCTTCCAGGTACCCGTTCACCGTTGCGCCCGGAAAGGCGACAGCTGAATGCATCATCCATCCTCAAACACCAACTTCCTCCCGTCCTGTTTACGTTGTACATTTGTAGAGAACTCATCAATCACGTTTCAAGTATCGCATACACATCACGATGAAAGCTTCATTACTTGCGCTACTGCTTCCCGCAGTCAGCGCCCACACCGTCAACCTCGCTGGCGATCAGCAACGCCCCATGATCCACGAAGAGGCGGCACCCGCAACCTACCACATCGAGATCAGCCCAGGCAACACAAGATGGGTAACGGAGGACGAGAAATGGGCCCTGCGCCGTGTAAGCCAATTCCCTTCTATCAAATCTCGCTATGCTGTTACTGACGTTACTTCTCCACACAGGAGGGCATCAACTTCTTCGACATCACCGATCACCCAGACCTCGGCGCCACCATCAACACCATCGCCGGACCACCCAAGAAGAAGGCTGTCTTTCCAAAGAAGCCCACCTACCAAGACACCGTGAAGCCATTGATCGCCAACCTCTCCAAATCCCACCTCGAGAAGAACTTGGAAAAGTTTACATCGTTTCACACCCGGTACTACAAGTCAGATTGGGGCCGCCAATCAAGCGAATGGCTGCTTGGGAAAGTCCAAGAAACGATCAAAGAGGCTGGCGCTGAGAAGTATGTGACGGCGAAGCACTTCAAGCACCCGTGGGGCCAGAACAGCATCATTGCCACCATTCCAGGCAAGACCAACCAGACAGTTGTTATCGGTGCTCACCAGGATTCCATCAACCTCTTCTTCCCGAGCGTCCTGGCCGCTCCCGGGGCAGATGATGATGGAAGCGGCACCGTGACCATTCTCGAGGCTCTTCGGGTCATCCTCCAGTCCAAGGACATCGTCAAGGGTCAACACCCCAACACGCTCGAGTTCCATTGGTACAGCGCGGAGGAGGGCGGCCTTCTCGGCAGCCAAGCCATCTTCTCTGCCTACGAGAAGGACCGCCGCGATGTCAAGGCTATGCTTCAGCAGGACATGACTGGTTTCATCAGCAGAACCATTGATGCGGGCTTGCCTGAGAGTGTGGGTGTTATTGTCGACTTTGTTGACCCCAACCTGACCGACTTCATCAAGAAGGTTATCACCGAGGTGTGTTTCTTTTCTTCGTCTATTTACCGGTCCATACTGACAATAATAGTACTGCGATATTCCATTTGTCGAGACCAAGTGCGGCTATGCTTGCTCAGACCACGCTTCTGCTTCCAAGGCTGGGTACCCGTCCGCCTTCGTTATTGAGTCGGCGTTTGAGTACTCGGACAATCATATTCACACTACTGATGATCTGATTAAGTACTTGTCCTTCGACCACATGATTCAGCACGCAAAGCTCACGCTGGCGTTTGCCTACGAGTTGGCCTTTGCCGACTTTCCCGCTCTTGAGAAGGGCAAATAAGGGGGCCGAGGCTGTGAGGCAAGTTCGGGTATTGGGCGTCAAGGGTACATACGGGAAGGCATTGTAATGTTGTTTTTTAGTCCTAAGCGGTAGTGTTTAAGTACATTGTTCCTGAATTGGGCTTCGCTGGGCCTCCACACAAGTTACAGAAACCCGATGCCAAGACGTATGATGAGCTGTCCGTCTCCACCATGACCTGCAGCAACGACTCAACGACATGCCCTCCACTGTTTGGTGTGAGTTACTCATAAACCTCGGGTGTCAATCCCCTCACTTTTGCTACCCCGCATTTCCCCTTTTTTTCCTTTCTTTATTCTGTTGGTTTGTTTCTGTCTTGCACAACAACACCACAACAGCACTCAAGACACAGTCAGCAGCAGCAGCAGCAACAATGGACGACACAGCATCCGTGTACGAAACCGCCATCATGGGCGGGTCCTCCGACTATGACGAGGAAGAGCCAGTGGTGGTCCCGACACCCTCCCACTCATTCTACACCCCCTTGCCATCCCAACCCCTGCCATCCGAGCTCTTGTCCGCCACGACGGCAGTGGAAGAAGAAGAAGAAGAAGAAGAAGAGCCGGAGGAGCCAGAGCAGCCAGAACTGGAACCCTCCCCCTTCCCAGCCTCGCTCGCCTCGCCAAGGGACATGATCCCCCGGGGCAACTACACGCCCAACCCGGCCGGCACGCTGACCTTTATCGGCCTGCGCGCCATCGAGCCGCTCCTGCAGTCGTATCTGCTCTCTCCCCACAGCCCGCTGCTGAAGCTGCTCCCCAAGCTGGGGGTGGCGGTGATCAACCCAGCTTTGCTGGGCCCGACGCCCACGGGGGAGATCCTGTCCTGGATGGCGCGGCTGAGCAGGCTGAAGCAGGCGTACTGGGCCGGCTTCATCGCGCGGGAGCCCATGACGCCCAGGATGGCGGTTTTGGTCGCGCTGCTCGAGGCGGCGGCCAACGCGGTCAACTCGCTCTTGTATCTCCTGCCGAGGACGAGCACGGCCCTGCTGAGGACGGTGTCGGTCCCGCTGCTGGGGGACGTGGAGCTGCCGCTGCCGGTGCTGGTGGGGAGCCTGATGTTTGCCGTCGGGCTGGCGGTGGAGACGGTGTCGGAGCGGCAGAGGAGCTTCTTCAAGGAGGAGCGGATCGTGGTGGGGGGGAAGACGATACGGGTGAACGAGGGCAAGATTTGCGACAGGGGGCTGTGGAGTTTGAGTAGGCATCCGAATTATGGGGGGTATGTCCTCTGGCGGACCGGGTTCGGGATCGCGGCGGGGGGGTGGTGGGCTGGGTTGGCGATGGGGTTGGCGCACGCGGGGCATTTCGCCGGGGGCGCGGTCGGGTTGATGGATGAGTATATGAGCAATCGGTATGGGGGGGCTTGGACGCAGCACAAGCAGAGGGTTGGGTGGGTGTTGATTCCGGGGGTTTATTAGGGAGGAGGGATATGTGAAGAAATGGCAACCGGCTGATAAAAGTACACTACATGAAAGCCGCCCGTGGGGCATGAGCCGCGGTATAGGTATATAAAACATAGCAGATGTATTCTGACACTATCCAAAACATATACTGAACAAAAGCTACCTTGGTAGTCCACTATCCAGTCCGTTCATCCTACAACAACCAAACGCCGCAAATGCATTGCCTTGCCACCTAATGCCACCTCGCTGAACGCACCATACCATACTACACACGCTCCCTTCTTGTGATTGTAAACAAAAGAAACACCCCCCTTTACATACTATCCTCCATCTGCCTACTCCTCGTCTTGGCCCAGCTATCCCTCTCGCTCTTCCCCCCCTGGCTCTCCAACCCCATCCCCCTCTCCACCCACATCTTGCTCCCCATCTCCGTCAACCTCGACAGCGCCCTCGCAAAAGCAAAAGCCTCCTCATCCCCCGTAAACAGATTCGACTTTGACAGCTGCTCGGCATTGTGCTCCAAATCATCCATCATGTGGCTCATCACATCCTCCACCGAGCTGTCGTCCAGCACCTCGCTGCTCTTGCCGCTCGCCTTGAGCGACTCCCGGATTTCCGCCTTGGAGACAAACAGCTCCCGCAACGGCGCCGCGGTGGTGAGCACCAGCTTGGCGTGGGACTCGTACACGGCGTCGATGAAGGTAATAAACCGACGAGCGAGGTCACGTTGGCGGTATGTCATCCCGGGGACCTCGGTCACGATGAACGCGTCGTAGGACCGCATGAGCTCAATGTAGTCGGCCGCGCTGGTTGGCTTGCCGATCAGCTCGTCAAACGTAAACCAGGCGCACCGGCCGCTGACTCGGGGGACGATGATCTCTCTCCCCCAAACCTTCTGCACTTCGGGGTGTGGCTCTGGTGATTCTGGGTCGCCCAGGAAGCGGAACCATTTCTCGGCGTGGGAAGCCGCGTGGGCGTCGAGGGGGGTGTGGTAAACACCCGATGGTGGGCGGGGAATCTTGCGGTAGTCGGTCGTCGAGTCGAGGTTGATGACATGAAGGCGGTTCTTGAGGAGATGGATGGCTGGGATGAAGGACTCGCGCTGGATACCGTTCATATACAGCTCGTCAGGGTGTCTGTTGGAGGTCGTGACCAACACCACACCGTGCGACATCAACGCCTCCAGCAGTCGTCGCAGGATCATGGCGTCAGCCACATCGGTGCACTGAAACTCGTCAAAGCAGAGGACATTTCCCTGTTCCGCAATCTCGGCCGCGACAAAGGGCACGCAGTCGACATCGCTGCCGTACTGCATCTTCATCTTGTGAAGCCGCTTGTGTACATCCTGCATGAAGTTGTGGAAGTGTATCCTCGTCTTGGACTTGACCGACTGTGGCAGGGTGTCGTAAAACAAATCCATCATCATCGTCTTTCCACACCCGACATCGCCGTAGAGATATAACCCCCGCGGCAGGTTGCTAGGAATCTTGCCAATCGTCGGCTTCGTGTCCTTCCCAAACCACGAAAACAGGCTCTTTTGCGGCTTCAGGCTCTCGAGCGTAGGTCGAACAACAGGCGGTGCTTGGTAGTGTCGTAGTTCCTCGTGTAGATACTGCAAGCTCTGGATAATTCCTGTCGCAGACCAGAATGTTAGCCCACCACCATCAACCACTCCCCCCTTCTCAAGATGGACCACTCACCTCGCTGATGCTCATCATTCCTCAACAACCCCTCGTCCACCCGCCTGTCATACTCCTGCGCCGGCCCGACATCCTCGGGGTTCTTGACCTTTTGCACCTCCCCATGTTCCCGAAGCGATATCCCCTCCTCAGCCGCCACCCCCTCCTCAGCCGCCACCCCCTCCTCAAACGTCGTCGCAGTCGCAACGGCAGACGCCTTCCTCCTCCTTTGCCCGGCCGTGAACACCGCGGGGTAAACCGCCCTCCCCGACAGCACCACCGGCGTCCGTCCCAGGTACCCCGGTTCCGTCGTCGCCCGGTTCGCAAGCCGCAGGGTTCCAGCGGTGGAAAAAAGCGTTCGTCGCGAAGAAGCGGGTGTTCTTGCCGTCGTCGTCTTCGTCGTCGTCCGAACCACCGCCGGTAGTGGTGACGTCGTCGTTCTCGTCGTCAGGGCCCTGCAAGGGACACCTGCCACGTGCGGCGCGCGCATATCTGTCTGTGTTATCCGAGAATGGGGTGGTTTTTTCGAGGGGTTGTCAACGTATGTAGGAGAGCCGCGTCAGGGCGCAGAAGGCATCGTATGATTTGCTATGCGACCAACCACGAGAAACACGCACACCAAGTTTTGGTTGCCACCGAGGGGAGGGGGACCAAAGTTTCAAAAAGGTTTTGCGACAAACGGGCGGGAACTGGTGGGTTAAATGGGTGTCTTCCCTCCAAAGTGTACCTCGGGTTTAAGAAATATGCGCGCGATTAGTTTTTTTAGGAGGGTTCGAGTGGTCAGTCAATCTGGGAATTTTGTTGCCGTTGAAATGCGACGACAGCCAGCTTTATCAAGGTAATAATGAGGGGTGTGTCCCAACAAGCAAGCAGGGCGAGCGGGCGCGGCGGCTTTTATTCGGTGATCGCTACCCGGCGCCCGGTCCCGCCGCGGCATTGATGAACCCAGGCACGTGGACAACCAAAGAAAACCCAGGGAACTGGATCACTAGACTAGGTATTATCGGACGAAACATGAATTTAAAGCAATTACAAATACTTCTTGGGTCCAAAAAAAAAACCTCACTTGACTGCGTAAAACAGTAAACAACTCAACATTAATGTTGGCGTGTGGTTTCTTCCGCGAGAACTTCCATGTCACTGTGGGGTAGGTCCCGTTTGTCCGGTGCTGGTGTTCTCAGGGCAGATACCAGTGTCACGGGCGCAGATGTCTACTTTACCATTCTACATGCCTATGCCTATCTAAGCATTGAATCTATACCTCTTCGTTCACCGTGTCACGATCTCACCCTAATCTAAACGCCGTTGAATCTCATCGGCGCGGATGCCCTGTCCCCGCGGGGTCATGATCGGGATTGTGGGGCCGCCTCTCGGGATGATGCAAGCAGGCTCGTAGGCTTGGCGCATCATCAACAACAAGGAGAGACTCTTCTCTCCTGATTCTACAAAAAAACGGACTGGGTAAAATAACGGAGGCCCAGGGGATCCTGTCAAATTAGTCAAAGGGACCCGCTATTAGGAAGTTAATACCTTAATAGTAGGACCTAAGCCACTAGGTTCAGCTTCAACCAGCCACCCGGTTCTCTCCCTTATACAACACTAGAATTAAATACTTTTTTAACCCCTATATTAAATTTAATAATTCGCAGTTAAACTATCGTATTATTATACCTCAATTAAAACTATTACTATTATATTAACTTTATAAAATATAATAACCTTATATTATTATAATATTAAATAACGGCTTTATAAATTACTTTAAAATAATAAAGGAAAAGAATACCGTTTTCTTTAACGGTTTTAAAAATTAAAATAGTTTCGAAAAAGGTATTTATATTATTATTTAAAATTAATAATACTATATTAATTTTAATAATCGTAAGTTATTTCTTTATAAAGCTATTATTATAATTATTAAAGACTTTAAATATATTAAAAAATAAAAAGTTTAAAATTATTTTAACCGTAATTTTAAAGTATTTAAAGTTTATCGGAAGTATATTTAAAAAATTAATATATAGCGTCTTTAAACTATAGAAAATAATCTTAAACTTTTTAAATACTTTAAAGAAGTTATAAAACC
>JAULSY010000180.1:0-47103 GCA_030512305.1 Cercophora samala | reverse complement strand
GGCTTTTATAATACTTTAACCTTTAAAAATTTTAATAATAATAATTAAGTAAGTTATATAAATACTATAAAGTCTATTTACGGTTAATTATTTATAATAAGCGATAGGCTTATTAATTAAAAATTTAAAAAGGTATTTACTATATCTTTTAATACTTTTAAAACTAAATATATTAATATTATTAAGGCTTTTTAAGAGGCTATATAGTTTAAAAGACTTTTTAATAAAATTACTAGGCTTATTATAGAACTTACTTCCTTATTTTATAATAATAAAGGCGCTATTATTATAGGATATAATAATAAGTATAATCGAAGAACTAAATATACGTTAATTTACTTTTTCGGAGTTAAAGAAGTTATTTTTACTAAAGTTATTATTATAACTTACCTTCCTATAAAAAATATACCTATTAATAGCTTTACTAAAGTTCTTTCTTTAATATTATTTAATAAGTTTTTTTTACTATTAAACCTTTTTAAGTTTTATTAATAGTATTACGTACTATAATTATAAAAGAAGTATTAAAATATAATATTTATTTATAGACTTTATAATATATTAAGATTTATAAATTATAAGGTTTTAAATTATAATTAATAGATTTAAAATTTAATAACGCCTTTAAGGCTTTTTAAACGTATAGTAACTATAGAGAAAATTAGACCTTTAAATTATACTAAAGCCCTAGAGTATTATAAACTTTATAACGTTAGTTTTAATTATATAATTAGCGTTAATTTAAACTATATAATTAACATTAAGGCTTTTTTAAACTATATAGTTAACGTTAAGGTTCTATAATATTAAAACTTTTAACGTCCGGTAATATAATTAACGCTTTATAACGGCTTAAAACTAATATACCGGTAAGTATTCCGATAATTAAATTTAAATAAGTTTTTTAAGGAGTTAATTAAAACTATAAGCCTATAAAATGCCTTTTCTTAAACCTATTTACTATAATATCTTTTAGCCTTTAAGTTAATTTAATATATTAATTTACTATACTCTTTAATACCTTTATAAGCCTTTATTATAGTAATTACCTTTTATATATTATAGGGTATCGCCCCTATAATTAACCTTCCTTTAGTGCAACTTACTATTATATATTATAGATAAAGCTTTACTCGCTTATAGTGTACTGCGCCTATAGCTATTCAGGCCTATCTTATAGGCCTGCCGAGCTTCCATCTTAACAAATTATATTAATTACTTATACTTTTAAGACCTTTATAATATTTACGGTTATATATAACTTAAAGTATAAATAATTTAACGTTACTTAGGTTTTTTTTAATACTTTACGGAAAGATTAGGAAAAGGTATTTTATAAATTTTTAAAGGGCTTTAAAATTAATAATAATACTATTTTTAAACTTAAAAATATATTATATAGTTTATAGGATTTACCGTTACTTTAATATTACAAATTTATAAGTATATTTAAAAAGCTTAGTTTAAACCTTACTTTTAAAAAGCTATATTTATTTATAAATCCGGTAAAAGAAATCCTATTTATTTTCTATATTAATAATATTTTAATATTTTTTTATAAAGATTATAAAGCTAAAGGAAAATAAATAATTAAAGGTATAAAAAATATTTATATTTTTTATAAGTAAGGAAATATCGGTTAGTTTTTAAACGTAAAGGTTATTAAAAATAAAAAAGTAAAGAAGTTATAATTAAACTATAATTAATATATTAAAAGAATTATAATAAAATATAAATTCGCTAATAATATTATTATACCGTTAATACTATTAAATTTAAAAGAACTTTAAAAGTTTACCGGAACTACTATAAAACTTAAGATTAAGGAATTTTAAAAGTTTATAAAATTAATCTTATATACAGTAATTATAATTCAGGCTAATATTATTTATATAATCTTTATATTTTTTTAATTCTTTATTAATCCTAGACTTAAATAATTTAAAGGAATAAAGTAAATTATTAATTACTTTTATTATATTCGATTCTTTATAATAAAATATAAAGAGGAGATAAGCGTTTAAGTATTTTTTATTACTTTAAATACTTTTTTTATAAACAATTGTAAAACCTACTGCTTTATTTAAAAATACTTAATAATACTTTTTAGTAAATTAATTAATTAGAAAGTTATTTATTAAAGTAATATTATTATTTTTTTTACCGAAATTAAATTCCTTACTTTTACTATAATTACTTATAAGACTATAGCCTTTAAACGATTCTTTTATAATATTTATTTCGATTTAAACGAAGTTTATAAGATTTTTTACGATAATTAATAAACTATTTATTTAATTATTAAAGTAATAAACTATATTATTATTAAACTCTACTATATAAATATTTATAATATTTAAACTTATTAAAAGTATTAAAAAAAATTATTTAAAGTTATTTATTTTTTAATAGGGAAGATATTAGCCGACGGTTTTATAAAGCAACTTTTATAGTAAAAATTTAAATATTTTAAAAGGCTTTTAAATTATTAAGATATTTATAATTAAATTTAAAAGTTTAAAAAAATAACAAAATAATATTCTTAATTTAAAAAGTAAAGCCCTAATATAATAGCGTAAATAATTAAACTCTTATAAACCTATAATATAAACGAAAAAAAAAAAAAAATTAATAAATATAATACTATAAAATATACCCCTTATATATAGGTCCTTTAAATTATACTTTAAAAAGCCCCTAATCTAACTTTATCCCTTCCTCCTTACCTTTACCCTACTCTTCCCCCTCTATATTACTAAATACTTACTCTTATTTATAAAAGTAAAAAATAAAATATTAAAGTAATATATTTATTAACCTAAAAACGGTAATATATATTTAAACTTAAAAAACCTCTTTTAAAGTAATATAAATATTAAAAACTACTTTATACTTTTAAAGAATAATACAAAGGCTAAAGACATTAATCTCTTCCTTAATAAAAAAAAAGATATTATCTTTATACTTTTAAAAAATAACAGAGGCGGTAAAAAGCTTAGCCTACTAAATAGCGATTTACATTATATTAACGGCGTCGATAATTACGTAAGTAACTAATACTTCCTTAATTACTACCTTTAAATTATAAATTATAACCCGGAAAGCTTTTAAAGGAACCTCGAAAACGCTTTTAAACGCTTTATACTAAAAGGACCCTTAGGACTTAATCAATAAATACTCGGAAAAGTAAAGGAAAAGAGATAAACTTACTTTCTTTAAATAACTAAACCACTATGCGTCTTACAGGGCACGGTACGGCCCCTCAAGAGGGGGAGGAAGTAAGCACGCTTACCCTAGGCCAACGCAGCAAGCTAGGTCTCGGTAGGCATGTTGGCGACGGCAAGGGTCGCGATAATTTTATTAGTATTATAGTGAAAGTAAATAAAAGTCGTTTAACACGGCTAAAAGAGCCTTATTTATTTTTAATAAAATTATAAACTTAGCAAATAAGTCACCTAATTAAGCGGTACTTATTAGCTAAGGAGGCGTATAAAAAAGTAAGGTTAAGGCTTAACAACTTTAACTACTATAAGCTTACTAAAATAGGGTAACCTTCGGGTATTCGAGATAGCTTTATATAAAGGATTTAATTTATAAAGGATTATTTAAATTCCGCGTAACTTTCTAACTATTATAAAGGCTTATTAAGTTTAATAAAGCTTACAAAAGCACCTAGAAGGGTATAAAAGGCTTAAGAAAAAGGAGAGCTTCTTAGTGGTGTTCGTGGTCTATATAAACTACCTTTCCCACGCTCTTTAAATCAGACTTTTACTCTTCAGACTTCAATCAATGCTTCAATATAACTGGGTTCTTTGAGTTCACATTTTACGCTGGCTACACATCCTCTCATGCTTCCATTTCTGCCACTGAACCAGGAAACATCCATCAGCCATGACATCCAGCAGCGCGACACGCGTGAACAGATCCGAAGACTTGAGAATGCCATCAGCCAGCGCTACCAGATGCCAACTGGACCCTACTAATCCCAGCCGAAAGAAGTCGACGTTGATAACATAAGCCAACAGCTCACGGAATGCCATTGCCAGGTGTTGTGGAAGAGACCACAGGCGTGGGAGAAGGTTGTCCATCCTTTACAAGAGGCATGTGAAACTTTCTGGACTACATTGTCAGACGAAGACAAGGGACAGGAGGGTTTGGAACAGATACACAACATTTTTGTCAGCCGACTGGAGGTCATCATGCCAGATCAGCCTTGAAGGGCTGGAGCACTACACCTATGCCTCGCTGGAGCGGCTGGCTGTGCAACGGGAAGTGGTAGGTGAGCTCTTTCAAAACAACCAACAAGCTACGGATACTGGTGGAGGAAGACACCGAGGAGACGGATAGGATGATCCAGGCCCTTGAGACCAAGATCACACAGGAGATCGCGATAAGAACCGGCACGAGGGTCAATACCCTACGTCGGGAGTTCACGCTTCCTGTGGCAACAACATACGGCTGGACACGATCGCGCGCAAATATTATACCCAGGCTTCCTTCAACTAGGTGCCTCTCCACTCATCCTGCCCTGACAACACCTCCTAGCAGGCACTATAACCTTTCCTTCAAACCCCCGCCCGTTTGCCGATGTCCCATACCTCAAGGTGACATTTGCTGTCCCGCCCAGTGTGACACCTCCTACTTCGCCATTGACATTCTCCAAAGTCTGCTGCACCGTGATATCTGTTCAGAGTCTTGCGTCAGTTCAAGGTCACAGCATTCGGCCTCGTCTCCCTAATTACCACCCCATCTCACCACCCCCTTGCCAGGAACCAAAACAAAAGACAAGAAAAAGTGCACTCACTGGTCCTCCCCTCATCCCCCCACTGATAACTAAACCCCCCATCACTACACTCCATCGTCTCCCCCCTCGTCTCCGGCGACCAAACCCAATGACACTTGACCTCCCCCCTCCCCACACCCTCGGTTTCCCCCTTCCCAAAAAACACAGACGTCGTGTCCTGATACCGCCACCCAGTCGCCGACGCTCCACCAAGAATGCTCA
Source organism: Cercophora samala (assembly GCA_030512305.1). Classification (NCBI taxonomy): domain Eukaryota; kingdom Fungi; phylum Ascomycota; class Sordariomycetes; order Sordariales; family Lasiosphaeriaceae; genus Cercophora; species Cercophora samala. Next base: position 42,098 of record JAULSY010000180.1, on the reverse strand, counting down.
AGTTCCAGTACCCATACTCCTCTTCCATCACCCCCGCACCATGGGTTATCGCAATGAAAGAAAAGAAACCGAGGGGAAACATTCTCTCTTTTCCTTCTCAATCGAGGGTGATGGTCAGTGCGTTTTGTTGACTTTGGAAAAAGGAGCATTCAGGGGGTAACGGGATGCCAAGGGGCGGGAGGGTGGAGTTTAAACCTGTAAAAAGGAAAAGGAAGGGGGCAAGAAACACAATTATACAAATGCTGCGGGATAATATAGAAAAGGTCAAATCAAGCTTTTCCCCGAGCCCTGGCAACGTTACAATCGGTAGGGTCAATCACATAAAGGAGGTACGTAGGATGCTAGAATCATGTAGGGTCACTCAAGTTCAGCCGGTATGCAAGATTGATTACACCCAAAGGTGTGACCGCAACCAAGGAAGTGACCACCATTCAGCCGCTACAGCTCTCGCCTCAGCTTTGAGTATCACAATGCATATTTTCCCAAACAACTAGGTAGATAGTCTTTTGCCCTGCAATCAATGTAGGTATTCACTCCTAGAATAACGCCAAACTCCCCCAAGTCTTTCCCCCATGCTCAACGAGCAACCCTCAAGCCAGCGAAGCAGCCAAATCAGCACTCGTCCTTGCGAACGAGGACATTCCAATTATCCTTGTAAAACACCTGACCCTTGACCTGCTGGTAACGCGCCCTGCCGATTTTGCATCCATGAGTCCGGACATAATCCGCGCCATCGCCAATCTGCTTCCACGTAAGCTCCTTCTCCTCCGAGTCCTGCAATATCCTCATGGTCAGTAGACTTTCTTACCCCCATTACCCCAAATTCACCAAGCCAAGGACAAAAGAAAAGAAAGAAAAAAGACTCACATCATTGCACCAATAAATAGCCGCGTTCCACGAGCAGCTGACCCGCCCGCAGTTCCCCGGCCCAGGCCCATTCTTGGGCGGGTCAGTCGTCAATTTCCTCAAGTACCAAATGCCATACAAGATCTGCGTGTTGTCCGCGTAGCCGTAGTTCACGTTGCAGTCGAGCGACTCCACCTCATCGTCAGCCGTGGCGCCGGAGACGAAGCTCGTGACGTTGTCGTCGTCGTCGTCGGTGGGCGGGGCGGGGATACCGGCTTGGAAGGTCTCGTTCCAGCCGGGGTAGGCGGCTTCCATCTTGGCAATGGCCTCTTGGATGGTGCCGGTGACGGTGACGATCTCGCTGGTGGGGTCGTCGAACTTGACGGGGAGGTCCCAGGAGACTTCGACGACGTTGTAGCCTGCGACGCTGTTGGGGGATTCGTTGGTCGAGGTGGACGGGGCGCTGGAGACGCCCTGTTTTCAGTGGTAAGTTGTTGATACATTTTACTTCTTGGTGCTTAACGTGACGGGGAGAAGGGGAAGGGGGCATACCTTCAAAAGGGCGGCAAGCATGCCGGAAACGAGGACGGTACTGGACCACATGATGGGAGTTGTCAGGTTGGCTTGCTGAGACTTGGTGATAAGAGTTTGATGGGTGAAGCTCCTTGATGATGATGAAGGAGTTCGGCAGGAGGTACGAGGGCGAGAAGAGGTATTAATAGATCAAGAGGAGGCTCAAACCAGCTGGTCAGAATGTGGGAAGCGGCCGTAAATCGTAAATCCCCACTCGAGTCATGAGACCAGTGTGTGCAAACAAGGCCTGTTGCTCTTGCCTCTTCAGACGATTGCACAATCGGAGTCGTTGAGATATCTATCTGTATAGCACCTACTCCGCCTGCTGCTCTTACTCCTGGTTACCTTTGAGATGGCGCGCATAAAGACCGGTTTGCTGTTCTCGGTTGACAGCTCCTGCAAGCCTATTATCAACCTAACTGGAATCCCAACTTTCAAAGCGCAATAAATAAAGAACTACCTGCTCCAAGCTCAACTGTATGCAAAGAAAGCCACGGTGTGACTCGGAGCAGAACACGAGTGGAGTCAAACAGTCGCTGCAGGAGCTGAGTTCCCGCCCTTTTTTCGTCGCCGTAAGTCCAAGCCCCCCTTTAGCCACAAGGCCCTCCACCCTTTCGAGACTGACTTGTCTCCAACCTTGACTCCTGGCGGACGTGGTATTATGGGCGGGCCTCTAGGAGGATGGAGGCCTGGTTGTTTGATGTTCAGTTTATCACAGGCAGTCCAGAACCAAGGTTTGGCCTTGATACCAGCTGGCACCTGTTGGAGTAACCAGGGTGTGATCTTCTTGCGGTCCACGAAGAAGACGACGGCAATGGATACCATGTATGTGAGTCCTGCAACGGCAAGCATCGAACCGACATATGGTCCCTTGAGGTGGGAGAGGGCTTCATCTCCGATGAGGGACATGCTGTAGACGGCCTGGAAATGTGTCAACCGCATGTTAAGCTGGAACAACAAGTAGAAAAGGCTCACCGTGACGAAACCCAGAGGGAGGTAGAAGATGGTGACGGCTGTGAAGATAATGATGTGCCTGTTCATAGATGTAGACTTGGAGGCTTCTAACAGCGTGGTTGCGTTCATGATCTGTCGCTCCTTGGTTAGTAGGTGTTGAAGTTTACCGGTACCGGCAAAGCGGATGACCTACTCCATCGCGAAGTCGCTCAATCTCGCCAGTCTTTGTGCTGATCAGGCCTGCAAGTGTGGCGGCTTGGGCATCAAAGTTAGCTATGATGGTGTCCCAGTTTTTACTCACTATGACGACGGCATCTCGTGTAGCTGTGTTTGATTTATCTGCATTTGTCTTTTCCATCATGATTCTATGCTGAGCGCTCAAACTCCTTAGGTTGGTGCTGGCTTCTTGAATGAATTCTTGGGCAATGCGCAGCAGATGAAGCAGCTGAAAGTAAAGTTTCAACTGCGTGAATGAGGCGTCAAACATCAAGCTTTCTGCGCGACGTTCGTTCATGATATCCTCCGCCTTGATTGAATCACGCAAATGAAGATTAGGTTATCTGGCAATGCTTGGGGATGGGAATTGCGGCAAGGTACCATACCTGAACATGTACCCATTCGTCCATTTTGAGTAGCAGCTGACACCACCAAAAGTACCACTGGCCCATGATTAAGTTGTCAAGCAGTATCTGCAACTGGCAGACACCAGCCAGCTCAGCTACAACCTGGATTCTAGAGGATCTGAGTCTTGTCCCCAAATACTTGCGGGAGATACTGCCGCTTGATGCGTCATGAAGAACAAGTATGTTGAAAACCGAGGGGACATCAGCAGGTGATTCCCACCTGATACTGATACGCGATTCCTCAATTCCATCACCGGATTTCGCGATATTGCCCCGCTGTCTTTCGAAGAGAAATCCTGGGTTGAGAGGCCGATTATCTGTCGTCCGTTGCATGCATGGCTGTAGCCAGCGAAGATGAAAGACAATGCTGAGTAGACGGTCTTGGCTCGTACTTGTTCCGAATGACAGCCTTGGACCGGACCACGAATGTCGTCCCGCTTGTTGCAAAAACTGGACAAGAAACTTGTAGTCTCCTTCTAGTGGGATATTCCTGGTGCCCTCTGCCGTCGGGAAGAAGTGATGTGCAGAGAGAAGGCAAAGAATAAACGCAATGGTTTGAATATCCAGCGTGGGCTGGCTGGAAACGGTGGCAATCCTGAATATCGGGTTTGTCAAGTCGGTATATTTTCAAGACCATAAAATGAACAACTCACCAAATCTGACCGGCTTTCACCTCATCAGGCCCGGGAAAAGCTGGCTGGGGATCATCCTCGCATTCAGCTTCGGGCAATGATCGGTTTTGCGGGCAAGTCCACCTCTGGCATGGCCATTCGGAAAACGACCACAACGGAGACCGAAGTACAAGTGTGTCCTGTTCGAGATGTACATAGAATGAGTAGAACTCAATCGAGCGGATTAAACCTGGTTTTTTAAAGCTCCAAAATGGGCATGAAGGAAAAGCATCCGCATTAGGGTTCGCCCATTTCCCCGACCGGACCTCTTTGGGCCACTCGTCCTGGAGAAACCTTTTGCAAGCGTCTGCTTTTGCGGGTGAGGTTTGTAGGCAAAGTCGTACTTTTCGATCATCAATAGTGTCTTTCTCATCACGTCTCGGTAGTATGATGAAGATTCCAAAGAGAGCTGGGTGAATTGAAAGAGAAGTTGAGCGGACAACGCGGGTGGTGCGAGGGCGAGGGATATTGGAGGAAAATCGAAAGGGGGTCGGTAGAGGGAACAATGACAGATCTGGTAGCTCAGGCTTGTATTCATTAGATGAAGTCTGAAAATCAGACAGAATAGCCGAAATATGCTTGTGAGACGGCCTGTTATCGAGAATTGCTGCCATCTCTTTAATCCTATCCAGTAGTTGATGACAGTGGGTTCCTGAAGCAAGAGGAACATCAAGCAAGGCAGGATCGGAAGAAGGAGTACTCTCCGCAGGAGGGTCAGGCTTCCGAAGGGGTGTCACGATGGAGGTGTTGAGGTTGACTAGGTTCGTATTTAGCAGACGGATCTCAGCCAGGAGCCGTTCTGCAAGCGCCGAATCCATCAGGAGTTGACCGTTTTTAACAGCTGGTTCATTGGGTATCGTCGTTGACGCTGTAGTTACCAGGTTTTCGTCCATCTTTAGAAAACGATTCGAAGATGCTGAGAAAGCAAAATTGCAAGCCGGGTGCCGATATGGTGAGCAAGGGCAAAGGGGGAAACAGGAAACGACGGTTGTGTCGAACCTCTCGAAGTCTTGATTGGGTCTTATAATGTCTTATTCATAGCCACGGCTCACGGATGACAACCAGGCGGGCTTCCGGGAGGTTGGCCTCGAGATAACGGCCCGGTCATGTTGTGAACAGGAATCTGTCGAATGGTGGTACAGATGGCCCGTCCCGTGTGCCTGATAGGTTGTGGTTGGTTGTCCTGATATCGCATCCCACCCTCCCCCAACCAATGCAGAATTGTGTGCATCCCATACAGTGCAGCGACATGCGAATAGCTTCAAGATGTTGAATAGCCTCGAGTTGCTGATATTGTCCGTCAGGCTAAATTTCGTAAGCAATCATCCCACTTCATCTTATCCATATAATGACCGGACGGTCAGCCAAGCAAGACCTAGCTGTGTATGTATGTACTGTCGTTGAATATTTCCACTAGTGCAATGTTGGACTGTGATCCTTCGCCCCCACACTGTGGACGATGCTACCTCACACCGACAACGTGGTGGGTTTTACCGAGCAAGCGACACTCGTGTTGGTGGTGAAATTGGTATGCAGAGCTAAGAGCTGCGAGGTCGACTCGGCCGAAATGAGGGTACCAAAAGAGCACAAGTCGTTCTACCAATGGAAGTAGCACGAGAAAGGCGTGTGGCGCAGCGGCACAGCGGCCCGGGGAGTTATGGCTGATGGGGAGAAGGCGAACCCGGCAGTCTGGGTGTATAAAGGCTGCATAGTGTGTGCATATTAATGAGAGAACAATCAATCTACACAAACAGGCAGGTACTCGGAGATGAATGTCAGGAACAATGCAGAGGAAGGTGGGCAAGGGCAAAGATGGAGTTTACCCCGCACAGCTATACTAGACTCTTCTATCCTCCTTCCCCCAACGGTCCACGGACGGTTGCCAACCACAAGACTCCGATCCCGACACACCCAGCGTGGATGCGATGCGACCCCGGTCTTTCCCTGTGCTTGGGGATCGAATGCCGTGCCAGCCAAGCCAGGGCGCCATGCAGCTAACATACCATTAATGCCACGTTCAAAACGCCTTCAATCTCTCCCTCCCAGAGCAGCACTGGTCCTGTGTCCTGTGTCCTGTGTGTTCATGGTGTCGTCGACAAGAAATACACTCCCCACCCGGATCTCATCGAGAAACACTCGGCGGTCTTGGATCTCCGCACCATCGCCTGTTACGCCAGAGTTTCCGCGTGGTGGAGCCGATGGGCTGACACAACCGCCGGGTTGCCATCCGGAGAGGGCGCTTCGACAAGTTCGGCGATGGAGGCTAAAATAGGTCAGCGCTAGGAGGACTGCCCGGGATGGGCCTGCGAAAGCGTAGCAGCCCCCGGTGCCCCGGAAATGCTAAGTTACCTTGCTGCTGCGGTAATATCCCCAATATGCATCGCATTATAGCCACGACCTGCCGTTGCATTCGCACAAGATCCCCTTGGCAAAATGCGCGAGAACATATAAAACATTCTAGCGGCCCTCGTTTCTCCCACCACGCGGCTCGTCTCCCGAGCTCTTCAGTTTCTGGTTCCGTTTCCGGCATTCTCTCCTTCAGCACGGACTCGCTCGCAGATCACCATGAAGGGCGGTATTGTTGGCGTGCTTTGCAGCGCCCTCCTCTATGCCGCGGAGGCTGCATGCGCCCCCAACCCGGAAGCCATCACAAAGGTACCCGGCTTCAAGCCCAACAAGTGGGTGGCCAGGACGTGGGAGGGAAGCAACTACGCCTGCAAATGCCATCCTGGCGACTACTGCTGGCCCAAGCAAAACCACTGGGATAACCTCAACCGCACCGTCGATGGCAACCTTCGCGTCAACCTGCCACCAGGAGCTCCTTGCTACAACACCTTCGAAGGCCCTCTCGGAACCGTGAACACCTACAATGCCGCCGAGTGTGCTGCTGTGACCACTGGGTTCCCCAACGAGCAGTTTCAGTAAGCCGTCTCTTCACATTGAGCACACACGGGCTATATGTACTGACCATCTCTGTAGGATCGAGCTGCCCACCGCTGGCCTCTGGACCTACTTCACCAATGACACATGCCGCCCTACCGCTGATCCCACTGGCAGCTGCACCCTGGGTTACTATCCTGTCCTCTACATCACAGCCAAGACCGTTTCCCACATTCAGGCAGGTATCAACTTCGCCAGAAACAACAACCTGCGCCTGGTCATTCGCAACACTGGACACGACTTCCTTGGACGCAGTGTCGGTTGGGGCTCGCTTGTCATCAACACCCACAGCTTCAAGAGCATCAGCGCCACCAACTCATGGAATGGCCCTGGCTATAACGGCCCCGCTATCACTGTGGGAGCTGGTGTGCAAGCCTTCGAGGCTCTGGCCCACCTTAACTCGCTCTCTCCTCCCAGAATCATGGTGACTGGCGAGTGCGCTGTAAGAACTACCCAAAGCCTCCTCTCTTGATGTTCATAGACTGACAAAGGTTTCATTAGACTGTTGGTGTCGCTGGTGGTCTTGTACAGGGTGGTGGCCATGGCCCACTGACCAACTTCTATGGCTTCCTTGCCGATACAGCTGTTGAATTCAAGGTCATCACCGCCGATGGCAAGACCCATACTGCTAATGCCAACACCAAATCCGACCTTTTCTGGGCCCTCAAGGGAGGTGGCCCCGCCGCCTTTGCTGTCATCACCGAGGTTACCTACAAGACCTTCGCCGACACACCAAGCGCCGGTATCAACCTCGATATCAACCCTGCCACCAACTCGGACCCCGCTCTTTACTGGGAGGCCGTTCGCAAGTTCCACAGCTACAGCACCCATTTCGTCGACAACGGCCTCTATGTCTACTACGAAGTCGGTCCCGTTCCCAACACTCTTCACGTGCACCCTATCGTTGGTGTCAACAAGACCCTCGCCCAGTTGCAGGCTGTTGTCCAGCCTCTGTTTGACGACCTTGATGCGCTCGGTGTTGGATATACCACTTCAAGCGAGACCTATGGCACCTTTTACGATTTGTACAATGCCATGTTCGAGATTGAGATGGCTGGCAACTCGGCCCTCACCGGTGGTTGGACCATCGGCCGCCAGGATGTCATCAACAACCACACTGCCATCATCGATGCTTTCCAGACTGTCATGAATGCCGGCTCTTTCATTGTAGGCCACATGTGGTCTGCTGGACATGGTCTCCCTCAAAGCGAGTGGGCCAATTCTGCCATTAACCCCCGCTTCCGTAACGTCGTCGATAAACTCATCACTATTGTCCCGGTCTCTGGTGATGCTCCTCTTGCCGCCAAGGCGGAGGCCCAGAACCGCTTGACCAATATTGTGGATGGGTCTCTCCGTGCTGCTGCTCCTAATGGTGCTTCCTACATCAACGAGGTATGTATTGATGGTCTCTTGTCTTCCAACGCAATGCAGCCATGTGCTAACATTTCGTCACCACACAGGCCGATCCTTTCCAGCCCGACTGGCAGAACGCTTTCTGGGGCACCAACTACGAGCGCCTGCTCGAGATCAGAAAGAAGTACGACCCCGAGGGAGTATTTTATGCTGTTTCCACTCCGGGCACAGAGAGATGGGAGCAGATCGAGACGGGCACCAGGCTGTGTGTCAAGTTGTAAACATTTTCTTTTTAGTCTGAGCGAGTGTTTTGTTTTTGAATGTATAATAATAGACCGGTACATACCTTTTCTGATCACATCTTGAACGAAAACTGGCGATGTTTCCTTACTCTTCAAGATTCTTTCTGTGTGCTGGATGCCCCTTTTGTGGGGTCCAAAATTACTTTTGTTGCCAGAGCAACGGTCTCTGAACAGTTGAATCTAGATTATACAGAGCCTTGAGCTACCCATTCACTGACAGATATGCAGTCAGTTTCACATATGTATTCCAGGGAAAGTTCAGGTTTGGCTTTTCTCGCTGAGAATCCTCGGTGCCGGTCGGGTACATATACCAAGGACTTTGTGTTGACATTACTAATAAGTCTCAGCTGCTGTGGCACAGCCATTGACAGCTCTGACCATTTAAGCGAAACAAAAGGCACAGAGTATCAAACAAAGCAAAGATCTCCCCCCCAAAGCCAGCTGCGCCACCCCTCAGAAAACAATGGCTGCGTGTGTAAGGTACTTTTCCACATATCGGACGCCGGCTTCGGGGGGTTACTGCCGCCCGTGCCGCACTTGAGCCGCAACACCACGTGTGATGAACCCCCCAATCACGACAGACCCCGTGCTGGGGGAATCCAAGAGAGGTTAGGTACCTTGGGTCGGTGGAGGCGCGTGGTGACGCCGACGCCGTCGCGCGCACCTGAAGCCCCCCCCCCGCCGCAATCGAACAGTGCATATGTAATGTATGTATAGAAAAAAGATCCTGTTCAGGTTTTTGCCCCAAAAGGGCGGGGGAAAAAGAATTGATGCGCTGTTGGTTTTGTGTGAATTTGCTGACGGGGAGGAGGTGTGTAATGTATGCGATGATATGGCGAAGCATTTAAATGTCTCCAGGCAAAAGACTCAAAAACCCTGTTATTTGTACGCCCACGTCCCCGCGGGTGCATATGAGAAAGGGGAAGGGTGTTGAGGGAAAGGGGTGACTTTTTTTTCCCTCTCTTTTGCTTCTTGTTAGAGGAGAATAATTGAGAATTGGATCGATATTTTGTGGAAAGCCAGTATGAGAAGTGCGACATTCTAGAAACCGACGAGATACTTTGAAGATATACCCGCCAACGACGACGACGATATATTCTTCTTGTTTACGGCAACATCAAGATTGATCCATCGTTACAGCTTCGGTGAGCTGCCAGCGTTGCCATCGCCAAGATGGTCTCTCTCACTATGGAGGAGTCATTAGCGGTGCTCTTGGCATTGCCAAAATGCGCTGTAAGTTGGTGACAATTTCTCCCATATTTGAGTAGCCTCTTGCTAATCACCTCTCTTCTGCGATCCTGAAGATGGACTGCATGATCGGAGTACCCAACACCGGCCAGGGCTCGACCGATCTCTGCGCACCACAACCTCAAAACATGACCGACTGGGTGACGGGGTGTATAAAAGACGACTGCTCAACACCAGAAGCGCTGTTTACCCAAAATGCGACGTTGCGAGCGTGTGGTGTTGAGCCTAGTGTGGAGAGGACGTGGCTGCCGGTCATGACGACGTTTCTGATTGTTGCTTTCGCTGCTGTTGTGCTGCGGGTGGCCAACAGGCTTTACACGACAAAGACGTATTGGTGGGATGATGTGTTTCTCTCGCTGTCTCTGGTAGGTCATACACACGGGAGATTGACAAGAAACGGCATGACACTGACTGTGATAAAAGGCGGGCTCGCTGGCCTATGCCGCGATTCATTACGAAGCCATCGGGCATGGCTATGGGCATGAATTCTGGTCCTTGTCCCCGGATCAGATTAGCTACATCAGTGCTGTAAGTGACCACACGTCTCCCAACCCTGTCCTCCTCGAAGAACATCACTAACCATTGACGAACCTATCCAGGGTGCATACGCCTACATGCTCGTCTTCCACGCAGCTCGCATGCTGCTTCGACACTCGCAGGTTCTCTTCTTCCTGCGCATCTTCGTGGTGGGCAACTCGAAGCCAATGATCAAAGGGACCATGATTGCAAACGTGGTCATCTCCACCTGTCTCGGTCTCGTCCTGGCCTTCCAGTGCAAGCCTGTCAAGTACTTTTGGATGCGGTGGGACTCGACGCAGGAGGGGAAATGCCTGAACAACGTCCACGTCCTTTCCATCACCACCGTCTTTGCCATGTTGCTGGATGCCTGGACGCTCATCCTCCCGCTTCCCTACGTGGCCCGTCTGCAGCTGTCGGTGAGGAAGCGAGTCGGCATCTCGGTTATGCTTGCCACTGGGCTCAGTATCTTGGCTTTTAGCATTCTCAAGTTTTGGTTGAGTATCACGATCATGGATGCGACGAATCCTACCGCTACGTTTGCCCAGATCACGATGTGGGCGTCGCTTGAGATCAATGTTGGGATTATCTGCGCTTGCTTGCCGGGGATAAGGCTCTTGTTCAGCAACTTGCTTCGTCGGTCTGGGTGGTTTATCTCTGGCGGTATTGGACGGTCGGAACATATCTCTCTGTCGGAATCTCCAGATCGAAATGGCAAGAACTCGTTCCCAGAGTCGCAGATTCGGATCACGACGACTATTCAGACCAAGGCCACGCATGCGATGACGGATTCAGAGTCGCATTTACCCCTCCATGAGATGAGTTCGATGGGAGTAATGCATCCCGCGAGGCAGGAGCTGGGTGTGGTGGCCAACGCATGGGCTTGAGGCTGGGAACAGGGACTTGTAGAAGATAGAATGATAGAAAGATACCCGACCCGTCTTTCCGTGAAATCGCCGTGATTACCAACTTCGATGTCGTTGCGGTGGTGTGAGCCTGTCATCATCTTTTGTCGTTTTTGCTTACCGAAAATGCAGGTCGATGCAGGATGTGAGTACGAGGGAAGGCACGCCAGGTGTAAAGGCTGCACGGGCAACCGTCACCATCGAACCACTCACTGTCCCCATGTGAAACTTGAATAGCTTGAGATGACGGTTCCTCGCTAGCCTCACGAAATATGAGACCGGACTGACATCCCGACTGTTCCCCGGCAGCCAGACTAATGCGACCGTTTGACTGATAACCACCCACCCCGCGCCGCTACGCTCATCGATCAAAGCTTGCGTTTTTGTTTGGGCCTTTTCATCGCTATGTTTCCGCTCGGGAACGCGGCACTCGGAATAGTATGGGTGTTGTTTTGGAATAACAAGCTCATTGATAATAGTTGCCCACTCCCAAACATATCAAAAATGGCTTTCTACATATCGAAACCAAGGCGACGGTTGGCTGAGACCTATCACACCACTCAACGATGCATCGAAGCGATATAGAGAACCCAAGCGAGAACAGCGAGAGCATACCCCGGTGGAGCTTTGGTGTACTCAACCCAAAAGACACAGTCGATGTTCCAGGTTTGACCTCACCCTTATTTTCCCCTGAAAGTACATCCCGGCTGACATTTCTTGAATTTTTCCCTCCAGGTTCCGTCCAACTTCTCGCCAGCCCATCTCCCCAACCCTCCACTCCTCCACCCGACGACAATGAATCCCCCCCCAACAGCCAAAAAACCACCCCAGACGGAAGGGTAATCCTCTCCCCGCAACCCTCCCCCTCCCCCCACGACCCCCTCAACTGGCCCCCCTGGCGCCGCGACGCCGCCCTCACAGTCCTAGGTCTGTACTCCCTCCTAGGCGGGGGCATCACCCCCCTCCTCGCGGCGGGCTTTAGGGAAATCTCGCACGACTACAACGTCCCCCTCTCGAGCGTGGCCCTCACCACAGGCCTGATCATGCTCGGCCTCGGCGTCGGCTGCGTCATCGCCAGCCCCACCGCCATCCTCTACGGGAAACGACCAGTCTACCTCACCAGCGCGGTGATGTTCCTCCTGACGTCAGTCTGGTGCGCGCTCAGCCCGAATTTTACGAGCCTGCTGGTTGCGAGGGTGGTGCAAGGGGTGGCGGTGAGCCCGGTGGAGGCGCTGCCGAGCGCGACGATTACCGAGTTGTTTTTTTTGCACGAGAGGGGGGTCAGGATCGGGGTGTATGGGTTTTGTTTGCTGGGGGGCAAGAACTTGGTGCCGGTGGTGGGGGCGGGGGTGATTCACCGGTGGGGGTGGAGGTGGGCTTTTTGGGTGATGGGGGGGTGCGTTGGGGTTGTGGGAGGGGGGTTGTGGTTGTTTGGGGCGGAGACGTTTTGGGATAGGGGGGTGGATGTGATGGGTGAGAAGAGAGTAGAGGACAGAGGGTTGCGCGGTCAGGGGAGCTTGAGACATGATGGTATGGGGGAGATATCTACACCGGATAATGATACTGGCAGACGGTCTGGGGAGACGGTCGAGTTGGTTGAGACGGTCAATGATCCCATTACCTCGTCTAGTTCTGCGGCATGGTCGTCGTCGTCTGAGACTCGGGGAAATCAGGACTTGGAAAAGAGGATAGTCGAGCATCCGGGGACGCCTCCGAGACGGAACGAATATACCAGTCGCATGGCGGCGCGACCTGCTGGGTCGTTCTCGAGGCATCTGCTACCATGGCACGGCAGGTTACGACAAGATGAGAATTGGTTTCGGGTGGCCGCCAGGCCGTTCTTTCTCTTTGCGTACCCGGCCATCCTTTGGTCGGCCATTGTTTACTCGTGCTGTATTGGCTGGCTGGTGGTTATTTCCGAGTCTATGGATGTCATCTATCGAGACCCGAACACTTACCACTTTAGTGCGTTTTCGACTGGGTTGGTGTACATCTCTCCCTTTATTGGCGGCGTGTTGGGTACAGCCATAGCAGGCAAGATGTCGGATGTCATTGTCAAGGCCATGGCTCGAAGAAACGGAGGGGTCTTTGAGCCGGAGTTTCGGCTGGTTATGATCATCCCCGTGGCTATCACTACGGTAATTGGACTGATGGGCTTTGGGTGGAGTGCCGAGGTGCATGATGCTTGGATTGTGCCTACTGTTTTCTTTGGGATCATTTCTTTTGGATGTTCACTGTGAGTCGGCCTCTGTCAAATGATCGATGCAATGCTGACAACACCCAGGGGCTCAACAACTGCCATTACTTTCTGTGTGGATAGTTACCGTCAGTTTGCGGGAGAGGCACTTGTCACGCTCAACTTTAGCAAGAATATCTTCCACGGCTTGGTCTTTAGTCTTTTCGTCACTGGATGGATACAGACCGATGGGCCAAAGATTGTGTACATTTGGATTGGGGTGATTCAGCTGGTGGCGATGTTGTTCACCGTACCGTTGTTTCTCTTTGGGAAAAGAGCACGGCATTGGACATCGAAGCAGGGGTTTCACAAGAGGATTACTTCTACTGACTAGGAAGGAAGAGAAAAGCCAAGATACCTTCCAGCAGAACCATCAACGACTCCAAGCTGAACCGTGAATTACTCAGTCTTCTTTGCGTCTCGGACCATGGAACGCTCGATATAACTCCCGTCCAAATACTCGGCCACCTCCTCGACGCGAAAGCCATACTTCTCAAACAGTGGTTTGCCCTCAGGTGAGGCCTCGAGATAGGCATCCTGTTCGTCCTCATCAACCTTTTTGATCCCCCACTCCATCAGTAACCGACCAGCGCCAGAACCTTTGTAATCTGGAAGGGTGACAATAAGGGCCAGATACCAATGAGGCTTTTGGCCATATACTTCTCATGACGGGCATGCTGATCACTGAAGAATGCGATCCCAAGTTCAGGATCAATCATCTGGCCCATTACCTCTTGGGGGAGGTCCATGTCGGAGGTGAATAAACCGGGGAGGGTAGAGTTCTCGGGGAGGAACACCCATTTGGCCAGGCCAACTATCACAGGAGGAGATAGAGAAATGTCTTCGACGATGGCGAGGTGGGAGTTGCTGTCTTGGAAGGTGGAGGTGATGACTTGGGTCCAGAAGCTGATGTTGAACTGTTTGGATGAGGAAGAGGAGTTGGTGTTGGAGGAGATGTGGTTGATGAGGACGTTGGTGGAAAAGGCTTGTTCGAGCATGATGCCGCAGGGGGAGCTGTCGGAGGGGGTGACGGGGCGGAGGTGGAGGTACATTCTGGCGTTTGGATTGAGAGTTTTTGAGCTGGGTAGAAAGACAAGAGGGACACAGAAAAGGCCTGTGAGGGTGGTGAATGAAGTGGGAGATGGGGTGAAATTGCTATGGGTTTTTATACATGATGCTTTACCCACACACACACTGGATGCTCCTTCACATTGGAGTCTGTTGTTTCTCGGTGAGATCACGTACACCTGATAATGCGAATTTCGCAACAGTCTGGAAGGATTCGGGATACCGACACTTGGACATCTGGGCGACGAGACATGAGACCATCTTTCGGTGATAAAGCTGACATTTTGAGTATGACCAGCGCTGATACTTACGCGACTATGCTTGACGGCGGCGGGGACGGAAACCGCGGGGACCGGTACCCCGTGTAGGCTCTGGGTCCCGGAGCTCGCATGTCAGTTGTGTCTTCCGAGATCTTGTGCCCTTGAAGTTATATTGCTTGGAGCTTTCTTCAATTGACAAGATGTAAGGCGAGTTGAACGTCGTTGGAGTTACCTTGTGCTATCACAGGCGTTGGGAATGAAGATGCATCATTGTTAACCAACTGGCACGACTGGTAACTCCTGACGATGCTGCAGACGTTGTGCTGCGTGTGGACCTTGGCCAAGATCATATGTCTCGGCAAAAATCCATTCTCGAATCCATCGGGAATTCGAAAAATGCCATGTCGCATGCGTCAGGGACCGGTGGAGACGTCACAGGGCCCCTGGGTCCAGGTGATAACAGATACTGCGGTAAACCAAGTGCTAGCCTGTTAGTGTCAGCTTCTACCCCTGTCTCTTCGACGTCACTGGACCCTGACTCTTATCGCGAGCCAGCGATCCACCATCAGTGCACCAAGGCCAATCAGACGAACCAACATGCGATAAGAAAGTCGAAACTTTGGGTCGTCGCATCGAGGGCAGTCTCTGCACTGCGCTTGCACCCGCTGTTGTTTGCTGCATCTTCTTTCACCAAGCACCAATCACCACAAAGCAGCCCACCCAACGGTCCTTCCTCATTGTCCTGCCTCTCGACTGCAAATGTTCGTTCCGTCAACTCGCGTCTCCCAACACGCGCTGCCCAGACTTCTGACCCTCACTCTTCGTCAGACCGCTCAGCAAAACGTTCTCCCTTGCTTCGCCAGCCAGATCAGTCCTACCAGAGTCTCCTTCTCTACGTTTTCCCCCTTACGCACCGCAACTGCGACTGCAACCGCCGAGATGGCTTCCACCCAGATTCCCACCACCACAGGTGGCAGCGAGCGCGTTCCCTTCTCACAGCTCAAGGGCCGCATTGTGCCCCAGCTCCTCCAAAATATCGAGAAGATGGGCCACACCCACATGTCGCCAGTACAAGAAAAGGTTCTCCAGATGTCAAGCCTCCAGAACGACTGCTTGGTCCAGGCCAAGACCGGAACGGGCAAGACCATCGCCTTCCTGCTCCCCGCCCTCCAGAACATCTTGACCGCCCCAAATCTCCAGCGCGAGTTCGTCGCCATCCTCGTCCTCGCCCCCACGCGCGAGCTGGCCCAGCAGATTGCCGACGAGTGCGACAAGCTGACCGGAAAGACTCTCGACTGCCACATCGCCGTCGGCGGCACCTCCAAGGAGTCACGCCTGCGGAAGTTCCTCAACGGCAAGCCCACCATCCTTGTCGCCACCCCGGGCCGTCTGATCGACTACCTCTCCGAGGAGGAAACAAGACACAAGCTCAGCAAGCTCCGGTGCGTGGTGCTCGACGAGGCGGACCGCATGCTCGACCAGGGCTTTGCCCCTTCGATCAAGAAGATCCTCCAGCAGATCCCCAAGAAGCAAACGGCCGGCTGGCAAGGCATGTGCTTCAGCGCCACCGTCCCCGACGAGATCCAGCAGTTTTTGCCCTTGGTCCTCAACAAGAACCACACCCGCATCTCCACCATCGACCCCAACGAGACCCCCACGGTAGACAAGATACCCCAATCCGCCATCCCCATCTCCTCCATCGCCGACGCCCTCCCAGTCCTGCACTCGTACCTCATGACACAAAAGAAGATCAACCCCGACCTCAAAGCCGTCATCTTTAGCGGCACCGCCCGCCACGCCGGACTCTTGTATCACGTCTTCGGTCCCACCGGCGGCGCCGCCCCCAAGGGCCTCCCCTGCTTCCAGATGCACTCCCGTCTCTCCCAGCCGGCCAGGACGAGAACGATCGAAGAGTTCAAGGCCGCCGAGTCGGGCCTCATGTTTGCGTCTGACGTGATCGGCAGAGGGATGGACTTCCCCGACATTGACCTCGTCATCCAGATGGGTTTCCCGCCCGAAAAGGCCCAGTACGTCCACCGCGTCGGCAGGACGGGCAGGGCGGGCAAGTCGGGGGAGGCAACCATGATCTTGACGCCGCAAGAGATGAGGTTTGTGAGGGTAAACAAGGACTTTCCCATCAAGGTTACGGAACCATTGTAAGCAAAACACCCCCCCCCCCCCCCCCCCCCCCTTTTTTTTCTTTTTTTTTTCTTTTCTTTTTTTAGTGTCTTATATCTTTATGTTTCTTGATACTAACAAAAACAAAAACCAAAAAAGCAACCACCCCGACCTCCCCAAGTCGGTAACCAAGATCGCAGAGGCCCTCGAAAAGGTGCCGGAGCAGACAAAGTTCCAGGCGTACACGGCCTTCCTCGGGTTCAACGTCACCATCGCCCGCCAGCTGGGCCTGCAGCCGCCCGAGGTGGTCGGTCTGGCCAACGAGTTCGCCTACGCCATGGGGTACGACGAGATCCCAGAGGTGGAGGCCAAGATGGTGGGCAAGATGGGGCTCAAGGGCGTGGCCGGGCTGAGGATTCAGGGCAAGGGGGTTAGCAGAGCCGCCGCTGGGCCGAGCAACAGGACGGGAGGTGGCAGGGCCCAGGGTGGTCCCGGCAGGATGCAGAGGGGCAAGGTGGCCGATCCGAGGCCGCAGGGGGGAGGAAACAACAATGACAGCAGAGGTGACGGCAACAGGAGGGGGCCAAGAGAGAGCACGGGTGCCAACGCCGAAGAGCCGAGTAGGAAACGGCCCAGACGTGGCGCCCAGGCTTGAGTGTGTGTCTTGTCAACGTGTGAGGACTTGCCTCGCTGTACTTTGTAGAGTATGTTATTTCACTGTCATGGTTCCTGGTAGACCACATGGGACCCGAGTAAATAAGCTAATTTCATCCCTATCATGTAACTTTCCTTGTCCATTCTCGCGAGGAGTCTGATATGAATCATGATAAAAGCTATCCGATTGGAATCCATCTCATCCTACACCGACTGCCCTGCTCGCCATGCAACCCGAATGTCCGCTACGCTCAACCCGCAAATGTGCGCAAAGAGAAGTCAAAGGTCCCGCCTTATTGTAACCGTGAGCCATTGCGCGAATGAACAAAACGAAAAGAAAAAAGAGAAGGATGGATCCGCCCCGTCTTCTCACCATTGGGCACTCCAACTTCAGCTAAACTCGCCCAGTCTCGGACCAAAGTACTCGCCATTGGGTAGCGACAGCAGAGTACAGTTCCCTACGCCATCGCAACCGGTGTCAACGATCTCGGTGCCCCACCAGTGCACCTTGATGTTCCACACCTGCAAGCCAAAGAACATGAGAATACTGCTAAGCGCAATGCCGCAGGTAAACGCAGCCGAAGTCACATAATTGTACTGTTCACGCTCCAGTGTCAGCCATTCCGCTCCTTAAAGATATATTTTGGACTCTTTCATGGCAACATACCTTAGACCAGAAGTCCAAGTAACGCTTCTTCACCAACAGCCACGAAAGCGCACTTATGGGGACAGAAGGCCATATGTAGGCCAAGTTTGTCGGCGCCCAGTTCAAGGCACCGTTCAACATGACCACTGGGTGAGCATTGCGGAGGATGGCGCTCTTGGGCCACTTCTTGTTCAGGTACCAAAACACCATCACCACAATGAAGCCAAATGGGAATCCCAACAGCGTTAATGCGTACTGACCACCGACTCCCCAAATCTTTCGTGGTCCGACAGTGCCCCAAAAGACAGCTGCCGTGAAAAACGTGTTCACGCCTGGGCAGAAGAAGCGGAAGGGTGCGTCTGTGGTGCACACGTTTTCGATGCGGGTTTGGTATTGCAGAATCGCGACACTGATGATTGTTGAAAGAAATGTGGGAACCATCTGGGCCCAAAAGGTGAAACGGGGCGGGATCTTGATGTAGTGGGCAAGCTTGAGATCTGAGCTGAAACTCAAAGCGTGGGCGCAGGTGACATATCCGTAAGACTTGAAAAAGCACATGCCAATAGCATTGCCCTCCATCCACACACCGCCGATGAATTCCGCGATGACGTTCAACGTCACGAAGACACCGGTCATGGCCCCAATGATGCCAATAGGGACGACGAAGACGAGACACAGGGCGATGCCGTACAACACCACAAATGGCGTCGTGTTCGTCGGCCACAAAGCAATTCCAACCATTCCGATGGCGACGGCGATGACCAAACAGGTCATATACCACCATTGTGGGACTTCGGGGTAGGCACGCATGAGCCGATTGTGGACATCAAGGAGGTCCACATCCTCTTCGTTCGACTCTTGGTCGCGAGCATCTTTGGTCCTCCACCTTCGCAGGCTCAACTTGGCATTCGCCCACATATCTTGCAAGCCCAACTTGATCTCCAGGCGGTGGTAGAGAATGGCATACGTCACCGTCGAAGAGTACAAGCCAAAAAAGAGCATGTACACGACAATATTGCTTGCGGCCAGGTAGGGTGGAGAGTATGCCTGATACTTCTCGGCGTTGAAGATGCCATTTTCATCAACGATTGAGCGAACTTGGTAAATGTTGCCGAAGTGGTCGAAAGGTCTGTTTGAGTTGATAGGGAGGTAGGCTGTGTTGTAGGTGTTTGTGTAGTAGATGGCAATAATGACAAACATGGAAAAGAATCCGCCCAGGAAGAGATTGAACGTGGAAAAGAAAGGGACCATCAAGGGGTCGACGGTTCCAGCCAAGATGTTCCAGTCGAGAGTTGGCACTGGGTTGAGTCCGAGTCCTGTCTGGCCACCCGTGATGCTGGCCAGGTTGACGTCCGTTGGCGAAATCCAGGAAATCCAGCTGAAGTAACTCAATCCCGCAAAGAGGTAGTTGGGAAGCCAGAAGTATGCAAACATCAGCCCGCCAGCCCAAAAGAAATACTTCATCCGGGACACGGTCCAGCGACTCTTGAATGGTCCCGCAACGCCGTTCGGCTCCCCAGACTTGTCGTGGAATGCAGAGTTGAGCGCGATGGTCACCAAAGCTCCCGGCCACACGCAGTGGGCAGGGTAGACCAGGAAACGGCGGGCGAGGCCGGCCATCCCATAGCCGATGAAATTGGTCGAAAGGCCAATGAGGAGTTGATAGGCGATGCTCTGGGCCCATTGCTGGCCAAAGTAGCTAGGGAGAACCTGAATCCAAGCGATGTAGTTGGTATAGGGAACACTACCGGAGACACTAGCCATGATGGTGATCAGCATGTGCTCCTTCTTGTTGAAAGGTCCTGGATTCAGGCTGTGGCGAACGCCGGCGAGGGTGAAACCCTTGTCGGGGAGCACACGTGCCAAGAAGGTACCCAAGGGGTAGGCCAACAGCTGGACAACGGTTCCGCTGATGCTAACAGAGGGGAGACGAATGTCGAAGAAGGAGTTGACCGAGGCAATGATGAAACAAAAGCAGATGCCCATGGCCCAGGCACGAATGGTTGAGACGGGTAGCGAGGGATCATCATGGTTATCCACAACGGCTCGCACTTCTGCATAGGGTGAATTGTTGGTCATGAGAGCGGCCTGAATCTTCATCTCTTCGATAGCATGCTCATGATCTTGGGGATTGGCCACCATGTCGTCCTCGTTATCTGTCCCGAGGTCAGTGATTGGCGGCTCAGCCAGGGCGAGGAAAGGGGCAGCCACGAACCAATGAACTCGTCAATGTGGTTGATAATCTCGATGGGGAAATTGGGGTCACGGGCGTGCTGCTTGTGCACTTTCTTCATCATCTGAGGGCACGCGGTCAGCACCAGCACCAGCACCACATCAGCACCGGCATCAGCCAGGGCGTGATCTGAACAGTGGCTCGAGACTTACACGGATGGTCTGCTCGAGCGTGAAGGTCGAAGCAAGGTGCTTAGCCTCAAGGAGGTCGGACTCGGTCACATTAAAGACGCGTCCCGTCTCCTTCAAGCTCTCGGGCAGCTGCTGGGAGGAGTGTGAATCAGAGAGCTTCATCTTTTCGCCCTCGACAGCGCTGGCGTAAGTGACGGGCTCCTTGGCCTCGAACATGTCGTTGGAGGCCGTCATGGCGGAGGAGTTTCGCCCGGACGCTGATTTGAGGTAAGGTAAGTAGAAGACGAGGCAAAGACGAGGAGGAGATGAGGTTAAGAATGTCTAGGGCGGAGGAGTGAACGAAACACTCGAGGCGCGACCGTCGTCAGTGCGAGGGTCGGGCGGGGGAGGGTATGGAGGGTAGGTGGTGATGTCGTCCAAAGGCGACGGGAGAGTTGGCGAGGTGAGGTGAAGTGAAGTAAGTGGTGAGGTGGAGGGGACAGGAGAGACCTATTGAGGTGGGTGGGCTAAGATTGCGTGATCGGAGTCGGCCACTCGGAAGGAAGGAAGGAGGGAAGGAGGGAAAGAGGGAAAGAGGTCAGGCGGGGAGGCAGGAGCAAGACCGGGAGCAAGGCAGTGAGGTGAGGTGGGCGATTTGAGACGGGACGAGGAAAGAGAGATACGGTAGGTAGGTAAGGTAGATATCAGCGGAATCACCTCATCATGCGGTATTATTATCTGCAACATCTCTGCGGTATCTCTCTGCGGTATCTCTCTGCGGTATCTCTTCTGTGGTATCTCTCTGCATGCGGTATCTCTCTGCGGTATGACGGACGGGGCAGGGCGGCATGGATGGCAAGAACTCTACTAAATTACCCGGCCGCCCGATATTGCTGCTGGTGTCAGTGCCAGTCCAACTTCACCTCACCGGGCTACTTAGGTACCTACCTCACCTCATCCGACGGAACCACCCAGGGGCACCGGGCAGAGCGGGCAGTCGACTGACGGGACCTCGCTGTGTCCAGTCCTCCACTGCCCGGGCCGTCAATGACATGGACCGGGCTCAGTCTTCCAGGTTCCATGTCCGGGCTACCAGTACCAGGTAAGGTACCCGTGACCTAGGTGTCCAAGCTTCGGTAGCGCGCCGTTACCTACGTTGAACAACCTGGAACCTATCTACCTACCTAATAAGCCTTCCACCCTTCCAGGTTTCGGCTGTCACCATTCCCCGCCTCCCGTGTGCCTTGGCCAGTGTAACCAATTGGAGTGCCGAATGCCATCCCAATCAGGCAGTCCTTGGGTTGCCGTTCCAATGTCTTGCCTTACGGCCGGGAGGGAAAATCCTTCCCGCGTCTCACTCCACTGGGCCTTCTCCGCTTTCCATTTCTTCTGCCGCCAACCAAACAACCTTATCTCGACCTCCCCGTCGCCTTGCAGCCCTTGATTACGTTGGTGGCTCCCTGATTGGCCAGAACCACCTTCCAGGTTATTACTATTACAGAGATCATGGTTGCGGCCTGCACCAGCAGCAAGCAGCACCTACCACCCACCCACCTCATGCTGCTTCGGTGCTATTGTTGTTGGGTTGGCATGGCCGGTTCCGCATGCGGCAGCTCCAGAGGCATGTCGCCCGCGACAAAGCACGACTGCTCTGGAATAGGGGATACGGCCACAGAACAAAGGAAACAACGCCCTTTGTGTTCTCTCGCGAGCAAAGAACATCAACATGAAGAAAAGGAAGCATCACCGCGCCGAGGAGGACTTGGGTGACTGGCCAAGTCCAATCGTTGCTGCAGCGCCCCTACTGCGTCGGGTTCAAAATGCCACCGAAAGTGACCCATCACCCAAGGGGAATCCCCCAGTCCATACTTGACGACTTCGGTGAACCGGTGCCGGGGGACTCGAAGAAATGGCGAGATTACCCCTATGGCCATTTGACGTTGCGCGAGGCAACAAACCCACCCTTCAGCAACTTATCCGACCATACCTTCGGCCCCGGAACGGACCCCACCGTCGTGGCCAGTCACTTCACGCGACTCTACAATCTGGTTGCCGATCCAGATCTCGACACATTTCCCGAACCCAAGGACGCAGACATCGACATTGGCAATGCGGAGCATCGGTTCACCGCCGACATACTCAAGCACTGCCACGACGGTCTCTACAACGCACGACACAAGTCTTGGCTGACTGGCGAGCAGATGTATGCACTGGCAACCAGGCTGTTGCACCTGGCTCAACGGGATAGAAACGCCCGTATGGGCCCGGGGTCGGGGAGGCCGTCAAACGACAAAACCGCAAAGTGGTGGATTTGCCCTGATCAGGCCGCGGTGATAGTCCGCGAAGAGGAGGAGAAAAACAACTCCGAGCATCAGGCCTACTTGTCACTTCTTGAAAGTGGCCGTGGATCGTCCGTCGACTCGTTGTACACCTGGCATTTTAAAAATGCTTTGAAGAGATTCAAGGAAGCCACCTTCACAGTCCACTTTCTCAATTTCGAGTTTAACCACTGGATGATTTTTATCCTACACAAGCCACAAGATGAGAAGAAGAACTGGACCGCCTTCTTGATGAACTCGTCGCGAGACTTGGCCATTGGTGTTGAGAGGGTACGAAGTCAATCCAAACGCTCGTTTGTAAAGTGGCTCCAACAAAACAGCGGTGACTCGCGGGTCCATAACGTTGCAATAGACGGACGCGAGGCCCCAAAAGATGCGCCTGCTCTGGTCTTCCTCGACCGGGATGTGCCCGACCAGTTCGACAGCTGGAGCTGTTCCCTCCATTGCATCCTGAATACCTTGGCTTTTATCCGATATGGTTGTTGGGGTTGGGACTTGATACCACGTATGAGACAACAAACGGACGAGTACGTGTTGCAGACCATAATAAAAATGCTCCACAACATTATGGGACTCAAACTCTACGACAATGGACTTGAGGTTTACGGCATAGACTACCGTTTTGAAGGGAAAGGCAATACAAGTAGAAGAAGAGAAATTACGTGGTATAACAAAGATGTCGATGAGGAAGAGTTTGTGAGGAAGGCAGCGGAGAAGGCGGCGGCTGAGGAGGCAGAGAGAAGGGCGGCGGAGGAGCGGATTTGGAGGGCGGCGGAGGTTGCAAAGCAGGCAGCAGTGAAGAAGGCAGCGGAGGAGGCAGAGGAGGCAAAAAGGGAAGCCGACGCTGCAGAGGAAAGGGCAGCAAGGAAGAAGGCAGAGGAGGATGCCAAGAGAAAGGCAGCCGAGGAGGCAAAGAAGGAGGCAGAGGAGGCAAAGAAGGAAGCGGACGCTGCAGAGAAAGCGGCAGCAGAGGTGGCAGGGAAGAATGCGGAGGCTGCAGCACAGAAGAAGGCAGTGGAGGAGGCAAAGAAGGTAGCCGAGGAGGCAAAGAAGAAGCTGGAGGCCGCAAAGAAGGCAGAAGACGACGCAAAGAAGGCAGCCAAGGACGAAGAGAAGGCAAAGAAGGCAGCAGAGGACGCAAAGAAAAAAGCGGACGCGGCAAAGAAGAAAGCGGACGCGGCAAAGAACCCAAATACCGAGCCTACAGGCGGTCCAGGAGAACCTGGCGATCCAGATGATCCCGGCACACCAGGAGGTGGAGGTGGTGGCGGTAGAGGTGACTGGCGGAATCTTTCACAGAAAAAGAATCCTTACTATCTAAACTTGGGAGGGGACAGAATCATCAAGGTTCTCAGAGATGCCCGTCAACCGGTGTTGAGCGTGGAAAAGGATGTGCCGTCGCGTGCACCGGGCGGTATGGGCGCAGGCACCTTGTACAAGCTTTTCGATCGACTTCTCGACTTGTCCGAGGTCGAGCTGTTTCCCACCGAGATCCACAGCAAACTCCCCCCCAATACCTATCCTGGAATCAATCGGATGTCAAAGGATACACTCTCCGCCTTTCGGCATTACGAGCAGGCTTTGAGAGACATACGCAATGGCCTACCCATTCGAAGGAAAGGGATTGTGCCCCTGGCTCTTCGACAGCTGGCTGCTCTCCAGGCCTATACCAGCGGGGAACTCGGAAGCTACTCTTCGGGCAAGTGGTTTGTACTTCCAAGCCCTTACATTCTGGTTGTAGGTGAAGATGCCCGTGAGATGGTGCGACTGGGGGAATCCACGGATAGAGAGGACGGGTTTTATCATTCCCGTTCACGTCACAGAGCACGATTTAACCAGGCGGAAAGGACCATTCATTTTGTCTACTGGAAGAAGACGAAGCACTGGGCTGTCATGGTACGGTATCGAGACGGTGGACGTATCTTCATCGACTCTGATTTTACTTTTGAAGACCAGGAGCTCCGGACGCGCCTGGAAGAAGCCGATAAGGCCCTGACAGACTGGTCTGCACACAACGATCTTGAACCAGACATTGGGGCTTGTATGCTAATCAAAAGTCGACCTTCTGCTTCCGAGAGCCACTGGGATAGCGGCCTCTTCGCCCTCCTAAACATCGTCAGCCGGATACATTACCGCGTGTTTGGTTGGCATCAGCTCCCTTTACAGGCCTACCCAGAGCACACCAGCATTGCCGTCCGCCGCTGTCAAATCAAAGCCCTTCACAACCTTGTCGGTCTCCAAATGAACGAGGGCATTGACGACGAAGCAGCCTACAAGTCTCCAACCAAACCGAGATTTGAATATGTCACCCACCCTCAGCATCCCAAACAGCGATGGGATGGCAGAAACGAGAGGGACAACGCCATTGCCCTCTTGAGACCACCTGTCGCTTCGGGCAGAGTAGTAATCCCACAGACCTCCCCCGAGCCCGATACCGAGCAGGCACAACCTCCGAGCCGCAAAAGGTTCTCCGACGCGGGGTCCCAGACCGAGGGCCCACCGGCTAAGAAGAGCAAGCAAAGCACGCGCGAACAAGAGATAGGGGCCGGGGAGGGTCATGGCCCGGACGGGAATGCACCGAGTCCCGAGACGGCACGGTCGGGGGCGGAGGGCCTGGGGCCAAGGCAGTCCGATGGCGCAGGCGATACTAGGCCGACTTTGGCCGAGTGTGAAGAGCAAAACGCCGAGCTCTTGCAGGAACGTCTCAGGCTCCTCGAGATTATTGTAGGTGACGAGCAGGAGATCAGCCGATTGGACGCGGTCAATCACGCGCTCAGGACAGAGGTATCCGGTCTGCAGGCGGCACTTGAACGGGAGAATATAAACGTCCTGGATGCAGGCTGGGCGACTGATCGGACAAATGAGATACTGAAAAACACAAGAGCAAAGGCGGTGAAGGCGGTCACACCCTTTGAGATATGGAGAGACAGGAATTGGGGCCGTCCCGAGCCTGAATTCAGAAAGGTGGCAAAAGCCAAGAGAAAGGCACAAAATAGGGAGGAGAAGGGAGACTACATCCTGTTGTTTGAGCAAGGCTTCGGTGATGTGTTGGACAAGCTCTTGGCCATCGATGATTGTGATACGCTGAGGGCGTACCTGCGAGACTTCCGGAATGAAGTCACCAAAGCGGAACAGCCAACCGTGGCCGATGACGAAGTATTTGGGGGCCCAAAACCAGCTAAGCCAGAAAGCAAGCCAGAAAGCAAGCCACAAAAGCAGCCTGATGGCTCCTATTATGCCACGCATCCAGGGACAACCTCCCAGACCATCCCCGGGTCGAATCTACGACCAGGGCCCGCGGCAGGTACACCGCGCGACCCTTCCCGGACTGCTCCCCCCCCTGTACCCCTTTTTAGGTCGAACCTACCGACAGGTCCTCCCTCATTCCTACGTACTCGTCCAACAACGTCTCGGACGATCCCGGGGTCAAACCTACGACCAGAACCCGCGACAGGCTCACCGCGCAACTCTCCCCGGACTGCACCCCCCCCTGTGCCCGCTTTTGGGTCGAACCCACCGACAGACACAAACTCAGATAGAGAAGGTTCCCCCGACTCTTTTACCGAGAGCCCATCGAAGCGTCGGCGACAATCATCCGGGGGTGCTGCGAAACGTGCCCGGATTGTGGGCTATGGAGATGAAACCCTCAGGGGAGGTGCTTGGCTGAGGGGAGGTGCTCGGCTCAGGGGTGGCCTTCCTGTTGACAACATCACGGAGAGCGACTACAGGTTCAACTGGCGAGCCCGCCGCTTGAGGGAACTCAAGGCTTGGCTAGAGGGAAGAGCAAGAGGCCATGAAAGGGCGGGGCAGCAAGCGGCTGCCGACCATGATCGCGAGCAAGCTGGGTATATCACGCCTTTGCAGAATGCCTGGATAGCTTGGGCGCGCAGCTGCGACGACCTGTTGGAACGCGCTGAACAATCGGGCTACACGGGTATCCACAAGAGACCGGAGTGGTTCCCGGACGACATGCATCATGATTTTGATGTTGCTGCCGTGGACGAAGACACTTTAGAGTGTCTTGAGACCTACGTTGAGCTTTATAACAAGAGATATGCTGGTTTGTTCCGGGTGACAGGCGGGCAAAAAGGAATAGCCAAGTGGGTGGCAAACACCAGAGCCCACGGTGCGGCAGGGGTAGGAGGTTCGATGACGCGAGCATCGACGGCGGGGACACCTCAGAGCAGGCCTGGAACCGTCGCTAGCAGCGGAACTTTGGGAAGGTCCGTGTTTAGCACACCTGAGGGAAACCAACCGGGCGTCGGGATTTTGAAGCCTCATACCCTTTTGAGCCCCGTAGGAGGAAATCCACCAGGCCCCGGGATTTTAAAGAAGCCCTTGGCCCCCGTTTCCACTCCAGTTGGCGGCACGGCGACGATAAAGTCACCCGTCCAGTTATATTCCCCTAATGCCGTCCCACCACCGCAAAAAGACCCCAGCAAGAGACGGACTGCGGGAGCCCGTCCCAACCCCCCCGCCAGACCTCGCTCACCACCTACACGGAAGGTCCCCTTGTTTACCTCCTCGAGTGAGGCGTCGGAAGACGAGGAGGGCAACCCTGGCTCTCCCCGCCCGAAAAAGACTCCCGTTGGATCGACGTCTGGATCATCATTGTCGTCGATGTCTGTGCGGCCTCGCCCGAGGACGGGGCCCCAGTCTGAGGGCACACGTGCGGGTGTGACGCCGCAGGGGGTCCGGTTCTCGGAAGAGGTGCAGGTGAAGGTTTACGACCCGCCCTCTTCGCCAGTGGTCCCGCCCTCTTCGCCGGGGGTGTACGAGAGGTTTAGCGATATTGAGGAGGAGGAGG
The DNA here is from genome assembly GCA_030512305.1 of Cercophora samala. Lineage (NCBI taxonomy): Eukaryota > Fungi > Ascomycota > Sordariomycetes > Sordariales > Lasiosphaeriaceae > Cercophora > Cercophora samala. The sequence continues at coordinate 14,696 of JAULSY010000180.1, read as the reverse complement.
AGCAAGACAAGGGGAATTTGAAGAGGCGGGGGGATGAGGCAGGGGGTGTTGGGAGGGAGGAATCGAAGAGGGTGAAGCCTATTGTAGAGGAGGAGTCGGAGGAGTCGGAGGAGCTTTAGGGTGGTTGTAGATTGGGGTGGTCGAGGGGGGGGGGGGGGGGGTCGGAATTGGTGTTTTTATTTTTGGTTTACATGTTGTTGTGGTTTTTTGTTTTGGAAATGGATTTGGGTTTGGTCTTTTTTTTTCCACTCCGGATTTTCTTATTTCACCATCTATCTATCTAGGTTTTTGTTTACTACTTGATCAAACTATCAGCGGCCAAAAATGGGATTTGGTTTTTATTTGATTTTGCAACCTTGATCTTTAGATATATCGATTGCTATTTTTGTTCGAGTCGTGGATTCCCCTCTGAACGAGTGAAAGTCCATTTCCGCCACACAGGCATATAGTTTTGGCGAATCAGAAGCTTATGTATGTAATTCAGGGGTAAGTAAACAAACCGTTGTTCAGGTGATAGTGCCAAGACTTCTGGGGTGATGGGGGCAGGGTGTGGAGCCTACACACACACACACTAAAAAACAAGTGCCAAAAACATACAACACCAGAGATTCCCCAGTGGTCACCCACCTGAGTACTGATCTGGCGATCAACTGTTTGACTAGGGGAGAGCGGACGGGATCCCGTATTTTCAGTTGTCTATGGTCGTATGTGATGGTCATGGTTGGATCATGGGCTTTGTTTGTGCTTTTTGGTGGATACCTTAGATAGAGTGACAATAACTGTTGACTTGATTACACGATGAGGATTGGTGACGGAATTATTATTGGGGTAATTAGGTACCGAGTCAATACCAGGAAATAATAGTAGGCTGCAATCCTTCTTCCAAAATGTAACTCAGAGGTCTATGGATTATCATTCTTTAGGTATTAGTTGTGTTCGCTGTTTAACTGTTGGGTACTGATGATGGACATGTCGGGTGTGTCTGGTTAGGTAAGTTGAGCATCTCGTAAGTTTGTAGGGTTGTGTGGCTTTTCTCTTGATTGGAGTTGATTGCAAACTGAGAAGGAGGCCAGTTGCCGGAAGCAACAGTTGCATAATCCTCTAGAGTCACATGTCAATAAAGATGCAGATGGTGTTGTAAAAAAGAGTGGGATTGATCTACGGATTTTAACTCTATATGGATCCGTAATAGCCCCTCCGAAATAAAAATCTTCTCTTCCGCAAAGCCATTCACAACCTCTTTGCCCATGCAGCAAAGAAGGGCGCGGAAAAAAAGATGAAAAATAAGCCACACTCATCCCCCCGTTCCCGTTATCAAGCTAGGAGGTAACGTTCAAACTCAGGAGACATTGTCTGCCGACTTCAAAGACTCACCCCCCGAAAATACCCCTGAAATTTGCCTTGGCAAAAAGATCAACCCCCAACTCCCCCCATTCATTTACCATCCTGAACTCATGAGGCATCAACGTTCCTTCGTTAGCTCAGTGAAATCATCATAATATCATCCCCCCTTTACATCTCCAATATGTCCGCCCCAATCAAGAGATCATCCCCTAGTTATTATCTTCTCCCGCCAAAACATCCCCAACCCGAACCCACCCCTCGGCTCTCCAAAAGCTGCCCACCTGGGTCCCCCGACAGCAAGGATCCACGCCGTACCACACCGCAACCCCGGGCATCTCCTTCTCGATCACCCCCTTGACGTTCGCGGCCTGGCCCCGGTAGCTGCCGAAAATCCACTCCAAGACCAGATTCCGCCCTCCACTCTCATACCAGAACCCGACATCCTGAGTGTCGAAGCGCACACCGCCCTCCTGTCTCCCCAGCAGGGGGCTGAGCGTATGGACCAGCCGGGCCAGCTCGGCGGCGCGGACTCGGATGAGAAGCACGCGCGAGTGGTGGGCTGGGACCCGCATCTCGGGGGGCTCCGAGAGGGTCCGGTTCCAGGTGCATCTGGTGTCGATGCCGTCAATGAAGAGGTATGGCCAGTTGTTGATGCGATGGTAAAGGCGTTCGGCACCGGCGCGGGTAAAAGTGATGATGGTGGCAGCGGCGTGGCGGTAGCCCTTGTCCGGCTCGGGGGCGCGGATGCTGCATGCGAAAACTCGGTCGTCGAGCTCGTGGACGTAGAGGCAGATTGCGTTGAGAAGAGTCTCCACGGTGATGTTGGGAGGTAGATGGGTGAGGAAGAGGGACGAAGACTCCAAAGGCTCGATGGCAGCGGAGTGGTTCCGGGCGTTGGTGAGATCGCCTGCGTAATTGATTGAAGGCAAACGGGGTGAGGCCGGCTGGTAGGGGACGAGTTCGCCTGCGTTATCGGTCTCGAGATTGGCCAGCTGTTCCACCAGGTCTGACTGGTAACTGAGGAGCTGACCGAAGGGATGGAAAGGTTGAACCGTCGGACTATATGGGTTCGTCAAGGCGGGAGACGGGATCCCCGAATAGGGGACCAACCCACGAGGCGTCACACGTTCAAGAGAGCTACCCACCGACTGACCCGGGGTGAATGCCGCATGGTGAGGGTTTGTTCCAGTAGGCGTGTGCGGGCTTGCCTGGTTGGAAGCACGGGGTTGGGTACTTTCCGGAATGCTCCTCTCCCTCCAGTTGCTGGACTGCATAGCCCTATTTTGGGTCTGGCGAGGCGCAATACCTTCCGAGCTGCCATTCTCATTCACATGACCGGCACAAAAGCCACAACGGCAACCAGCGTAGGCGTTTCTGACTTGCTGACCGCCCGAAGAGTCTGACCGTCTAGCCAACGACCCGTCATACTGGAATGGGCTCCCCAGTCCAGCCTGCGTGCTATAACGTTGGGCTGGTGCACCACGACCTGGAAACATATCTGTATCCACCTGGTAATGTGTGGCTTGCACACGAGGCTGATCCTGTCTCGGGGCCATGTACGAGCGGTAGTACTCCTCGGGGCTGCGCTCGAAAACGCTCTCACGAGCCGCTTGGGCGCGGTATGGGTTCTCCTCCTGCTGCTGTCTTGCCATATCCTCTCTCACGGCCTGTCATGATGTTAGTTAACAAGACCATGGAAACAAAGTCTTTGCAATGGATGGCTTACACGGAAGGACCGGAACGACATCCTTTGAACGTTGTCCATATCTCGTATTTGTCGACTTCTTGATCGAAGCTGTCGTTGTTGAATGTTTCTGAAGATGAAAGGTAGAGATCCGCTGTAGAATGGTTCTCAAGCTGCGGTGGTAAATAGGTGGCAGGTGATGATGGTAAAGGAGAGAGATGAAGGAAGTGAAATATTTAAGGAAGTATTGTGCATTAAAGTGTAAATGGAAGAAGCTTTGGTGAGTTAAATCTTCCGTACTGTTGCAAACCTGCCTTGCTGTTTGGGAGTCTGTCCGTAAGATCGAGAGGAGAGTTCAAGTTGAAGGCGGAGGTCGAACATATATACTGGCAGACGAAGCCCCTCGGGGCAAATCGAAGAGGTTCACTCCAGGTGGGGCCATGGTATTGATATTCACTCTTGATCTTGAATGCCTTCAAATGTGACTCAGTCCGATATCAGGAGCAACTTTCTGTCGTTCAGAATTTCGAAAACAATACGAATCACCAGCAAGAATCGGACGATTGTGCCAGGGAGCAACTGACTGATACAAGTGCCTAACTGGCAAAGGTTAGCTGGTGAAGAGAATATTCCGATGGAGGCGTTCTATTAGACTGTTGCTCCCACCGTTGGTCAACCAAAAGCCCACAATAACCAAATTATCATGGGAGGTGAATATACCTGTTGGGCCCCCCTTAGTGAAAGTGGAAGCACATTCAGATGCCAAAGGGCTCAGAGGCTGGTGAGGTAAGTGGGTCTTCCCGAAAGAAGATGCTAATTATGGTGAAGACCTTACATTCGCCGATACACCCCTTATATACATCTTTCCCAAACCAAGCCAGCCCGAGTGTTAGCTTAACCGCCACACCAAATTCAGTGTACCAGAACAGCGGTACCTGACGAACATCGTGCACAGCCCAAGCAGGTCAAACTTGCAATGCATAACAGGTTACTGCGATGAACAGTGTGCAAAACTCAGATGAAAGCCGTGAAGAAATTCAGATGAAAGACCTAGCAAAGCTGAGATGAAACGGGTAGCAAAGCTCAGATGAAAAGTTTGAGTTGTAATTAGGATTGATACCAGTCGTGAATGTCAATGATATGTGTGGTAGATTGACAAGACTCAAAAGAGAGAAATCAAAGCAAAAGGAAGAAGATCTGGTATCAAATGTAATTCCCATGACCACCATATCCGTCGGGGTCGTGATGCATTTCCCACGAGCCAGGAATAGTGTAAACACTCGGACGTGGTGGTGCTGTCGCTGCCGGCACCGGTGGTGGTGGTGGCGGCGGAGGAGGCGGAGGAGCAGGCGCTGGTGGTGGTGACGGAGTAGTCGGAAAAGGCAGGTCGTTGGTAGCGGCTGCACCGTTCAAATTGTTCTTCCTCCTATTCAACCGAACAGTCGCTGCAGGCCGAGGAGCATAAATAACTGTATCCGGAGAAACCGGTCTCTCCCCCTTCGCACCAGACATGTGTTGCAACAAAGCGTCCGCTGGCTGGACTAAAGTAGGCGAGCTCGCAGTGAAGTACGACTCAGATTCTGATGCCCGCGGGACCAGTGACTCTTCCAGTCTCTGACTGTCCCTCTGAGGTGGACCGATGGGACTGTCTGGCGTTGGCACGCGGCCCGGACGACTCAACTCAGGAGACTTGACTGGTGCCAATACAGCTGGTGCAGGTGCCTGAAGAATATACCTCCTCACTCTCCTCATCTTTCCTGACCTTGTCCGACTTGAGGAGCTCGACCCGCTGATGTTAGAGGCAGATTTTGACGGCATGTTTGGTCGATGACGTTTCCCAAACCCCGGTGGTGTCGCCCGTATCGTGCTTTCGTCAGTCATAGCATCCCTCCCCTCACCAGACGTACTGTACGACCCTCGTGCCTCCTTCTCACCGTACTCTTCTTCACCACCAATCTCTTCATTCCTCGAAGACAGCCCTGGCAGATCAAACGGCCTACTCGCCACATGCACCACAACCATCACCGCACTCCCAAACACCACCCCCAACGAACACGCAAACATATCCAAGTTCAACCTCACAGTCCTGTGCCCACCTCCACCATGATATATGCCCACCGCAACCGCAATGATAGCACTACTCCACATCACCACCGCCAATCGTATCACCACCCCAGCCCAAGCATGCAGCTGGTGTTTAAAGCTCGGAATCGGCGGGTCAAAGTTGAGATAAAGACTGTCCCCCTTTTTCGCCGCCAGGAAGTGGAGGATGATGTAAAAGAACGAGAGTATCGACTACTCATCCCTCCTTGTCAGTTATCGTTCTCTGGAGAGTGATAAATGCAGACTCACAGAAAAAAGCACAAAGCTCTGCGCGATCCCAACCCCTTCACTTTTCAAATCCTCCGTACTCCCAAACACGACCCCCGACAGCGTCGCCCCAATGACACTACCCATCCCCATCGCCACCAGCGCTCCCAGCACCATCCGCGGCAGCCATGTCTCTGCCTTTGTTCTCGAGTGATAGCTGTGGCTCTCGGTGTAGGATGCCCCGCCTCCTGGCAGCAACGCCGGCATTCTTTCCTCGCTTCCCCGCCTATCTACTCTGACTTGTTGAGCTTCTCAGTCCAAAAAGGCGAAGTGTTGGGTTGATGATGGGCCTATTATGCGTCGGGTAAGGCTGATACCAGGACTCTAGAGGGAAACCAGCCCCTGTAATCACGAAGAAAAATGAGTGTTGGCGTAGAAAGAGTATGCCAAAAGATATGGGATTTGGGGATGCGGAAGGATACAGGAAGGAAGAAAATGCTCAAGCTGAGAGGGATAGAAAGCAAAAAGTGTCATCGGGTATCGTACACCCCTTTCCACCAAAAAGAATGCCCCGCCACCAGAGCTGTCACCAAAAAAAACCGCATTCTCGATGACGGCAAGACGAGCATGGCAAAGAGGCTGGCTTGAGCACCTTCGGGCTGGGTAGCTAAACTGGAATGCGACGGATCTGGAATGGCGAGCAACCTGAAGCTGGAAAACAAGTGGGCCCTTTTAAACCCACACCCGAAAGACAATTCAGAGGAACTGCGGCTGGAATGTAGATGTGAACCTGAATTGGGGTGGCTATCTTACACCAAGAAAAAAGACAAAAAGTATCACAGATGGAAATGAAAAGGCAGGGGAGGTTGTAGAAACATGTCGTTATTCATCATCCCTTCGTGTCCAAGACCCTCTCCACGGATCAAGGTTAAAAGTCCTCGCCCACCATGGCCTTCTTGGTACCAGTCCAGCCATCACGCTCGTAGTAGCGGAACACAAGATCATAGTCCTCGAACTCGTGGATGATGCGGTCGATACGGCGGTATCCATCAATGCGATCCACAGTCTGCTTCACTAGGCTTCCCTGGCTCTCCTCGACGTCGGCGCCGCCGGCAGGGGTCGCGGGCTTGTTCTTGGTCTGGAACAAGGTAACAGTGAAGCGGCCAGGTCGGAAGATGTTGATCACGTGGTCAATGACTTCGGAAGTCTGGCGTCCATTCTGTCCACTGGGCACATTGGTCTCAAACGAAGCGTACGAGCAAATGGGCTCCGGGGTGACATGGACAGTGAAGTAGTGTGCAGCCCTACTGGCAGCATCATCGCTGGACTTGGTGGGGGCTGGAATCACACCATTGGCGGAATATCCGCAAGGTGTGAAAAGATAAGAGTCGATGCGAGCCTCGGGGTAGACTGAGGTAGGATAAACCTCGGCCAGACCACACTTGTTGGAGATGGCAGTGCCGAGGGCGTGGCCTTCACCAGACTTTTCGGAGTCCTCCAGGTACCACTGCTTGGCAAGGTCCTGGTCGAGATCCATCATCAAGATCTCCAGAGTCTCGTCGTCGTTGTCATCAACGGATCCCAGACAAGGCGCCACAATGCCTGTGGGGATCTTGGCAGAACGAGTAGGACTGCCGCCGGTGCTAGAGCTAGGGGTTCTAGGCGGGGTCAGGGTCGAAGTGGTAGGTGAGGTCATGTACAGATACCAATGGTCTGCGTTCATACGACCAACCAGATAGGCGCTACCGTTCTCAAACAGCTCGTCCAAGAACTTGACCTCCTCCTTCCAACTAGAGTGGGGGCCTTGCTGACGGTCCGGGAAGAGAAAGTTCTTGCGGCTGTAAAAGACGCGGTGCGGGGTAGCAGCCACGCGGTCATCCTCCAATGTCTTGACGTTGTGGAAAGGGAATCCAGCATCGATAGCAGCGATGCGAAGAAGACGCCGCAGGCCCAGCAACAGGGTGGTGGTGCCGCAGGTCTTGAGAATAAGTTTGTGGGGGAATACAAACATGCTCGACTCGGACAGGAGGTAGGCGTCAACGTGATCCGAGTTGACAATGGACAGGACTTTGCAGTTGACCATGTCGAGCATGCCCTCCCAGATGGAGGGGCTGACTGACTTCAAGCCATTCTCCTTGACTCCAGGAGGAAGGGTCTTGGCGCTCGGCGCAAACCAAACCTCGAGGAGCTTCTCGGGACCTTCGAATGCGTTGGTGGAGTCCAAATCGGCAGCAACCTCGTGGTTGATGGTGAGTTGGGTCTCCTCGGCGGCGGCGCTGTTGGTGACGTCGGTGGAAGTCATGGTTGGCGAGGTGGAGGGTGTGTCGGCTATGTTCTCTGGTGAAAACGTCCGCGGGACACTAGCTGCCACTCAAACGAACCTTGGGGTCGCTTGAGAGAGTAGGCCCACAGGAAAGGGGTCTCGCTTTAGAGGCTGGCGACGCCAGCAGCAGGTGTATGGGAGGTGGTATCCGAACGTCTCGCAAGCGGACGTTAGGGGGGTCGAGCACGGAGGGTAACGCGATAGCGCTTTGAGAGCGGAATGTTGGGCTTGCGCTTAGAACAGGCCGTTAATTCGGGTAAGCCGATACCTGGGCTCTAGTATCGGAGATGATGGTGGAGGGGACCCAGGAAGAGGTGATCGTGAAGCTATTGTCGGGATCTGGATTCAGAGTGTTAGACTGGTATTGAGAAGCAGAGTCTACGAGTGGCGCAGTTGGAGAGTTTTTTTAAAAAAAGCTAGACGAGTACAAGGCACCCGTGCTCTGAAACGGGAAGAGCACTTGACGTACCAAGACCTTTCAATGGCTGCTCGCATCTGAAGATGGGATGATGTTCCTGGTGTTGAAGGTTTGCGCGACAATGCGATAGGCGCAAAAAGCTTTGGTGGGATGCTGCTGTCGGAGCTGCCCCTGACACAGGAGAAATGGTCGGCAGATCGGCAGCAAGTTGCAGAGGTTTTGTTTGTAAGCAATTCTTCTTGACCGCGAGCCAATGGCAGAGGGAAAAATAAAAAAAATATCCAGTCGCTGAGAGAATTTAATTTGGTTCTTCGAGTGGGATGTGATTCTTCTCTGCGTTTTTTTTTCCTGGATGGCGGGGTTTACTCACCCCTGTCAGCCGTTGCCCAATGCTCCCCGGCTCGTGAAAGCTTGAGCATCTGGTGGCCCCACTGTTAGTAGCCCTCGCGTGTGTTCCCGCCAACCCTGAGCACAACCCTAACAGTAACCCCATGCTGCATCGACGATGGCACTCATCATGCTCACAGAAACCACCTATGAGCAGATAAATACTGCCTATCTCAAGGACGGGCCGATAAGACCGCTGAATTGACAAAGTCCTGTATACTCTCGACAGTTCTGACTGTTTTTCGTGGCACATACGAAGTACTTGGGTGACTGACATGACAGTTCCGAATGAGCAGAGACTATCATGATGGACGATGGTGGGTGATGATGGATTGGTCACCTATAGCCCTATCAGTTGCTCTCCTACCGCGCACCCGCTTGCTCAACTGCCGAGACAACATCGGCAGTGATTGCCTTGAATATCGGCGCCAACGAACAGTCCTTGTACTTTTGCACCAGCTGTGCGGTATCTCTCCTGTCCTCCTCAGCCTCCGCCTCCTTGGCAGCTGCCGAGATATCCTGTCCATTGATAACCGTCCCCTCTGGATATCTCGGCCTCTTGCCCGTCTCGACCAAAACGATGAACTGCTGATCAATGGGAACACGCCCCAGAAACTTGACATTGAAGTCGTTGGCCATAACTTCGCCTCCTCCACTGCCAAAAATATTGGTGCACTCGCTGCAGTTTGGGCAAACAAAGCCGCACATGTTCTCGACCACGCCCAAGATACGAATGCCTGTTTTGGTACAGAAGTTGAGTTCCTTCCTCACGTCGGCAGTAGCAACACCTTGCGGCGTTGTCACCACCACAGCTCCAGCGACCTGGTCTGGCCTGGCCTTTTGAAGCAGTGTTTCGGCAAGAGAGATGTGCTCATCGCTCGTGCCGGGTGGTGTGTCGATGAGAAGGTAGTCGAGCTCGTCCCAAAAGACATCCGACAGGAACTGGCGCACCATTGCTGTCTTTTTTGGGCCGCGCCATACCACAGCATCGCCTCGCCCGGGGAGCAAGAAGCCCAGGCTCATAACTCGAAGAGAACCGATTCCAGAGGATGGATCGGCTTCATGAACAGTGATGGGTAGCCAGCCTCCTGGAGCCTGTGTCACTTTGGCATCCTCGATTGCAAACATGCGTGGCATCGATGGTCCCGTGAGGTCGACATCGAGAACGCCGACCGAGTGGCCCGCTAATGAGAGTGACAATGCGAGTTGGGTAGTCACAGATGACTTTCCAACACCGCCCTTGCCCGAGAGGACCTGGATGACCTGTTAGCATGAGTGTGATCATGACAACCATGACGATGGCGGGGCAGAGTGACAAGGTGGGGCAAACGGACAAGGACGATGTGCTTTATCTTGGATAGCGACATTCGGGGTGTGTGCCAAAATAAAACGTTGTTATCGAGCTGGAATGTTTACCGGGGCCTCAAGCAAAGTAATCTCGGTCAGGGTGGTTGGAAGAATGCCATCTTGAAGACCGAAGGTGCTGCTTGGAAATGGATAGTTTGCCTCCAAAAGTTCAAATGCCCCTCCACTGATTTGCGTCCTGTATCGGCGCTTGCTTTATCAGCAACCACAACCAAGCCATTATTTTGGAAAGTTCAGACGAACCTCAACATGCTCCTAGCGACCTGTCCGTTTACAGGTATTATGTATAAAGACAAACTAACCAGTAAGGTGTCATTTCGATCAACATTCGCGCAAATATGAAATTACCGTCGAGCGATGGCTTAACTCACCTAACCCATAGCGCCCAGGATATCTGCACCAGCTCGGCAGGGACTGGTCCGTGCTCACGATGCAAGAGATAACGACACTGATGCCATTGATAGTGCTGGCATTTCTCAATAAACGGATGGATATAGTCTCTGTTTGCATACTTATATGAACCCTAAAAATGACAGGTACCATCTCTTACACGCAAACAACGCTCAAAACCTGACATAGTTCGTTTGGCCCCCCGAGCCAGTTATAGCCATGAAAACCAGTGTCGGCCTATCACTTGCTCCGCTGCGTACGTATGAGCACTCTCGATTTCAGATGAACTCCTGAGAGCAGCAGTCCGGATCCCCGTCTGATGTATTCCGTATTCCTTATGACTTGCGGCAAGTACCAGGAGTGTCTCCAGCACGAGAGCATGCAGTGACACGATGCTCATGTCTGTCACGCGTCTTTGAACGAGTATATAGTCATGTCCTGTCCGTCTAGTTGGGACGTGCTCCTCTGCTTTCCTCCAGTTCTGCAACCCAACTTTTACATCACGGCTCACACAATGCTGGCTATCGTCACCTACCTTGCCGGTATTTTGGCCCTTTGCGGCGCCTTTCACAGCGCCCCCAGTGTTCTTGCCGACTCAGTCGCCCCTCGCCAGGAGTCTGACCATATCTATCAGTGGACGTGTGGTCTGCACAGGAAGGCAGCGATTAAATATCGAGTCCAGGAGGGAATTGATTATCTGCATAAGCTGTCGGGTACACCAGAGAATGGTGCGAACAGCTGTGGTCGCGTTAGCTGCTCCTACGATGCTGCCATTATTTGGTGCAACAATGTACGTACCTAGGCTCAAGTTGCCTGAAGACCACTTTTTTGCTTTACTAATGCTCAGCCATAAACAGACCACAGAGCCGATGAAGACGACGTGGGAGAAGATCGCCAAGGGTGCTCAGTTCTTGGTGGACCATTGTCCCACTGAAGATGACCGGGGGGTTGAAGGGCGGGCGAGGTATTCTGATCACTGGGAGGTGAGGGTGTATGCCGACTCATGTTGATGGTGCATCGTGGCCCCCGAGCATAGTAAGATTGTGGTAGAATGGCGAATGAATACATCGCACTGGTTGCGGGGCTGTTTTCTTGAATAAATGCAAGCCATGGTGCGGTGTTGATGTTGACAGTGAAGTTGCAATGCTGTAAATATGTTTTGGCTGTTCCACCGTCGCCCTGGCCTAGACAAAAGTCCATGTTCTTTTGATATAATCTCTAGATTTTGGTTCGCAGCGTTTATGTTTAAGTCACTCCTCCTCCAGAAGCAAACCTATAGCCTTCACCAACTATACCCTCATTGTCTCGGCCGTAGGGCCCAGGTTCTCGGGTCCGACTCTTCAAGAAGCAACAGTGGTGGCTTCCCGTCTGATCTTTTCTCCGCGACTCACCCTCCCCGGCTGTTAAAAGTGTCAGTGCTAGGTAGGTATGGTTGCCGCTGCCAGCTGCACCCTGAACCGGTATATATTCACAGTTTCCCACAGCTCCTGGTCCTTCCCCTCCTTTCCAAACCATCCAACACAGACTCATCAACCACAAAATGATGTCCATTTTCACCCTCCTCGCCAGCGCGCTGGCCTTGTCAAACGTTGCCTACAGCGTCCCCACCAATGCCACTCTCGAACTTGACTCCAATGTAATCTACGAGTGCAGTTCGACCAACCTCAAGTGGGCCAAGATCGATGACATCCAGACCGGGGCCAACTATCTCCACTCGCTGTCTGGCAAAGCAACAATCAACACGAAGGGATGCGATCGCGTGAGCTGCTCGTGGAACTCGGCCATCTTCTACTGCAACGACGTAAGACTCAAGCAACCTTCTGTGTTTTTTTCCCCGTCAAAGCTGACACGGATCGAAAACAGGATGATGTCAAAAAGGAGCAGGACTGGGCGAAGCTTGGCGATGGCGCCCAGCTGCTGATTGACAAGTGCGGCGATCAGGGTGTGGTGAAGGGCAGGGTGTGGTACAAGGCCAACTGGCATCTCGAGGTTCAGGGTGACCCTTGCTAAGGGTGACTTGGTACGGTAGTTGAGTTGTTTTGTCAGGACTGGGATGAGATAGCTTCGCGTAGAGCCGCGACTGAATACATCTGTGATGATTTAACACGCTTTCCCAATGACTGATGACTGCAAGTTACAAGCCAAGTGGTGATGCTACGCGTGCTGTTGGCAACTGCGATGAGTGAAGCTAGTCGCTAGTAAGTGCTACTGGCACTCTGTATTTCTAAGGCCTGTTCATGGAGTCGTGGCATTCGTGCCGTTATCTTTTCCTCGCCAGGTTTTCAAAGGCTGCCGCTGTTCGAGGAGCAGCCACCGTACCTGTGGTCTGATACCATCTAATACCAGCTTCAGAGTTATCTTCAGGGCTGCAATCTCTGCTTATAGCCGCAGGTTTTGATCGTCGTATTCTTCAACCTACCACTCTCTTTCACTGTGCTATATCCCTTGCTCCCACTTTACGCATGTAGGTGCCCCATTTTGAACGTATTCACGGCCGTTGAACCGTTGGTGATATGGGGTACCTCCGACTACCGGCCGCAGAATTCACGCTTGTGGGACTCCTGCTTGCTCTTAAGGGAGCAGCTTTAGTGATAGTCTGATATCATCCCGGAGGAGCGTCAAGTCAACCATGTATGTGGGGAGGCGGTGAATGATCCGCTACTTATCAGGTTGCTCCTCAGTTTGAGTATATAAGCCTGTTACCATGTTAGTTGGCACATTTTTGTCTTCTTCCACATTCCCAACAATCATCTCGACTCAAAGTGTACACCATGTTTGCCGTCCTCATCTACCTTGCCAGCATGCTGGCCGTGGCCTTCAGCGCCCCGTCGTTGCAGAACAGCACTTTGCTTCTCAACAGCACCTCGCCTTATAACAGCTCGGTTCCGGTGTATTCCACAGTTAGAAATTGGTCTTGCGACACAAACCGCTGGGATGCCACTGTCAAAGATATCAGGAAGGGCATCGATTATCTCAACGGTTTGCAGCCCAGCCTCGCGAGAATTGGCAAGGGCAGGCACTGCGACCGAGTCAGCTGTTCGTGGAGGTCGGCCATTTATTTTTGCAATGAGGATGTAGGTTCATGTTGCCAGTGGGTGTGTTGTCGAGGAGGTCATTTGCTAACATCAACTCATTAGTACAACCGGTGGAAGGTTGTTGAGTGGTCTCAAATCGCCGACGCCGCCGAGCTCCTCATCTCAAAGTGCAGTCATGAGACTACGGACATAATGTTTGTGGAGGGCAGGGTGGACTTTACGAATAACTGGCATGTCGAGGTTGGCAATGGTGATTGCTGAATGGGTTTAGCATAGGTATCTAGAGCAATGGCTGAGGAATTGATAATGAGCAATACTTTTGGGACCCCCCAGTTCTACTTCAGGGACCCCCCGACCCACTTAATTACATGCTGGACGTAAACGTCGTAATTTGGCAGGTAAAATACCGCATTTCTGTCTAGTGCAACATGCTCACGGTTATACAACCACTTACCTCACTGCCGTCAAACTACCCCGCCGTCGTTAAGAATAAAGCTATCGTTAATTACATTGAATATAATATTAATTTCCATACTACCAAACTATCGAACTTGCTATTATACGTTACCTTTTATTACTTGCCGGGCCCTAGTACTAGGTTTAGTTACCCGACTAGTATTGGTACCCGACCAGTACTAGCAATTACCGTTGAACTAAGCGTGTAAGGGCAACGTCGCACGCAAGGCAAAGGCTCGAGCAAGTGTAGGCTAATTCATAGGATTTTAATCTAAAGAATAAAAGAAGTAAAAGATTACAGCCCTATGGCGCATATAACCAAAATAACTACTAAAGAGCAACCCTTACTTACTATATTAAGTAGGTAGTAGAACGTAGTAATATAAAACTAGCCAATACCGTAACATTACCCCCCCCTAATAAAAGAACTTTAACCGCAAAACTTAATAAAAAAAAAAAAAACTTTACTCCGTTAACGGTTCAAATTTATATTATTTTCTACGGTCTTTACGTTATTTACTTTCTAAATAAAAGGTAATTACCTTTAAAGTAATTAATTATAATAATTTTAAAAGGTATTAATCTTTTAACCGTTATACTATATTACTTATAAATTATATTAATAATACCTTTTAAATTCCTATTTATTACTTATCTTTTTACCTTTTTTTTTACCGTAACTTTTATAAACTTAATTTCCTTTTTATAAATATATTATTTATTTTATAATTTTTATTTAACTTATTTTTTAATATTACCCTTTCCTATATATCTAACTTTAATAATAAACCTACCTTTTTTAAATACTAATTATAATATTCTTTAAATTTTACTATAATATTTTTAAATTTATTAATATTATATTACGTTAAGTTTAAATTTTAACCTTTTTATTATATTTAATATTAAAGCTTACCGTAATATTTTCGCGAAATTAATATTTTATTAACTTTCTATTTCTCTTTACCTTTTACTTCTTTAAAC